>CAKAJE020001201.1:0-158619 GCA_916610135.2 Macropis europaea | reverse complement strand
AATTCAGCGTAATTCTATCACATTTCTTCAAATTACGTCGCTCCTATTTCAGATAGCGTACTGGGCTGGCCGGCATCTTAAACCGCGTGGAATGGCGAGTAAAATGCACTATTAAGCTTCTATGATAGGGCATTCACAGACCCGATTAGATCATTTTATATTTTGTTTAATATAAGATTTCAGGGAAATTCTATCACATTTGTTCAATTTACGTCGCTCATATTTCAGATAGCGTATTGGGCTAAGCGGCATCTCAAAGCGCATGAAATGGCGAGTAGAATGCACTATTAAACTTCTAGGGTAGTGCAAACAGAGACCCGATTAGTTCATTTTATATTACGGTTAATATAAGAATTCAGCGTAATTCTATCGCATTTGTTCAATTTACGTCGCTCCTATTTCAGATAGCGTACTGGGCTAGGCGGCATCTTAGAGCGCGTGAAATGGCGAGTAAAATGCACTATTAAACTTCTATGATAGGGCAATCAGTGACCCGATTAGATTATTTTATATTTTGGTTAATATAAGAATTCAGGGAAATTCTATCACATTTGTTCAATTTACGTCGCTCCTATTTCAGATATCGTATTGGGCTAAGCGGCATCTCAAAGCGCATGAAATGACGAGTGAAATGCACTATTATACATCTAGGGTAGGGTGAACAGAGACCCGAAGAGATCATTTTACATTAAGGTGAATATAAGAATGCAGCGTAATTCTGTCACATTTGTTCAACTTACGTCGCTCCTATTTCAGATAGCGTATTGGGTTAAGCGTCATCTCAAAGCGCATGAAATGACGAGTGAAATGCACTATTAAACTTCTAGGGTAGGGCGAACAGAGACCCGATTAGATCATTTTACATTAAGGTTAATATAAGTATTCAGCGAGATTCTATCACACTTGTTCAATTTACGTCGCTTCTATTTCAGACAGCGTACTGGGCTAGGCGGCATCTTAAAGCGCGTGGAATGGCGAGTAAAATGCACTATTAACCTTCTGTGATAGGGCAATCAGAGACCAGATTAGATCATTTTATACTTTGGTTAATATAAGAATTCAGCGAAATTCTATCACATTTGTTCAATTTACGTCGCTCCTATTTCAGATAGCGTATTGGGCTAAGCCGGATCTCAAAGCGCATGAAATGACGAGTGAAATGCACTATTAAACTTCTAGGGTAGGGCAAACAGGGACCCGATTAGATCATTTTATATTATTGTTAATTTAAGAATTCGGCGAAATTCTATCACATTTGTTCAATTTACGTCGCTCCTATTTCAGATAGCGTACTGGGCTAGGCGGCAACTTAAAGCGCGTGGAATGGCGAGTAAAATGCACTACTAAACTTCTATGATAGGGCAATCAGAGACCCGATTAGATCAGTTTATATTTTGTTTAATATAAGATTTCAGGGAAATAGTATTACATTTGTTCAATTTACGTCGCTCCTATATCAGATAGCGTATTCGGCTAAGCGGCATCTCAAAGCGCATGAAATGGCGAGTGAAATGCACCATTAGACTTCTATGGTAGGGCGAACAGAGACCCGATTAGATCATTTTACATTAAGGTTAGTGTAAGGATTCACGGAAATTCTATCACATTTGTTCAATTTACGTCGCTCCTATTTCAGATAGCGTATTGGGCTAAGCGGCATCTCAAAGCGCATGAAATGGCGAGTAAAATGCACTATTAAACTCCTAGGGTAGGGCAAACAGAGACCCGATTAGATCATTTTATATTTTGGTTAATATAAGAATTCAGCGAAATTCAATCACATTTGTTCAATTTACGTCGCTCCTATTTCAGATAGCGTATTGGGCTAAGCGGCATCTCAAAGCGCATGGAATGACGAGTGAAATGCACTATTAAACTTCTAGGGTAGGGCAAACAGGGACCCGATTAGATCATTTTATATTATGGTTAATATAAGAATTCAGCGTAATTCTATCACATTTCTTCAAATTACGTCGCTCATATTTCAGATAGCGTACTGGGCTGGCCGGCATCTTAATCGCGTGGAATGGCGAGTAAAATGCACTATTAAGCTTCTATGATAGGGCATTCACAGACCCGATTAGATCATTTTATATTTTTGTTTAATATAAGATTTCAGGGAAATTCTATCACATTTGTTCAATTTACGTCGCTCCTATTTCAGATAGCGTATTGGCTAAGCGGCATCTCAAAGCGCATGAAATGGCGTGTAAAATGCACGATTAAACTTCTAGGGTAGGGCAAACAGAGACCCGATTAGATCATTTTATATTTTGGTTAATATAAGAATTCAGCGAAATTCTATCACATTTGTTCAATTTACGTCGCTCCTATTTCAGATAGCGTATTGGGCTAAGCCGGATCTCAAAGCGCATGAAATGGCGAGTAAAATGCACTGTGAAACTTCTAGGGTAAGGCAAACAGAGACCCGATTAGATCATTTCATATTATGGTTTATTTAAGAATTCAGAAAAATTCTATCACATTTGTTCAATTTACGTCGCTCCTATTTCAGATAGCGTATTGGGCTAAGCGGCATCTCAAAGCGCATGAAATGGCGTGTAAAATGCACTATTAAACTTCTAGGGTAGGGCAAACAGAGACCCGATTACATCATTTTATATTTTGGTTAATATAAGAATTCAGCGAAATTCTATCACATTTGTTCAATTTACGTCGCTCCTATTTCAGATAGCGTATTGGGCTAAGCGGCATCTCAAAGCGCATGAAATGACGAGTGAAATGCACTATTAAACTTCTAGGGT
The DNA here is from genome assembly GCA_916610135.2 of Macropis europaea. Lineage (NCBI taxonomy): Eukaryota > Metazoa > Arthropoda > Insecta > Hymenoptera > Melittidae > Macropis > Macropis europaea. Next base: position 155,854 of record CAKAJE020001201.1, on the reverse strand, counting down.
AGGGCAAACAGGGACCCGATTAGATCATTTTATATTATGGTTAATTTAAGAATTCAGCAAAATTCTATCACATTTGTTCAACTTACGTCGCTCCTATTTCAGATAGCGTACTGGGCTAGGCGGCAACTTAAAGCGCGTGGAATGGCGAGTAAAATGCACTACTCAACTTCTATGATCGGGCAATCAGAGACCCGATTAGATCAGTTTATATTTTGTTTAATATAAGATTTCAGGGAAATAGTATCACATTTGTTCAATTTACGTCGCTCCAATATCAGATAGCGTATTCGGCTAAGCGGCATCTCAAAGCGCATGAAATGGCGAGTGAAATGCACCATTAGACTTCTATGGTAGGGCGAACAGAGACCCGATTAGATCATTTTACATTAAGGTTAATATAAGGATTCACGGAAATTCTATAACATTTGTTCAATTTACGTCGCTCCTATTTCAGATAGCGTACTGGGCTAGGCGGAATCTTAAAGCGCGTGGATTGGCGAGTAAAATGCACTATTAATCTTCTAGGGTAGGGCGAACAGAGACCCGATTAGAACACTTTACATTAAGGTTAATATAAGAATTCAGCGAAAGTCTCTCACATTTGTTCAATTTACGTCGCTGCTATTTCAGATAGCGTATTGGGCTAAGCGCCATCTCAAAGCGCATGAAATGGCGAGTAAAATGCACTATTAAACTTCTAGGGTAGGGAAAACAGAGACCCGATTAGATCATTTTATATTATGGTTAATTTAAGATTTCAGGGAAATAGTATCACATTTGTTCAATTTACGTCGCTCCAATATCAGATAGCGTACTGGGCTAGGCGGAATCTTAAAGCGCGTGGATTGGCGAGTAAAATGCACTATTAAACTTCTAGGATAAGGCAAACAGAGACCCGATTCGTTCATTTTATATTACGGTTAATATAAGAATTCAGCGTAATTCTATCACATTTGTTCAACGTACGTCGCTCCTATTTCAGATAGCGTGCTGGGATAGGCGGCATCTTAAAGCGCGTGGAATGGCGAGTAAAATGCACTATTAAACTTCTATGATAGGGCTATCAGAGACCCGATTAGAACATTTTACATTAAGGTTAATATAAGAATTCAGCGAAATTCTCTCACATTTGTTCAATTTACGTCGCTCCTATTTCAGATAGCTTATTGGGCAAAGCGGCATCTCAAAGCGCAAGAAATGGCGAGTAAAATGCACTAGTAAACTTCTAGGGTACGGCAAACAGAGACCCGATTAGATCATTTTATGTTATGGTTAATTTAAGAATTCAGCCAAATTCTATCACATTTGTTCAATTTACGTCGCTCCTATTTCAGATAGCGTACTGGGCTAAGCGGCATCTCAAAGCGCATGAAATGACGAGTGAAATGCACTATTAAACTTCTAGGGTAGGGCAAACAGAGACCCGATTAGATCATTTTATGTTATGGTTAATTTAAGAATTCAGCCAAATTCTATCACATTTGTTCAATTTGCGTCGCTCCTATTTCAGATAGCGTACTGGGCTAAGCGGCATCTCAAAGCGCATGAAATGACGAGTGAAATGCACTATTAAACTTCTAGGGTAGGGCAAACAGAGACCAGATAAGATCATTTTATATTATGGTTAATTTAAGAATTCAGCGTAATTCTATCACATTTGTACAACTTACGTCGCTCCTATTTCAGATAGCGTACTGGGCTAGGCGGCATCTTAAAGCGCGTGGAATGGCGAGTAAAATGCACTATTAAACTTCTATGATAGGGCTATCGGAGACCCGATTAGATCATTTTATATTTTGGTTAATATAAGAATCCAGCGAAATTCTATCACATTTGTTCAACTTACGTCGCTCCTATTTCAGATAGGGTACTGGGCTAGGCGGCATCTTAAAGCGCGTGGAATGGCGGGTAAAATGCACTATTAAACTTCTATTATAGGGCTATCAGAGACCCGATTAGATCATTTTATATTTTGGTTAATGTAAGAATCCAGCGAAATTCTATCACATTCGTTCAATTTACGTCGCTCCTATTTCAGATAGCGTATTGGGCTAAGCGCCATCTCAAAGCGCATGAAATGGCGAGTAAAATGCACTATTAAACTTCTAGGGTAGGGCAAACAGAGACCCGATTAGATCATTTTATATTATGGTTAATTTAAGTATTCAGGGAAATTCTATCACATTTGTTCAATTTACGTCGCTCCTATTTCAGATAGCGCATTGGTCTAAGCGGCATCTCAAAGCCCATGAAATGGCGAGTAAAATGCACTGCTAAACTTGTAGGGTAGGGCAAACAGGGACCCGATTAGATCATTTTATATTATCGTTAATCCAATATGTCAGTAAAATTCTATCACATTTGTTCAATTTACGTCGCTCTAATTTCAGATAGCGTACTGGGCTAGGCGGCATCGTAAAGCGCATGAAATGACGAGTGAAATGCACTATTAAACTACTATGATAGGGCAATCAGAGACCCGACTAGATCATTTTATATTTTGGTTAATATAAGAATTCAGCGAAATTCTATCACAATTGTTCAATTTACGTCGCTCCTATTTCAGATAGCGTATTGGGCTAAGCGGCATCTCAAAGCGCATGAAATGGCGAGTAAAATGCACTATTAATCTTCTAGGGTAAGGCAAACAGAGACCCGATTAGATCATTTTATAATACGGTTAATATAAGAATTCAGCGTAAGTCTATCACATTTGTTCAATTTACGTCGCTCCTATTTCAGATAGCTTATTGGGTTAAGCGGCATCTCAAAGCGCATGAAATGACGAGTGAAATGCACTATTTAACTTCTAGGGTAGGGCGAACAAAGACCCGATTAGATCATTTTACATTAAGGTTAATATAAGAATTCAGGGAAATTCTATCACATTTGTTCAATTTACGTCGCTCCTATTTCAGATAGCGTATTGGGCTAACTGCCATCTCAAAGCGCATTAAGTGGCGAGCAAAGTGCACCATTAAACTTCTAGGATAAGGCAAACGGAGACCCGATTAGTTCATTTTATATTACGGTTAATATAATAATTCAGCGTAATTCTATCACATTTCTTCAAATTACGTCGCTCCTATTTCAGATAGCGTACTGGGCTAAGCGGCATCTCAAAGCGCATGAAATGGCGAGTAAAATGCACTATTAAACTTCTAGGGTAGGGCAAACAGAGACCCGAGCAGATCATTTTACATTATGGTTAATAAAAGAATTCAGCGTAATTCTATCACATTTGTTCAACTTACGTCGCTCCTATTTCAGATAGCGTATTGGGCTAAGCGGCATCTCAAAGCGCATGAAATGGCGAGTGAAATGCACTATTAGACTTCTATGGTAGGACGAACAGAGACCCGATTGGATCATTTTACATTAAGGTTAATATAAGAATTCACGGAAATTCTATCACATTTGTTCAATTTACGTCGCTCCTATTTCAGATAGCGTATTGGGCTAAGCGGCATCTCAAAGCGCATGAAATGGCGAGTAAAATGCGCTATTAAACTTCTAGGATAAGGCAAACAGAGACCCGATTAGTTCATTTTATATTACGGTTAATATAAGAATTCAGCGTAATTCTATCACATTTCTTCAAATTACGTCGCTCCTATTTCAGATAGCGTACTGGGCTGGCCGGCATCTTAAACCGCGTGGAATGGCGAGTAAAATGCACTATTAAGCTTCTATGATAGGGCATTCACAGACCCGATTAGATCATTTTATATTTTGTTTAATATAAGATTTCAGGGAAATTCTATCACATTTGTTCAATTTACGTCGCTCATATTTCAGATAGCGTATTGGGCTAAGCGGCATCTCAAAGCGCATGAAATGGCGAGTAGAATGCACTATTAAACTTCTATGATAGGGCAATCAGAGACCCGATTAGATCATTTTATATTTTGGTTCATATAAGAATTCAACGAAATTCTATCACAATTGTAAAATTTACGTCGCTCCTATTACAGATAGCTTATTGGGCTTAGCGGCATCTCAAAGCGCATGAAATGACGAGTGAAATGCACTATTAAACTTCTAGGGTAGGGCAAACAGAGACCCGATTAGATCATTTTATATTATGGTTAATTTAAGAATTCAGCAAAACTCTATCACATTTGTTCAATTTACGTCGCTCCTATTTCAGATAGCGTACTGGGCTAGGCGGCATCTTAAAGCGGGTGGAATGGCGAGGAGAATGCACTATTAAAATTCTATGGTAGGGCAAACAGAGACTCGATTAGATCATTTTACATTAATGTTAATAAAAGAATTCAGCGAAATTCTATCACATTTGTTCAACATACGTCGCTCCTATTTCAGATAGCGTATTGGGCTAAGCGGCACCTCAAAGCGCATGAAATGGCGAGTGAAATGCGCTATTAAACTTCTAGGATAAGGCAAACAGAGACCCGATTAGTTCATTTTATATTACGGTTAATATAAGAATTCGGCGAAATTCTATCACATTTGTTCAATTTACGTCGCTCCTATTTCAGATAGCGTACTGGGCTAGGCGGCATCTTAAAGCGCGTGGAATGGCGAGTAAAATGCACTACTAAACTTCTATGATAGGGCAATCAGAGACCCGATTAGATCAGTTTATATTTTGTTTAATATAAGATTTCAGGGAAATAGTATTACATTTGTTCAATTTACGTCGCTCCTATATCAGATAGCGTATTCGGCTAAGCGGCATCTCAAAGCGCATGAAATGGCGAGTGAAATGCACCATTAGACTTCTATGGTAGGGCGAACAGAGACCCGATTAGATCATTTTACATTAAGGTTAGTATAAGGATTCACGGAAATTCTATCACATTTGTTCAATTTACGTCGCTCCTATTTCAGATAGCGTATTGGGCTAAGCGGCATCTCAAAGCGCATGAAATGGCGTGTAAAATGCACGATTAAACTCCTAGGGTAGGGCAAACAGAGACCCGATTAGATCATTTTATATTTTGGTTAATATAAGAATTCAGCGAAATTCAATCACATTTGTTCAATTTACGTCGCTCCTATTTCAGATAGCGTATTGGGCTAAGCGGCATCTCAAAGCGCATGGAATGACGAGTGAAATGCACTATTAAACTTCTAGGGTAGGGCAAACAGGGACCCGATTAGATCATTTTATATTATGGTTAATATAAGAATTCAGCGTAATTCTATCACATTTCTTCAAATTACGTCGCTCCTATTTCAGATAGCGTACTGGGCTGGCCGGCATCTTAATCCGCGTGGAATGGCGAGTAAAATGCACTATTAAGCTTCTATGATAGGGCATTCACAGACCCGATTAGATCATTTTATATTTTGTTTAATATAAGATTTCAGGGAAATTCTATCACATTTGTTCAATTTACGTCGCTCCTATTTCAGATAGCGTATTGGGCTAAGCGGCATCTCAAAGCGCATGAAATGGCGTGTAAAATGCACGATTAAACTTCTAGGGTAGGGCAAACAGAGACCCGATTAGATCATTTTATATTTTGGTTAATATAAGAATTCAGCGAAATTCTATCACATTTGTTCAATTTACGTCGCTCCTATTTCAGATAGCGTATTGGGCTAAGCCGGATCTCAAAGCGCATGAAATGGCGAGTAAAATGCACTGTGAAACTTCTAGGGTAGGGCAAACAGAGACCCGATTAGATCATTTCATATTATGGTTTATTTAAGAATTCAGAAAAATTCTATCACATTTGTTCAATTTACGTCGCTCCTATTTCAGATAGCGTATTGGGCTAAGCGGCATCTCAAAGCGCATGAAATGGCGTGTAAAATGCACGATTAAACTTCTAGGGTAGGGCAAACAGAGACCCGATTACATCATTTTATATTTTGGTTAATATAAGAATTCAGCGAAATTCTATCACATTTGTTCAATTTACGTCGCTCCTATTTCAGATAGCGTATTGGGCTAAGCGGCATCTCAAAGCGCATGAAATGACGAGTGAAATGCACTATTAAACTTCTAGGGTAGGGCAAACAGGGACCCGATTAGATCATTTTATATTATGGTTAATTTAAGAATTCAGCAAAATTCTATCACATTTGTTCAACTTACGTCGCTCCTATTTCAGATAGCGTACTGGGCTAGGCGGCAACTTAAAGCCCGTGGAATGGCGAGTAAAATGCACTACTCAACTTCTATGATCGGGCAATCAGAGACCCGATTAGATCAGTTTATATTTTGTTTAATATAAGATTTCAGGGAAATAGTATCACATTTGTTCAATTTACGTCGCTCCAATATCAGATAGCGTATTCGGCTAAGCGGCATCTCAAAGCGCATGAAATGGCGAGTGAAATGCACCATTAGACTTCTATGGTAGGGCGAACAGAGACCCGATTAGATCATTTTACATTAAGGTTAATATAAGGATTCACGGAAATTCTATAACATTTGTTCAATTTACGTCGCTCCTATTTCAGATAGCGTACTGGGCTAGGCGGAATCTTAAAGCGCGTGGATTGGCGAGTAAAATGCACTATTAATCTTCTAGGGTAGGGCGAACAGAGACCCGATTAGAACACTTTACATTAAGGTTAATATAAGAATTCAGCGAAAGTCTCTCACATTTGTTCAATTTACGTCGCTGCTATTTCAGATAGCGTATTGGGCTAAGCGCCATCTCAAAGCGCATGAAATGGCGAGTAAAATGCACTATTAAACTTCTAGGGTAGGGAAGACAGAGACCCGATTAGATCATTTTATATTATGGTTAATTTAAGATTTCAGGGAAATAGTATCACATTTGTTCAATTTACGTCGCTCCAATATCAGATAGCGTACTGGGCTAGGCGGAATCTTAAAGCGCGTGGATTGGCGAGTAAAATGCACTATTAAACTTCTAGGATAAGGCAAACAGAGACCCGATTCGTTCATTTTATATTACGGTTAATATAAGAATTCAGCGTAATTCTATCACATTTGTTCAACGTACGTCGCTCCTATTTCAGATAGCGTACTGGGATAGGCGGCATCTTAAAGCGCGTGGAATGGCGAGTAAAATGCACTATTAAACTTCTATGATAGGGCAATCAGAGACCCGATTAGAACATTTTACATTAAGGTTAATATAAGAATTCAGCGAAATTCTCTCACATTTGTTCAATTTACGTCGCTCCTATTTCAGATAGCTTATTGGGCAAAGCGGCATCTCAAAGCGCAAGAAATGGCGAGTAAAATGCACTAGTAAACTTCTAGGGTACGGCAAACAGAGACCCGATTAGATCATTTTATGTTATGGTTAATTTAAGAATTCAGCCAAATTCTATCACATTTGTTCAATTTGCGTCGCTCCTATTTCAGATAGCGTACTGGGCTAAGCGGCATCTCAAAGCGCATGAAATGACGAGTGAAATGCACTATTAAACTTCTAGGGTAGGGCAAACAGAGACCCGATTAGATCATTTTATGTTATGGTTAATTTAAGAATTCAGCCAAATTCTATCACATTTGTTCAATTTGCGTCGCTCCTATTTCAGATAGCGTACTGGGCTAAGCGGCATCTCAAAGCGCATGAAATGACGAGTGAAATGCACTATTAAACTTCTAGGGTAGGGCAAACAGAGACCAGATAAGATCATTTTATATTATGGTTAATTTAAGAATGCAGCGTAATTCTATCACATTTGTACAACTTACGTCGCTCCTATTTCAGATAGCGTACTGGGCTAGGCGGCATCTTAAAGCGCGTGGAATGGCGAGTAAAATGCACTATTAAACTTCTATGATAGGGCTATCGGAGACCCGATTAGATCATTTTATATTTTGGTTAATATAAGAATCCAGCGAAATTCTATCACATTTGTTCAACGTACGTCGCTCCTATTTCAGATAGGGTACTGGGCTAGGCGGCATCTTAAAGCGCGTGGAATGGCGGGTAAAATGCACTATTAAACTTCTATTATAGGGCTATCAGAGACCCGATTAGATCATTTTATATTTTGGTTAATGTAAGAATCCAGCGAAATTCTATCACATTCGTTCAATTTACGTCGCTCCTATTTCAGATAGCGTATTGGGCTAAGCGCCATCTCAAAGCGCATGAAATGGCGAGTAAAATGCACTATTAAACTTCTAGGGTAGGGCAAACAGAGACCCGATTAGATCATTTTATATTATGGTTAATTTAAGTATTCAGGGAAATTCTATCACATTTGTTCAATTTACGTCGCTCCTATTTCAGATAGCGCATTGGTCTAAGCGGCATCTCAAAGCCCATGAAATGGCGAGTAAAATGCACTGCTAAACTTGTAGGGTAGGGCAAACAGGGACCCGATTAGATCATTTTATATTATCGTTAATCCAAGATGTCAGTAAAATTCTATCACATTTGTTCAATTTACGTCGCTCCAATTTCAGATAGCGTACTGGGCTAGGCGGCATCGTAAAGCGCATGAAATGACGAGTGAAATGCACTATTAAACTACTATGATAGGGCAATCAGAGACCCGACTAGATCATTTTATATTTTGGTTAATATAAGAATTCAGCGAAATTCTATCACAATTGTTCAATTTACGTCGCTCCTATTTCAGATAGCGTATTGGGCTAAGCGGCATCTCAAAGCGCATGAAATGGCGAGTAAAATGCACTATTAATCTTCTAGGGTAAGGCAAACAGAGACCCGATTAGATCATTTTATAATACGGTTAATATAAGAATTCAGCGTAAGTCTATCACATTTGTTCAATTTACGTCGCTCCTATTTCAGATAGCTTATTGGGTTAAGCGGCATCTCAAAGCGCATGAAATGACGAGTGAAATGCACTATTTAACTTCTAGGGTAGGGCGAACAGAGACCCGATTGGATCATTTTACATTACGGTTAATATAAGAATTCACGGAAATTCTATCACATTTGTTCAATTTACGTCGCTCCTATTTCAGATAGCGTATTGGGCTAACTGCCATCTCAAAGCGCATTAAGTGGCGAGCAAAGTGCACCATTAAACTTCTAGGGTAGGGCAAACAGAGACCCGATTATATAATTTTATATTACGGTTAATATAATAATTCAGCGTAATTCTATCACATTTCTTCAAATTACGTCGCTCCTATTTCAGATAGCGTACTGGGCTAAGCGGCATCTCAAAGCGCATGAAATGGCGAGTAAAATGCACTATTAAACTTCTAGGGTAGGGCAAACAGAGACCCGAGCAGATCATTTTACATTATGGTTAATAAAAGAATTCAGCGTAATTCTATCACATTTGTTCAACTTACGTCGCTCCTATTTCAGATAGCGTATTGGGCTAAGCGGCATCTCAAAGCGCATGAAATGGCGAGTGAAATGCACTATTAGACTTCTATGGTAGGACGAACAGAGACCCGATTGGATCATTTTACATTAAGGTTAATATAAGAATTCACGGAAATTCTATCACATTTGTTCAATTTACGTCGCTCCTATTCCAGATAGCGTATTGGGCTAAGCGGCATCTCAAAGCGCATGAAATGGCGAGTAAAATGCGCTATTAAACTTCTAGGATAAGGCAAACAGAGACCCGATTAGTTCATTTTATATTACGGTTAATATAAGAATTCAGCGTAATTCTATCACATTTCTTCAAATTACGTCGCTCCTATTTCAGATAGCGTACTGGGCTGGCCGGCATCTTAAACCGCGTGGAATGGCGAGTAAAATGCACTATTAAGCTTCTATGATAGGGCATTCACAGACCCGATTAGATCATTTTATATTTTGTTTAATATAAGATTTCAGGGTAATTCTATCACATTTGTTCAATTTACGTCGCTCATATTTCAGATAGCGTATTGGGCTAAGCGGCCTCTCAAAGCGCATGAAATGGCGAGTAGAATGCACTATTAAACTTCTATGATAGGGCAATCAGAGACCCGATTAGATCATTTTATATTTTGGTTCATATAAGAATTCAACGAAATTCTATCACAATTGTAAAATTTACGTCGCTCCTATTACAGATAGCTTATTGGGCTTAGCGGCATCTCAAAGCGCATGAAATGACGAGTGAAATGCACTATTAAACTTCTAGGGTAGGGCAAACAGAGACCCGATTAGATCATTTTATATTATGGTTAATTTAAGAATTCAGCAAAACTCTATCACATTTGTTCAATTTACGTCGCTCCTATTTCAGATAGCGTACTGTGCTAGGCGGCATCTTAAAGCGGGTGGAATGGCGAGGAGAATGCACTATTAAAATTCTATGGTAGGGCAAACAGAGACTCGATTAGATCATTTTACATTAATGTTAATAAAAGAATTCAGCGAAATTCTATCACATTTGTTCAACATACGTCGCTCCTATTTCAGATAGCGTATTGGGCTAAGCGGCACCTCAAAGCGCATGAAATGGCGAGTGAAATGCGCTATTAAACTTCTAGGATAAGGCAAACAGAGACCCGATTAGTTCATTTTATATTACGGTTAATATAAGAATTCGGCGAAATTCTATCACATTTGTTCAATTTACGTCGCTCCTATTTCAGATAGCGTACTGGGCTAGGCGGCATCTTAAAGCGCGTGGAATGGCGAGTAAAATGCACTACTAAACTTCTATGATAGGGCAATCAGAGACCCGATTAGATCAGTTTATATTTTGTTTAATATAAGATTTCAGGGAAATAGTATTACATTTGTTCAATTTACGTCGCTCCTATATCAGATAGCGTATTCGGCTAAGCGGCATCTCAAAGCGCATGAAATGGCGAGTGAAATGCACCATTAGACTTCTATGGTAGGGCGAACAGAGACCCGATTAGATCATTTTACATTAAGGTTAGTGTAAGGATTCACGGAAATTCTATCACATTTGTTCAATTTACGTCGCTCCTATTTCAGATAGCGTATTGGGCTAAGCGGCATCTCAAAGCGCATGAAATGGCGTGTAAAATGCACGATTAAACTCCTAGGGTAGGGCAAACAGAGACCCGATTAGATCATTTTATATTTTGGTTAATATAAGAATTCAGCGAAATTCAATCACATTTGTTCAATTTACGTCGCTCCTATTTCAGATAGCGTATTGGGCTAAGCGGCATCTCAAAGCGCATGGAATGACGAGTGAAATGCACTATTAAACTTCTAGGGTAGGGCAAACAGAGACCCGATTAGATCATTTTATATTATGGTTAATATAAGAATTCAGCGTAATTCTATCACATTTCTTCAAATTACGTCGCTCCTATTTCAGATAGCGTACTGGGCTGGCCGGCATCTTAATCCGCGTGGAATGGCGAGTAAAATGCACTATTAAGCTTCTATGATAGGGCATTCACAGACCCGATTAGATCATTTTATATTTTGTTTAATATAAGATTTCAGGGAAATTCTATCACATTTGTTCAATTTACGTCGCTCCTATTTCAGATAGCGTATTGGGCTAAGCGGCATCTCAAAGCGCATGAAATGGCGTGTAAAATGCACGATTAAACTTCTAGGGTAGGGCAAACAGAGACCCGATTAGATCATTTTATATTTTGGTTAATATAAGAATTCAGCGAAATTCTATCACATTTGTTCAATTTACGTCGCTCCTATTTCAGATAGCGTATTGGGCTAAGCCGGATCTCAAAGCGCATGAAATGGCGAGTAAAATGCACTGTGAAACTTCTAGGGTAGGGCAAACAGAGACCCGATTAGATCATTTCATATTATGGTTTATTTAAGAATTCAGAAAAATTCTATCACATTTGTTCAATTTACGTCGCTCCTATTTCAGATAGCGTATTGGGCTAAGCGGCATCTCAAAGCGCATGAAATGGCGTGTAAAATGCACTATTAAACTTCTAGGGTAGGGCAAACAGAGACCCGATTACATCATTTTATATTTTGGTTAATATAAGAATTCAGCGAAATTCTATCACATTTGTTCAATTTACGTCGCTCCTATTTCAGATAGCGTATTGGGCTAAGCGGCATCTCAAAGCGCATGAAATGACGAGTGAAATGCACTATTAAACTTCTAGGGTAGGGCAAACAGGGACCCGATTAGATCATTTTATATTATGGTTAATTTAAGAATTCAGCAAAATTCTATCACATTTGTTCAACTTACGTCGCTCCTATTTCAGATAGCGTACTGGGCTAGGCGGCAACTTAAAGCGCGTGGAATGGCGAGTAAAATGCACTACTCAACTTCTATGATCGGGCAATCAGAGACCCGATTAGAACAGTTTATATTTTGTTTAATATAAGATTTCAGGGAAATAGTATCACATTTGTTCAATTTACGTCGCTCCAATATCAGATAGCGTATTCGGCTAAGCGGCATCTCAAAGCGCATGAAATGGCGAGTGAAATGCACCATTAGACTTCTATGGTAGGGCGAACAGAGACCCGATTAGATCATTTTACATTAAGGTTAATATAAGGATTCACGGAAATTCTATAACATTTGTTCAATTTACGTCGCTCCTATTTCAGATAGCGTACTGGGCTAGGCGGAATCTTAAAGCGCGTGGATTGGCGAGTAAAATGCACTATTAATCTTCTAGGGTAGGGCGAACAGAGACCCGATTAGAACACTTTACATTAAGGTTAATATAAGAATTCAGCGAAAGTCTCTCACATTTGTTCAATTTACGTCGCTGCTATTTCAGATAGCGTATTGGGCTAAGCGCCATCTCAAAGCGCATGAAATGGCGAGTAAAATGCACTATTAAACTTCTAGGGTAGGGAAGACAGAGACCCGATTAGATCATTTTATATTATGGTTAATTTAAGATTTCAGGGAAATAGTATCACATTTGTTCAATTTACGTCGCTCCAATATCAGATAGCGTACTGGGCTAGGCGGAATCTTAAAGCGCGTGGATTGGCGAGTAAAATGCACTATTAAACTTCTAGGATAAGGCAAACAGAGACCCGATTCGTTCATTTTATATTACGGTTAATATAAGAATTCAGCGTAATTCTATCACATTTGTTCAACGTACGTCGCTCCTATTTCAGATAGCGTGCTGGGATAGGCGGCATCTTAAAGCGCGTGGAATGGCGAGTAAAATGCACTATTAAACTTCTATGATAGGGCTATCAGAGACCCGATTAGAACATTTTACATTAAGGTTAATATAAGAATTCAGCGAAATTCTCTCACATTTGTTCAATTTACGTCGCTCCTATTTCAGATAGCTTATTGGGCAAAGCGGCATCTCAAAGCGCAAGAAATGGCGAGTAAAATGCACTAGTAAACTTCTAGGGTACGGCAAACAGAGACCCGATTAGATCATTTTATGTTATGGTTAATTTAAGAATTCAGCGAAATTCTATCACATTTGTTCAACTTACGTCGCTCCTATTTCAGATAGCGTACTGGGCTAAGCGGCATCTCAAAGCGCATGAAATGACGAGTGAAATGCACTATTAAACTTCTAGGGTAGGGCAAACAGAGACCCGATTAGATCATTTTATGTTATGGTTAATTTAAGAATTCAGCCAAATTCTATCACATTTGTTCAATTTGCGTCGCTCCTATTTCAGATAGCGTATTGGGCTAAGCGGCATCTCAAAGCGCATGAAATGACGAGTGAAATGCACTATTAAACTTCTAGGGTAGGGCAAACAGAGACCAGATAAGATCATTTTATATTATGGTTAATTTAAGAATGCAGCGTAATTCTATCACATTTGTACAACTTACGTCGCTCCTATTTCAGATAGCGTACTGGGCTAGGCGGCATCTTAAAGCGCGTGGAATGGCGAGTAAAATGCACTATTAAACTTCTATGATAGGGCTATCGGAGACCCGATTAGATCATTTTATATTTTGGTTAATATAAGAATCCAGCGAAATTCTATCACATTTGTTCAACGTACGTCGCTCCTATTTCAGATAGCGTACTGGGCTAGGCGGCATCTTAAAGCGCGTGGAATGGCGGGTAAAATGCACTATTAAACTTCTATTATAGGGCTATCAGAGACCCGATTAGATCATTTTATATTTTGGTTAATGTAAGAATCCAGCGAAATTCTATCACATTCGTTCAATTTACGTCGCTCCTATTTCAGATAGCGTATTGGGCTAAGCGCCATCTCAAAGCGCATGAAATGGCGAGTAAAATGCACTATTAAACTTCTAGGGTAGGGCAAACAGAGACCCGATTAGATCATTTTATATTATGGTTAATTTAAGTATTCAGGGAAATTCTATCACATTTGTTCAATTTACGTCGCTCCTATTTCAGATAGCGCATTGGTCTAAGCGGCATCTCAAAGCCCATGAAATGGCGAGTAAAATGCACTGCTAAACTTGTAGGGTAGGGCAAACAGGGACCCGATTAGATCATTTTATATTATCGTTAATCCAAGATGTCAGTAAAATTCTATCACATTTGTTCAATTTACGTCGCTCCAATTTCAGATAGCGTACTGGGCTAGGCGGCATCGTAAAGCGCATGAAATGACGAGTGAAATGCACTATTAAACTACTATGATAGGGCAATCAGAGACCCGACTAGATCATTTTATATTTTGGTTAATATAAGAATTCAGCGAAATTCTATCACAATTGTTCAATTTACGTCGCTCCTATTTCAGATAGCGTATTGGGCTAAGCGGCATCTCAAAGCGCATGAAATGGCGAGTAAAATGCACTATTAATCTTCTAGGGTAAGGCAAACAGAGACCCGATTAGATCATTTTATAATACGGTTAATATAAGAATTCAGCGTAAGTCTATCACATTTGTTCAATTTACGTCGCTCCTATTTCAGATAGCTTATTGGGTTAAGCGGCATCTCAAAGCGCATGAAATGACGAGTGAAATGCACTATTTAACTTCTAGGGTAGGGCGAACAAAGACCCGATTAGATCATTTTACATTAAGGTTAATATAAGAATTCAGGGAAATTCTATCACATTTGTTCAATTTACGTCGCTCCTATTTCAGATAGCGTATTGGGCTAACTGCCATCTCAAAGCGCATTAAGTGGCGAGCAAAGTGCACCATTAAACTTCTAGGGTAGGGCAAACAGAGACCCGATTAGATCATTTTATATTACGGTTAATATAAGAATTCAGCGTAATTCTATCACATTTCTTCAAATTACGTCGCTCCTATTTCAGATAGCGTACTGGGCTGGGCGGCATCTCAAAGCGCATGAAATGGCGAGTAAAATGCACTATTAAACTTCTAGGGTAGGGCAAACAGAGACCCGAGCAGATCATTTTACATTATGGTTAATAAAAGAATTCAGCGTAATTCTATCACATTTGTTCAACTTACGTCGCTCCTATTTCAGATAGCGTATTGGGCTAAGCGGCATCTCAAAGCGCATGAAATGGCGAGTGAAATGCACTATTAGACTTCTATGGTAGGACGAACAGAGACCCGATTGGATCATTTTACATTAAGGTTAATATAAGAATTCACGGAAATTCTATCACATTTGTTCAATTTACGTCGCTCCTATTCCAGATAGCGTATTGGGCTAAGCGGCATCTCAAAGCGCATGAAATGGCGAGTAAAATGCGCTATTAAACTTCTAGGATAAGGCAAACAGAGACCCGATTAGTTCATTTTATATTACGGTTAATATAAGAATTCAGCGTAATTCTATCACATTTCTTCAAATTACGTCGCTCCTATTTCAGATAGCGTACTGGGCTGGCCGGCATCTTAAACCGCGTGGAATGGCGAGTAAAATGCACTATTAAGCTTCTATGATAGGGCATTCACAGACCCGATTAGATCATTTTATATTTTGTTTAATATAAGATTTCAGGGAAATTCTATCACATTTGTTCAATTTACGTCGCTCATATTTCAGATAGCGTATTGGGCTAAGCGGCCTCTCAAAGCGCATGAAATGGCGAGTAGAATGCACTATTAAACTTCTATGATAGGGCAATCAGAGACCCGATTAGATCATTTTATATTTTGGTTCATATAAGAATTCAACGAAATTCTATCACAATTGTAAAATTTACGTCGCTCCTATTACAGATAGCTTATTGGGCTTAGCGGCATCTCAAAGCGCATGAAATGACGAGTGAAATGCACTATTAAACTTCTAGGGTAGGGCAAACAGAGACCCGATTAGATCATTTTATATTATGGTTAATTTAAGAATTCAGCAAAATTCTATCACATTTGTTCAATTTACGTCGCTCCTATTTCAGATAGCGTACTGGGCTAGGCGGCATCTTAAAGCGGGTGGAATGGCGAGGAGAATGCACTATTAAAATTCTATGGTAGGGCAAACAGAGACTCGATTAGATCATTTTACATTAATGTTAATAAAAGAATTCAGCGAAATTCTATCACATTTGTTCAACATACGTCGCTCCTATTTCAGATAGCGTATTGGGCTAAGCGGCACCTCAAAGCGCATGAAATGGCGAGTGAAATGCACTATTAGACTTCTATGGTAGGGCGAACAGAGACCCGATTGGATCATTTTACATTAAGGTTTATATAAGAATTCACGGAAATTCTATCACATTTGTTCAATTTACGTCGCTCCTATTTCAGATAGCGTATTGGGCTAAGCGGCCTCTCAAAGCGCATGAAATGGCGCGTAAAATGCGCTGTTAAACTTCTAGGATAAGGCAAACGGAGACCCGAATAGTTCATTTTATATTACGGTTAATATAAGAATTCAGCGTAATTCTATCACATTTGTTCATCTTACGTCGCTCCTATTTCAGATAGCCTACTGACCTAGGCGGCATCTTAAAGCGCATGGAAGGGCGAGTAAAATGCACTACTAAACTTCTATGATAGAGCAATCAGAGACCCGATTAGATCATTTTATATTTTGTTTAATATAAGATTTCAGGGAAATTCTATCACATTTGTTCAATTTACGTAGCTCCTATTTCAGATAGCGTATTGGGCTAAGCGGCATCTCAAAGCGCATGAAGTGACGAGTGAAATGCACTATTAAACTTCTAGGGTAGGGCAAGCAGAGACCCGATTAGATCATTTTATATTACGGTTAATATAAGAATTCAGCGTAATTCTATCACATTTGTTCAACGTACGTCGCTCCTATTTCAGATAGCGTACTGGGCTAGGCTGCATCTTAAAGCGCGTGGAATGGCGGGTAAAATGCACTATTAAACTTCTATGATAGGGCTAGCAGAGACCCGATTAGATCATTTTATATTACGGTTAATATAATAATTGAGCGTAATTCTATCACATTTGTTCAACTTACGTCGCTCCTATTTCAGATAGCGTACTGGGCTAGGCGGCATCTCAAAGCGCATGAAATGACGAGTGAAATGCACTATTAAACATCCATGATAGGGCAAACAGAGTCCCGATTAGATCATTTGATATTATGGTTAATTTAAGAATTCAGCGAAATTCCATCACATTCGTTCAATGGACGTCGCTCCTATTGCAGATAGCGTATTGGGCTAAGCGGCATCTCCAAGCGCATGAAATGGCGAGTAAAATGCACTATTAAACTTCTAGTGTAAGGCAAACAGAGACCCGATTTGGTCATTTTATATTACGGTTAATATAAGAATTCAGAGTAATTCTATCACATTTGTTCAATTTACGTCGCTCCTATTTCAGATAGCTTATTGGGCTAAGCGCCATCTCAAAGCGCATGAAATGGCGAGCAAAATGCACTGCTAAACTTGTAGGGTAGGGCAAACAGAGACCCGATTAGATCATTTTATATTATGGTTAATTTAAGATGTCAGCAAAATTCTGTCACATTTGTTCAATTTATGTCGCTCCAATTTCAGATAGCGTACCGGGCTAGGCGGCATCTTAAAGCGCGTGGAATGGCGAGTAAAATGCACTACTAAGCTTTTATGATAGGGCAATCAGAGTCCCGATTAGATCATTTTATATTTTGGTTAATATAAGAATTCAACGAAATTCTATCACATTTGTTCAATTTACGTTGCTCCTATTTCAGATAGCGTATTGGGCTAAGCGGCATCTGAAAGCGCATGAAATGACGAGTGAAAGGTACTATTAAACTTCTAGGGTAGGGCGAACAGAGAACCGATTAGATCATTTTACATTAAGGTTAATATAAGAATTCAGGGAAATTCTATCACGTTTTTCAATTTACGTCGCTCCTATTTCAGATAGCGTATTGTGCTAAGCGGCATCTCAAACCGCATGAAATGGCGAGTAAAATGCACTGTTAAACTTCTAGGGTAGGGCAAACGGCGACCCGATAAGATCATTTTATTTTATGGTTAATTTAAGAATTCAGCAAAATTCTATCACATTTGTTCAATTTACGTCGCTCCTATTTCAGATAGCGTACTGGGCTAGGCGGCATCTCAAAGCGCGTGGAAGGGTGAGTAAAATGCACTACTAAACTTATAGGGTAGGGCAAACAGAGACCCGATTAGATCATCTTATATTATGGTTAAATTAAGAATTCATCAAAATTCTATCACATTTGTTCATTTTACATCGCTCCTATTTCAGATATCGTATTGGGCTAAGCGGCAACTCAAAGCGCATGAAATGACGAGTGGAATGCAGTATTAAACTTCTAGGGTAGGGCGAACAGAGACCCGATTAGATCATTTTATATTACGGTTAATATAAGAATTCAGCGTAATTCTATCACATTTGTTCAACTTACGTTGCTCCTATTTCAGATAGCGTACTGGGCTAGGCGGCATCTCAAAGCGCATGAAATGCCGAGTGAAATGCACTATTAAACTTCTAGGGTAGGGCGAACAAAGACCCGATTAGATCATTTTACATTATGGGGTATATAAGAATTCAGGGAAATTCTATCACATTTGTTCAATTTACGTCGCTCCAATTTCAGATAGCGTACCGGGCTAGGCGGCATCTTAAAGCGCGTGGAATGGCGCGCAAAATGCACTATTAAACTTCTATGATAGGGCAATCAGAGACCCGACTAGATCATTTTATATTTTGGTTAATATAAGAATTCAGCGAAATTCTATCACAATTGTTCAATTTACGTCGCTCCTATTTCAGATAGCGTATTGAGCAAAGCGGCATCCCAAAGCGCATGAAATGACGAGTGAAAGGCACTATTAAACTTCTAGGGTAGGGCGAACAGAGAACCGAGTAGATCATTTTACATTAAGGTTAATTTAAGAATTCAGCGAAATTCCATCACATTTGTTCAATTTACGTCGCTCCTATTTCAGATGCGTATTGGGCTAAGCGGCATCTCAAAGCGCATGAAATGGCGAGTAAAATGCACTATTAAACTTCTAGGGTAAGGCAAACAGAGACCCGATTAGATCATTTTATATTATGGTTAATTTATGAATTCAGCAAAATTCTATCACATTTGTTCAATTTACATCGCTCCTATTTCAGATAGCGTACTGGGCTAGGCGGAATCTTAATGCGCGTGGATTGGCGAGTAAAATGCACTATTAACCTTCTATGATAGGGCAATCAGAGACCCGATTAGATCATTTTATATTTTGGTTAATATAAGAATTCAGCGAAATTCTATCACATTTGTTCAATTTACATCGCTCCCGTTTCAGATAGCGTATTGGGCTAAGCGGCATCTCAATGCGCATGAAATGTCGAGTGAAATGAACTGTTAAACTTCTAGGGTAGGGCAAACAGAGACCGGATTAGATCATTTTAGATTAAGGTTAATATAAGAATTCAGCGAGATTCTCTCACATTTGTTCAATTTACCTCGCTGATATTTCAGATAGCTTATTGGGCTCAGCGGCATCTCAAAGCGCATGAAATGACGAGTGAAATGCACTATTAATCTTCTAGGGTAGGGCGAACAGAGACCCGATTAGATCATTTTAGATTAAGGTTAATATAAGAATTCAGCGAGATTCTCTCACATTTGTTCAATTTACGTCGCTGATATTTCAGATAACGTATTGGGCTAAGCGGCATCTCAAAGCGCAAGAAATGGCGAGTTAAATGCACCGTTAAACTTCTAGGGTAAGGCAAACAGAGACCCGATTAGATCATTTTATATTACGGTTAATATAAGAATTCAGCGTAATTCTATCACATTTGTTCAACTTACGTCGCTCCTATTTCAGATAGCGTACTGGGCTAGGCGGCATCTTAAAGCGCGTGGAAGGGTGAGTAAAATGCACTACTAAACTTATAGGGTAGGGCAAACAGAGACCCGATTAGATCATATTATATTATGGTTAATTTAAGAATTCATCAAAATTCTATCACATTTGTTCAATTTACATCGCTCCTATTTCAGATATCGTATTGGGCTAAGCGGCATCTCAAAGCGCATGAAATGACGAGTGAAATGCACTATTAAACTTCTAGGGTAGGGCGAACAGAGACCCGATTAGATCATTTTACATTATGGGGTATATAAGAATTCAGGGAAATTCTATCACTTTTGTTCAATTTACGTCGCTCCTATTTCAGATAGCGTATTGGGCTAAGCGCCAACTGAAAGCGCATGAAATGGCGAGCAAAGTGCACTATTAAACTTCTAGGGTAGGGCAAACAGAGACCCGATTAGATAATTTTATATTACGGTTAATATAATAATTGAGCGTAATTCTATCACATTTGTTCAACTTACGTCGCTCCTATTTCAAATAGCGTACTGGGCTAGACGGCATCTCAAAGCGCATGAAATGACGAGTGAAATGCACTATTAAACATCTATGATAGGGCAAACAGAGACCCGATTAGATCATTTGATATTATGGTTAATTTAAGAATTCAGCGAAATTCCATCACATTTGTTCAATTTACGTCGCTCCTATTTCAGATGCGTATTGGGCTAAGCGGCATCTCAAAGCGCATGAAATGGCGAGTAAAATGCACTATTAAACTTCTAGGGTAAGGCAAACAGAGACCCGATTAGATCATTTTATATTATGGTTAATTTATGAATTCAGCAAAATTCTATCACATTTGTTCAATTTACATCGCTCCTATTTCAGATAGCGTACTGGGCTAGGCGGAATCTTAATGCGCGTGGATTGGCGAGTAAAATGCACTATTAACCTTCTATGATAGGGCAATCAGAGACCCGATTAGATCATTTTATATTTTGGTTAATATAAGAATTCAGCGAAATTCTATCACAATTGTTCTATTTACGCCGCTCCTATTTCAGATAGCGTATTGGGCTAAGCGGCATCTCAATGCGCATGAAATGTCGAGTGAAATGAACTATTAAACTTCTAGGGTAGGGCGAACAGAGATCCGATTATATCATTTTACATTAAGGTTAATATAAGTATTCAGGGAAATTCTATCACATTTGTTCAATTTACGTCGCTCCTGTTTCAGATAGCGTATTGGGCTAAGCGGCATCTCAAAGCGCATGAAATGGCGTGTAAAATGCACTGTTAAACTTCTAGGGTAGGGCAAACAGAGACCCGATTAGATCATTTCATATTATGGTTTATTTAAGAATTCAGAAAAATTCTATCACGTTTTTCCAATTTACGACGCTCCTATTTCAGGTAGCTTATTGGGCTAAGCGGCATCTCAAAGCGCATGAAATGACGAGTGAAATGCACTATTAATCTTCTAGGGTAGGGCGAACAGAGACCCTATTAGAACATTTTACATTAAGGTTAATATAAGAATTCAGCGAAATTCTGTCATATTTGTTCAAGTTACGTAGCTCCTATTTCAGATAGCGTATTGGGCTAAGCGGCATCTCAAAGCGCATGAAATGACGAGTGAAATGCACTATTAAACTTCTAGGGTAGGGCGAACAAAGACCCGATTAGATCATTTTACATTATGGGGTATATAAGAATTCAGGGAAATTCTATCACATTTGTTCAATTTACGTCGCTCCAATTTCAGATAGCGTACCGGGCTAGGCGGCATCTTAAAGCGCGTGGAATGGCGCGCAAAATGCACTATTAAACTTCTATGATAGGGCAATCAGAGACCCGACTAGATCATTTTATATTTTGGTTAATATAAGAATTCAGCGAAATTCTATCACAATTGTTCAATTTACGTCGCTCCTATTTCAGATAGCGTATTGGGCAAAGCGGCATCTCAAAGCGCATGAAATGACGAGTGCAAGGCACTATTAAACTTCTAGGGTAGGGCGAACAGAGAACCGAGTAGATCATTTTACATTAAGGTTAATTTAAGAATTCAGCGAAATTCCATCACATTTGTTCAATTTACGTCGCTCCTATTTCAGATGCGTATTGGGCTAAGCGGCATCTCAAAGCGCATGAAATGGCGAGTAAAATGCACTATTAAACTTCTAGGGTAAGGCAAACAGAGACCCGATTAGATCATTTTATATTATGGTTAATTTATGAATTCAGCAAAATTCTATCACATTTGTTCAATTTACATCGCTCCTATTTCAGATAGCGTACTGGGCTAGGCGGAATCTTAATGCGCGTGGATTGGCGAGTAAAATGCACTAGTAACCTTCTATGATAGGGCAATCAGAGACCCGATTAGATCATTTTATATTTTGGTTAATATAAGAATTCAGCGAAATTCTATCACATTTGTTCAATTTACATCGCTCCCGTTTCAGATAGCGTATTGGGCTAAGCGGCATCTCAATGCGCATGAAATGTCGAGTGAAATGAACTGTTAAACTTCTAGGGTAGGGCAAACAGAGACCGGATTAGATCATTTTAGATTAAGGTTAATATAAGAATTCAGCGAGATTCTCTCACATTTGTTCAATTTACGTCGCTGATATTTCAGATAGCTTATTGGGCTCAGCGGCATCTCAAAGCGCATGAAATGACGAGTGAAATGCACTATTAATCTTCTAGGGTAGGGCGAACAGAGACCCGATTAGATCATTTTAGATTAAGGTTAATATAAGAATTCAGCGAGATTCTCTCACATTTGTTCAATTTACGTCGCTGATATTTCAGATAACGTATTGGGCTAAGCGGCATCTCAAAGCGCAAGAAATGGCGAGTTAAATGCACCACTAAACTTCTAGGGTAAGGCAAACAGAGACCCGATTAGATCATTTTATATTACGGTTAATATAAGAATTCAGCGTAATTCTATCACATTTGTTCAACTTACGTCGCTCCTATTTCAGATAGCGTACTGGGCTAGGCGGCATCTTAAAGCGCGTGGAAGGGTGAGTAAAATGCACTACTAAACTTATAGGGTAGGGCAAACAGAGACCCGATTAGATCATATTATATTATGGTTAATTTAAGAATTCATCAAAATTCTATCACATTAGTTCAATTTACATCGCTCCTATTTCAGATATCGTATTGGGCTAAGCGGCATCTCAAAGCGCATGAAATGACGAGTGAAATGCACTATTAAACTTCTAGGGTAGGGCGAACAGAGACCCGATTAGATCATTTTACATTATGGGGTATATAAGAATTCAGGGAAATTCTATCACTTTTGTTCAATTTACGTCGCTCCTATTTCAGATAGCGTATTGGGCTAAGCGCCAACTGAAAGCGCATGAAATGGCGAGCAAAGTGCACTATTAAACTTCTAGGGTAGGGCAAACAGAGACCCGATTAGATAATTTTATATTACGGTTAATATAATAATTGAGCGTAATTCTATCACATTTGTTCAACTTACGTCGCTCCTATTTCAAATAGCGTACTGGGCTAGACGGCATCTCAAAGCGCATGAAATGACGAGTGAAATGCACTATTAAACATCTATGATAGGGCAAACAGAGACCCGATTAGATCATTTGATATTATGGTTAATTTAAGAATTCAGCGAAATTCCATCACATTTGTTCAATTTACGTCGCTCCTATTTCAGATGCGTATTGGGCTAAGCGGCATCTCAAAGCGCATGAAATGGCGAGTAAAATGCACTATTAAACTTCTAGGGTAAGGCAAACAGAGACCCGATTAGATCATTTTATATTATGGTTAATTTATGAATTCAGCAAAATTCTATCACATTTGTTCAATTTACATCGCTCCTATTTCAGATAGCGTACTGGGCTAGGCGGAATCTTAATGCGCGTGGATTGGCGAGTAAAATGCACTATTAACCTTCTATGATAGGGCAATCAGAGACCCGATTAGATCATTTTATATTTTGGTTAATATAAGAATTCAGCGAAATTCTACCACAATTGTTCTATTTACGCCGCTCCTATTTCAGATAGCGTATTGGGCTAAGCGGCATCTCAATGCGCATGAAATGTCGAGTGAAATGAACTATTAAACTTCTAGGGTAGGGCGAACAGAGATCCGATTATATCATTTTACATTAAGGTTAATATAAGTATTCAGGGAAATTCTATCACATTTGTTCAATTTACGTCGCTCCTGTTTCAGATAGCGTATTGGGCTAAGCGGCATCTCAAAGCGCATGAAATGACGAGAGAAATGCCCGATTAAACT
Source organism: Macropis europaea (assembly GCA_916610135.2). Taxonomy (NCBI): domain Eukaryota; kingdom Metazoa; phylum Arthropoda; class Insecta; order Hymenoptera; family Melittidae; genus Macropis; species Macropis europaea. The sequence goes on along the minus strand of CAKAJE020001201.1, from coordinate 131,579 downwards.
TCTTGGGTAGGGCGAACAGGGAGCCGATTACATCATTTTATATTATTGTTAATTTAAGAATTCGGCAAAATTCTATCACATTTGTTCAATTTACGTCGCTCCTATTTCAGATAGCGTATTGGGCTAAGCGGCATCTCAAAGCGCATGAAATGGCGAGTAAAATGCACTATTAAACTTCTAGGGTAGGGCAATCAGAGACCCGATTAGATACCATTTTATATTATGGTTAATTTAAGAATTCAGCAAAATTCTATCACATTTGTTCAATTTACGTCGTTCCTATTTCAGATAGCATACTGGTCTGGGCGGCATCTTAAAGCGCGTGGAATGGCGAGTAAAGCGCACTATTAAACTTCTAGGGTAGGGCGAACAAAGACCCGATTAGATCATTTTACATTAAGGTTAATATAAGAATTCAGGGAAATTCTATCACATTTGTTCAACTTACGTCGCTCATATTTCAGATAGTGTACTGGGCTAGGCGGCATCTTAAAGTGGGTGGAAGCGCGAGTAAAATGAACCACTAAACTTCTATGATAGAGCAATCAGAGTCCCGGTTAGATCATTTTATATTTTGTTTAATATAAGATTTCAGGGAAATTCTATCACATTTGTTCAATTTACGTCGCTCCTATGTCAGATAGCGTATTGGGCTAAGCGGCATCTCAAAGCGCATGAAATGACGAGAGAAATGCCCGATTAAACTTCTTGGGTAGGGCGAACAGGGAGCCGATTACATCATTTTATGTTATGTTTAATTTAAGAATTCGGCGAAATTCTATCACATTTGTTCAATTTACGTCGCTGCTATTTCAGATAGCGTATTGGGCTAAGCGGCATCTCTAATCGCATGAAATGGCGAGTAAAATGCACTATTAAACTTCTGGGGTAAGGCAAACAGAGACCCGATTAGTTCAATTTATGTAATGGTTAATTTAAGAATTCAGCAAAATTCTATCACATTTTTTCAATTTACGTCGTTCCTATTTCAGCTAGCGTACTGGGCTAGGCGGCATCTTAAAACGCGAAGAATGGCGAGTAAAATGCACTACTAAACTTCTATGATAGGGCAATCAGAGACCCGATTATATCATTTTATATTTTGGTTAATATAAGAATTCAGCGAAATTCTATCACATTTGTTCAATTTACGTCGCTCCTATTTCAGATAGCGTATTGTGCTAAGCGGCATCTCAAAGCGCATGAAATGACGAGTGAAAGGCAATATTAAACTTCTAGGGTAGGGCGAACAGAGACCCGAATAGATCATTTTACATTAAGGTTAATATAAGAATTCAGGGAAATTCTATCACATTTGTTCAATTTACGTCGCTCTTATTTCAGATAGCGTATTGGGCTAAGCGGCATCTCAAAGCGCATGAAATGGCGAGTAAAATGCACTATTAAACTTCAAGGGTAGGGCAAACAGAGACCCGATTAGATCATTTTATATTATGGTTAATTTATGAATTCAGCAAAATTCTATCACATTTGTTCAATTTACATCGCTCCTATTTCAGATAGCGTACTGGGCTACGCGGAATCTTAATGCGCGTGGATTGGCGAGTAAAATGTACTATTAACCTTCTATGATAGGGCAATCAGAGACCCGATTAGATCATTTTATATTTTGGTTAATATAAGAATTCAGCGAAATTCTATCACAATTGTTCTATTTACGCCGCTCCTATTTCAGATAGCGTATTGGGCTAAGCGGCATCTCAAAGCGCAAGAAATGGTGAGTAAAATGCACTCTTAAACTTCTATGATAGGGCAATCAGAGACCCGATTAGATCATTTTATATTTTGGTTAATTTAACAATTCAGCGAAATTCTATCACATTTGTTCAATTTACGTCACTCCTATTTCAGATAGCTTATTGGGCTAAGCGGCATCTCAAAGCGCATGAAATGACGAGTGAAATGCACTATTAAACTTCTAGGGTAGGGCGAACAAAGACCCGATTAGATCATTTTACATTAAGGTTAATATAAGAATTCAGCGAAATTCTATCACATTTGTTCAACTTACGTCGCTCCTATTTCAGATAGCGTATTGGGCTAAGCGGCATCTCAAAGCCCATGAAATGGCGAGTAAAATGCACTATTAAACTTCTAGGATAAGGCAAACAGAGACCCGATTAGATCGTTTTATATTCCGGTTAATATAAGAATTCAGCGTCATTCTATCACATTTGTTCAACTTACGTCGCTCCTATTTCAGATAGCGTACTGCGCTAGGCGGCATCTTAAAGCGCGTGGAATGGCGAGGAAAATGCACTATTAAACTTCTGGGGTAGGGCAATCAGAGACCCGATTAGATCATTTTATATTATGGTTAATTTAACAATTCTGCGAAATTCTATCACATTTGTTCAATTTACGTCGTTCCTATTTCAGATAGCATACTGGGCTTAGCGGCATCTTAAAGCGCGTGGAATGGCGAGTAAAACGCACTATTAAACTTCTAGGGTAGGGCGAACAAAGACCTGATTAGATCATTTTACATTAAGGTTAATATAAGAATTCAGGGAAATTCTATCACATTTGTTCAACATACGTCGCTCATAATTCAGATAGTGTACTGGGCTAAGCGGCATCTTAAAGTGCGTGGAAGCGCGAGTAAAATGCACTACTAAACTTCTATGATAGAGCAATCAGAGTCCCGTTTAGATCATTTTATATTTTGTTTAATATAAGATTTCAGGGAAATTCTATCACATTTGTTCAATTTACGTCGCTCCTATGTCAGATAGCGTATTGGGCTAAGCGGCATCTCAAAGCGCATGAAATGACGAGAGAAATGGCCGATTAAACTTCTTGGGTAGGGCGAACAGAGAGCCGATTACATCATTTTATATTATTGTTAATTTAAGAATTCGGCAAAATTCTATCACATTTGTTCAATTTACGTCGCTCCTATTTCAGTTAGCGTATTGGGCTAAGCGGCATCTCAATGCGCATGAAATGGCGAGTAAAATGCAATATTAAACTTCTAGGGTAGGGCAATCAGAGACCCGATTAGATCATTTTATATTATGGTTAATTTAAGAATTCAGCAAAATTCTATCACATTTGTTCAATTTACGTCGTTCCTATTTCAGATAGCATACTGGTCTGGGCGGCATCTTAAAGCGCGTGGAATGGCGAGTAAAGCGCACTATTAAACTTCTAGGGTAGGGCGAACAAAGACCCGATTAGATCATTTTACATTAAGGTTAATATAAGAATTCAGGGAAATTCTATCACATTTGTTCAACTTACGTCGCTCATATTTCAGATAGTGTACTGGGCTAGGCGGCATCTTAAAGTGGGTGGAAGCGCGAGTAAAATGAACCACTAAACTTCTATGATAGAGCAATCAGAGTCCCGGTTAGATCATATTATATTTTGTTTAATATAAGATTTCAGGGAAATTCTATCACATTTGTTCAATTTACGTCGCTCCTATTTCAGATAGCGTATTGGGCTAAGCGGCATCTCAAAGCGCATGAAATGACGAGAGAAATGCACTATTAAACTTCTTGGGTAGGGCGAACAGAGACCCGATTACATCATTTTATGTTATGTTTAATTTAAGAATTCGGCGAAATTCTATCACATTTGTTCAATTTACGTCGCTGCTATTTCAGATAGCGTATTGGGCTAAGCGGCATCTCTAATCGCATGAAATGGCGAGTAAAATGCACTATTAAACTTCTGGGGTAAGGCAAACAGAGACCCGATTAGTTCAATTTATGTAATGGTTAATTTAAGAATTCAGCAAAATTCTATCACATTTTTTCAATTTACGTCGTTCCTATTTCAGCTAGCGTACTGGGCTAGGCGGCATCTTAAAACGCGAAGAATGGCGAGTAAAATGCACTACGAAACTTCTATGATAGGGCAATCAGAGACCCGATTATATCATTTTATATTTTGGTTAATATAAGAATTCAGCGAAATTCTATCACATTTGTTCAATTTACGTCGCTCCTATTTCAGATAGCGTATTGTGCTAAGCGGCATCTCAAAGCGCATGAAATGACGAGTGAAAGGCAATATTAAACTTCTAGGGTAGGGCGAACAGAGACCCGAATAGATCATTTTACATTAAGGTTAATATAAGAATTCAGGGAAATTCTATCACATTTGTTCAATTTACGTCGCTCTTATTTCAGATAGCGTATTGGGCTAAGCGGCATCTCAAAGCGCATGAAATGGCGAGTAAAATGCACTATTAAACTTCAAGGGTAGGGCAAACAGAGACCCGATTAGATCATTTTATATTATGGTTAATTTATGAATTCAGCAAAATTCTATCACATTTGTTCAATTTACATCGCTCCTATTTCAGATAGCGTACTGGGCTACGCGGAATCTTAATGCGCGTGGATTGGCGAGTAAAATGCACTATTAACCTTCTATGATAGGGCAATCAGAGACCCGATTAGATCATTTTATATTTTGGTTAATATAAGAATTCAGCGAAATTCTATCACAATTGTTCTATTTACGCCGCTCCTATTTCAGATAGCGTATTGGGCTAAGCGGCATCTCAAAGCGCAAGAAATGGTGAGTAAAATGCACTCTTAAACTTCTATGATAGGGCAATCAGAGACCCGATTAGATCATTTTATATTTTGGTTAATATAAGAATTTAGCGAAATTCTTACACATTTGTTCAATTTACGTCGCTCCTATGTCAGATAGCGTATTGGGCTAAGCGGCATCTCAAAGCGCATGAAATGGCGAGTAAAATGCACTATTAAACTTCTAGGGTAAGGCAAACAGAGACCCGATTAGATCATTTTATATTACGGTTAATATAAGGATTCAGCGTAATTCTATCACATTTGAACAACTTACGTCGCTCCTATTTCAGATAGCGTACTGGGCAAGGCGGCATCTTAAAGCGCGTGGAAGGGCGAGTAAAATGCACTACTAAACTTCTATGAGGGGGCAATCAGAGTCCCGTTTAGATCATTTTATATTTTGTTTAATATAAGATTTCAGGGAAATTCTATCACATTTGTTCAATTTACGTCGCTCCTATTTCAGATAGCGTATTGGGCTTAGCGGCATCTCAAAGCGCATGAAATGACGAGAGAAATACACTATTAAACTTCTTTGGTAGGGCGAATAGAGACCCGATTACATCATTTTATATTATGGTTAATTTAAGAATTCAGCAAAATTCTATCACATTGTTCAATTTACGTCGCTCCTGTTTCAGATAGCGTATTGGGCTAAGCGGCATCTCAAAGCGCGTGGAATGGCTAGTAAAATGCACTTCTAAGCTTCTATGATAGGGCAATCAGAGACCCGATTAGATCATTTTATATTTTGTTCAATATAAGATTTCAGGGAAATTCTATCACATTTGTTCAATTTACGTCGCTCCTATTTCAGATAGCGTACTGGGCAAGGCGGCATCTTAAAGCGCGTGGAAGGGCGAGTAAAATGCACTACTAAACTTCTATGAGGGGGCAATCAGAGTCCCGTTTAGATCATTTTATATTTTGTTTAATATAAGATTTCAGGGAAATTCTATCACATTTGCTCAATTTACGTGGCTCCTATTTCAGATAGGGTATTGGGCTAAGCGGCATCTCAAAGCGCATGAAATGACGAATAAAATGCACTATTAAACTTCTAGGGTAGGGCAAACAGAGACCTGATTAGATCATTTTATATTTTGGTTAATATAAGAATTCAGCGAAATTCTATCACATCTGTTCAATATACGGCGCTCCTATTTCAGATAGCGTACGGGGCTAGGCGGCAACTTAAAGCGCGTGGAATGGCGAGTAAAATGCACTATTAAACTTCTATGATAGGGCAATCAGAGACCCGATCAGATCATTTTATATTTTGGTTAATATAAGAATGCAACGAAATTCTATCACATTTGTTCAATTTACATCGCTCCTATTTCAGATAGCGTACTGGGCTACGCGGAATCTTAATGCGCGTGGATTGGCGAGTAAAATGCACTATTAACCTTCTATGATAGGGCAATCAGAGACCCGATTAGATCATTTTATATTTTGGTTAATATAAGAATTCAGCGAAATTCTATCACAATTGTTCTATTTACGCCGCTCCTATTTCAGATAGCGTATTGGGCTAAGCGGCATCTCAAAGCGCAAGAAATGGTGAGTAAAATGCACTCTTAAACTTCTATGATAGGGCAATCAGAGACCCGATTAGATCATTTTATATTTTGGTTAATATAAGAATTAGCGAAATTCTTACACATTTGTTCAATTTACGTCGCTCCTATGTCAGATAGCGTATTGGGCTAAGCGGCATCTCAAAGCGCATGAAATGGCGAGTAAAATGCACTATTAAACTTCTAGGGTAAGGCAAACAGAGACCCGATTAGATCATTTTATATTACGGTTAATATAAGGATTCAGCGTAATTCTATCACATTTGAACAACTTACGTCGCTCCTATTTCAGATAGCGTACTGGGCAAGGCGGCATCTTAAAGCGCGTGGAAGGGCGAGTAAAAATGCACTACTAAACTTCTATGAGGGGGCAATCAGAGTCCCGTTTAGATCATTTTATATTTTGTTTAATATAAGATTTCAGGGAAATTCTATCACATTTGTTCAATTTACGTCGCTCCTATTTCAGATAGCGTATTGGGCTTAGCGGCATCTCAAAGCGCATGAAATGACGAGAGAAATGCACTATTAAACTTCTTTGGTAGGGCGAATAGAGACCCGATTACATCATTTTATATTATGGTTAATTTAAGAATTCAGCAAAATTCTATCACATTGTTCAATTTACGTCGCTCCTGTTTCAGATAGCGTATTGGGCTAAGCGGCATCTCAAAGCGCGTGGAATGGCTAGTAAAATGCACTTCTAAGCTTCTATGATAGGGCAATCAGAGACCCGATTAGATCATTTTATATTTTGTTCAATATAAGATTTCAGGGAAATTCTATCACATTTGTTCAATTTACGTCGCTCCTATTTCAGATAGCGTACTGGGCAAGGCGGCATCTTAAAGCGCGTGGAAGGGCGAGTAAAATGCACTACTAAACTTCTATGAGGGGGCAATCAGAGTCCCGTTTAGATCATTTTATATTTTGTTTAATATAAGATTTCAGGGAAATTCTATCACATTTGCTCAATTTACGTGGCTCCTATTTCAGATAGGGTATTGGGCTAAGCGGCATCTCAAAGCGCATGAAATGACGAATAAAATGCACTATTAAACTTCTAGGGTAGGGCAAACAGAGACCTGATTAGATCATTTTATATTTTGGTTAATATAAGAATTCAGCGAAATTCTATCACATCTGTTCAATATACGGCGCTCCTATTTCAGATAGCGTACGGGGCTAGGCGGCAACTTAAAGCGCGTGGAATGGCGAGTAAAATGCACTATTAAACTTCTATGATAGGGCAATCAGAGACCCGATCAGATCATTTTATATTTTGGTTAATATAAGAATGCAACGAAATTCTATCACATTTGTTCAATTTACGTCGCTCCTATTCCAGATAGCGTATTGTGCTAAGCGGCATCTCAAAGCGCATGAAATGACGAGTAAAATGCACTGTTAAACTTGTTGGGCAGGGCAAACAGAGACCCGATAAGATCATTTTATATTATGGTTAATTTAAGAATTCAGCGAAATTCTATCACATTTGTTCAATTTACGTCGCTCCTATTTCAGATAGCGTATTGGGATAAGCGGCATCTGAAAGCGCATGAAATGGCGAGTAAAATGCACTATTAAACTTCTAGGCTAGGGCAAACAAATACCCGATTAAATCATTTTATATTATGGTTAATTTACGAATTCAGCGAAATTCTATCACATTTATTCAATTTACGTCGCTCCTATTTCAGATAGCGTATTGGCCTAAGCGGCATCGCAAAGCGCATGAAATGGCGAGTATAATGCTCTATTAAACTTCTAGGATAAGGCAAACAGAGACCCGATTAGATCATTTTATATTACGGTTAGTATAAGAATTCAGCGTAATTCTATCAAATTTGTTCAACTTACTTCGCTCCTATTTCAGATAGCGTACTGGGCTAGGCGGCATCTCAAATCGCGTGGAATGGCGAGTAAAATGCTCTATTAAAATTCTATGATAGGGCAATCAGAGACCCGATTAGATCATTTTATATTTTGGTTAATATAAGATTTCAGGGAAATTCTATCACATTTGCTCAATTTACGTCGCTCCTATTTCAGAAAGCGTATTGGGCTAAGCGGCATCTCAAAACGCATAAAATGGCGAACAAAGTGCACTATTAAACTTCTAGGCTAGGGCGAACAGAAACCAGATTAGATCATTTTATATTTTGGTTAATATAAGAATTCTGCGAAATTCTATCCCATTTGTTCAACTTACATCGCTCCTATTTCAGATATCGTACTGGGCTAGGCGGCATCTTAAAGCGCGTGGAATGGCGAGTAAAATGCACTACTAAACTTCTATGATACGGCAATCAGAGACCCGATTAGATCATTTTATATTTTGTTTAATATAAGATTTCAGGGAAATTGTATCACATTTGTTCAATTTACGTCGCTCCTATTTCAGATAGCGTATTGGGCTAAGCGGCCTCTCAAAGCGCATGAAATGGCGAGTGAAATGCACTATTAGACTTCTATGGTAGGGCGAACAGAGACCCGATAGGATCATTTCACATTTTGGTTAATAAAAGAATTCAGCGAAATTCTATCACATTTGTTCAATTTACATCGCTCCTATTTCGGATAGCGTATTGGGCTAAGCGGCATCTCAAAGCGCATGAAATTACGAGTAAAATGCACTATTAAACTTCTAGGGTAGGGCAAACAGAGACCCGATTAGATAATTTCATATTATAGTTATTTTAAGAATTCAGCGAAATTCTATCACATTTGTTCAATTTACGTCGCTCCTATTTCAGATTGCGTATTGGGCTAAACGTCATCTCAAAGCGCATGAAATGGCGAGTGAAATGCACTATCAAACTTCTAGGATAAATCAAACAGAGACCCGATTAGATCATTTTATATTACGGTTAATATAAGAATTCAGCGTAATTCTATCACATTGGTTCAACTTACGTCGCTCCTATTTCAGATAGCGTACTGGGCTACGCGGCATCTCAAAGCGCATGAAATGGCGAATACAATGCACTATTAAACTTCTAGGCTAGGGCGAACAGAGACCCGATTAGATCATTTTACATTATCGTTAATAAAAGAATTCAGCGAAACTCTATCACATTTGTTCAATTACATCGCTCCTATTTCAGATAGCGTATTGGGCTAAGCGGCATCTCAAAGCGCATGAAATGACGAGTAAAATGCACTATTAAACTTCTAGGGTAGGGCAAACAGAGACCCGATTAGATAATTTCATATTATAGTTAATTTAAGAATTCAGCGAAATTCTATCACATTTGTTCAATTTACGTCGCTCCTATTTCAGATTGCCTATTGGGCTTAGCGGCATCTCAAAGCGCATGAAATGGCGAGTGAAATGCACTATCAAACTTCTAGGATAATTCAAACAGAGACCCGATTAGATAATTTTATATTATAGTTAATTTAAGAATTCAGCGAAATTCTATCACATTTGTTCAATTTACGTCGCTCCTATTTCTGATAGCGTATTGGGCTAAGCGGCATCTCAAAGCGCATGGAATGGCGAGTAAAATGCACTATTAAACTTCTAGGGTAGGGAGAACAGAGACCCGATTAGATCATTTTATATTTTGGTTAATATAAGATTTCAGGGAAATTCTATCACATTTGCTCAATTTACGTCGCTCCTATTTCAGAAAGCGTATTGGGCTAAGCGGCATCTCAAAACGCATGAAATGGCGAACAAAGTGCACTATTAAACTTCTAGGCTAGGGCGAACAGAGACCAGATTAGATCATTTTATATTTTGGTTAATATAAGAATTCAGCGTAATTCTATCACATTTGTTCAACTTACGTCGCTCCTATTTCAGATATCGTACTGGGCTACGCGGCATCTTAAAGCGCGTGGAATGGCGAGTAAAATGCACTACTAAACTTCTATGATAGTGCAATCAGAGACCCGATTAGATCATTTTATATTTTGGTTAATATAAGAATTCAGCGAAATTCTATCACATTTGTTCAATTTACGTCTCTCCTATTTCAGATAGCGTATTGGGCTACGCGGCATCTCAAAGCGCATGAAATGACGAGTGAAATGCACGATTAAACTTCTAGGGTAGGGCGAACAGAGCCCGAACAGATCATTTTCCATTAAGGTTAATATAAGAATTCAGGGAAATCTATCACATTTGTTCAATTTACGTCGCTCCTACTTCAGATAGCGTACTGGGCTAGGCGGCATCTTAAAGCGCATGAATGGCGAGTAAAATGCCTTATTAAACTTCTTGGGTAAGGCAAACAGAGACCCGATTAGATCATTTTATATTACGGTGAATATAATATTTCAGCGTAATTCTATCACATTTGTTCAACTTACGTCGCTCCTATTTCAGATAGCGTATTGGGCTAAGCGGCATCTCAAAGCGCATGAAATGGCGAGTGAAATGCACTATTAAACTTCTATGGTAGGGCAAACAGAGGACCCGATAGGATCATTTCACATTTTGGTTAATAAAAGAATTCAGCGAAATTCTATCACATTTGTTCAATTTACATCGCTCCTATTTCGGATAGCGTATTGGGCTAAGCGGCATCTCAAAGCGCATGAAATTACGAGTAAAATGCACTATTAAACTTCTAGGTAGGGCAAACAGAGACCCGATTAGATAATTTCATATTATAGTTATTTTAAGAATTCAGCGAAATTCTATCACATTTGTTCAATTTACGTCGCTCCTATTTCAGATTGCGTATTGGGCTAAACGTCATCTCAAAGCGCATGAAATGGCGAGTGAAATGCACTATCAAACTTCTAGGATAAATCAAACAGAGACCCGATTAGATCATTTTATATTACGGTTTAATATAATAATTCAGCGTAATTCTATCACATTTGTTCAACTTACGTCGCTCCTATTTCAGATAGCGTACTGGGCTACGCGGCATCTCAAAGCGCATGAAATGGCGAATACAATGCACTATTAAACTTCTAGGCTAGGGCGAACAGAGACCCGATTAGATCATTTTACATTATCGTTAATAAAAGAATTCAGCAAAACTCTATCACATTTGTTCAATACATCGCTCCTATTTCAGATAGCGTATTGGGCTAAGCGGCATTCAAAGCGCATGAAATGACGAGTAAAATGCACTATTAAACTTCTAGGGTAGGGCAAACAGAGACCCGATTAGATAATTTCATATTATAGTTAATTTAAGAATTCAGCGAAATTCTATCACATTTGTTCAATTTACGTCGCTCCTATTTCAGATTGCCTATTGGGCTTAGCGGCATCTCAAAGCGCATGAAATGGCGAGTGAAATGCACTATCAAACTTCTAGGATAATTCAAACAGAGGACCCGATTAGATAATTTTATATTATAGTTAATTTAAGAATTCAGCGAAATTCTATCACATTTGTTCAATTTACGTCGCTCCTATTTCAGATAGCGTATTGGTCTAAGCGGCACCTTAAAGCGCGTGGAATGGCGAGTAAAATGCACTATTAAACTCCTAGGGTACGGAGAACAGAGACCCGATTAGATCATTTTATATTTTGGTTAATATAAGATTTCAGGGAAATTCTATCACATTTGCTCAATTTACGTCGCTCCTATTTCAGAAAGCGTATTGGGCTAAGCGGCATCTCAAAACGCATGAAATGGCGAACAAAGTGCACTATTAAACTTCTAGGCTAGGGCGAACAGAGACCAGATTAGATCATTTTATATTTTGGTTAATATAAGAATTCAGCGTAATTCTATCACATTTGTTCAACTTACGTCGCTCCTATTTCAGATATCGTACTGGGCTACGCGGCATCTTAAAGCGCGTGGAATGGCGAGTAAAATGCACTACTAAACTTCTATGATAGGGCAATCAGAGACCCGATTAGATCATTTTATATTTTGGTTAATATAAGAATTCAGCGAAATTCTATCACATTTGTTCAATTTACGTCTCTCCTATTTCAGATAGCGTATTGGGCTACGCGGCATCTCAAAGCGCATGAAATGACGAGTGAAATGCACGATTAAACTTCTAGGGTAGGGCGAACAGAGCCCGAACAGATCATTTTCCATTAAGGTTAATATAAGAATTCAGGGAAATCTATCACATTTGTTCAATTTACGTCGCTCCTACTTCAGATAGCGTACTGGGCTAGGCGGCATCTTAAAGCGCATGAAATGGCGAGTAAAATGCCTTATTAAACTTCTTGGGTAAGGCAAACAGAGACCCGATTAGATCATTTTATATTACGGTGAATATAATATTTCAGCGTAATTCTATCACATTTGTTCAACTTACGTCGCTCCTATTTCAGATAGCGTATTGGGCTAAGCGGCCTCTCAAAGCGCATGAAATGGCGAGTGAAATGCACTATTAGACTTCTATGGTAGGGCGAACAGAGACCCGATAGGATCATTTCACATTTTGGTTAATAAAAGAATTCAGCGAAATTCTATCACATTTGTTCAATTTACATCGCTCCTATTTCGGATAGCGTATTGGGCTAAGCGGCATCTCAAAGCGCATGAAATTACGAGTAAAATGCACTATTAAACTTCTAGGGTAGGGCAAACAGAGACCCGATTAGATAATTTCATATTATAGTTATTTTAAGAATTCAGCGAAATTCTATCACATTTGTTCAATTTACGTCGCTCCTATTTCAGATTGCGTATTGGGCTAAACGTCATCTCAAAGCGCATGAAATGGCGAGTGAAATGCACTATCAAACTTCTAGGATAAATCAAACAGAGACCCGATTAGATCATTTTATATTACGGTTAATATAAGAATTCAGCGTAATTCTATCACATTTGTTCAACTTACGTCGCTCCTATTTCAGATAGCGTACTGGGCTACGCGGCATCTCAAAGCGCATGAAATGGCGAATACAATGCACTATTAAACTTCTAGGCTAGGGCGAACAGAGACCCGATTAGATCATTTTACATTATCGTTAATAAAAGAATTCAGCGAAACTCTATCACATTTGTTCAATTACATCGCTCCTATTTCAGATAGCGTATTGGGCTAAGCGGCATCTCAAAGCGCATGAAATGACGAGTAAAATGCACTATTAAACTTCTAGGGTAGGGCAAACAGAGACCCGATTAGATAATTTCATATTATAGTTAATTTAAGAATTCAGCGAAATTCTATCACATTTGTTCAATTTACGTCGCTCCTATTTCAGATTGCCTATTGGGCTTAGCGGCATCTCAAAGCGCATGAAATGGCGAGTGAAATGCACTATCAAACTTCTAGGATAATTCAAACAGAGACCCGATTAGATAATTTTATATTATAGTTAATTTAAGAATTCAGCGAAATTCTATCACATTTGTTCAATTTACGTCGCTCCTATTTCTGATAGCGTATTGGGCTAAGCGGCATCTCAAAGCGCATGGAATGGCGAGTAAAATGCACTATTAAACTTCTAGGGTAGGGAGAACAGAGACCCGATTAGATCATTTTATATTTTGGTTAATATAAGATTTCAGGGAAATTCTATCACATTTGCTCAATTTACGTCGCTCCTATTTCAGAAAGCGTATTGGGCTAAGCGGCATCTCAAAACGCATGAAATGGCGAACAAAGTGCACTATTAAACTTCTAGGCTAGGGCGAACAGAGACCAGATTAGATCATTTTATATTTTGGTTAATATAAGAATTCAGCGTAATTCTATCACATTTGTTCAACTTACGTCGCTCCTATTTCAGATATCGTACTGGGCTACGCGGCATCTTAAAGCGCGTGGAATGGCGAGTAAAATGCACTACTAAACTTCTATGATAGGGCAATCAGAGACCCGATTAGATCATTTTATATTTTGGTTAATATAAGAATTCAGCGAAATTCTATCACATTTGTTCAATTTACGTCTCTCCTATTTCAGATAGCGTATTGGGCTACGCGGCATCTCAAAGCGCATGAAATGACGAGTGAAATGCACGATTAAACTTCTAGGGTAGGGCGAACAGAGCCCGAACAGATCATTTTCCATTAAGGTTAATATAAGAATTCAGGGAAATCTATCACATTTGTTCAATTTACGTCGCTCCTACTTCAGATAGCGTACTGGGCTAGGCGGCATCTTAAAGCGCATGAAATTACGAGTGAAATGCACTATTAAACTTCTAGGGTAGGGCAAACAGAGACCCGATTAGATCATTTTGTATTATGGTTAATTTAAGAATTCATCAAAATTCTATCACATTTGTTCAATTTACGTCGCTCCTATTTAAGATAGCGTACTGCGCTAGGCGGCATCTTAAAGCGCGTGGAAAGGCGAGTAAAATGCACTATTAAACTTCTATGATAGGGCAATCAGGGACCCGATCAGATCATTTTATATTTTGGTTAATATAAGGATTCAAGGAAATTCTATCATATTTGTTCAATTTACGTCGCTCCTATTTCACATAGCGTACTGGCCTAAGCGGCATCTTAAAGCGCATGAAATGATGAGTGAAATTCGCTATTAAACTTCTATGATAGGGCAATCAGAGACCCGATTAGATCATTTTATATTTTGGTTAATATAAGATTTCAGGGAAATTCTATCACATTTGTTCAATTTACGTCGCTCATATTTCAGATAGCGTATTGGGCTAAGCGGCATCTGAAAGCGCCGGAAAGGGCGAGTATAATGCACTATTATACTTCTAGGGTAGGGCAAACAGAGACCCGATTAGATCATTTTGTATTATGGTTAATTTAAGAATTCAGCAAAATTCTATCACATTTGTTCAATTTACGTCGCTCCTATTTAAGATAGCGTACTGCGCTAGGCGGCATCTTAAAGCGCGTGGAAAGGCGAGTAAAATGCACTACTAAACTTCTATGATAGGGCAATCAGGGACCCGATCAGATCATTTTATATTTTGGTTAATATAAGTATTCAAGGAAATTCTATCATATTTGTTCAATTTACGTCGCTCCTATTTCACATAGCGTACTGGCCTAAGCGGCATCTTAAAGCGCATGAAATGATGAGTGAAATTCGCTATTAAACTTCTATGATAGGGCAATCAGAGACCCGATTAGATCATTTTATATTTTGGTTAATATAAGATTTCAGGGAAATTCTATCACATTTGTTCAATTTACGTCGCTCATATTTCAGATAGCGTATTGGGCTAAGCGGCATCTGAAAGCGCCGGAAAGGGCGAGTATAATGCACTATTATACTTCTAGGGTAGGGCAAACAGAGACCCGATTAGATCATTTTGTATTATGGTTAATTTAAGAATTCAGCAAAATTCTATCACATTTGTTCAATTTACGTCGCTCCTATTTAAGATAGCGTACTGCGCTAGGCGGCATCTTAAAGCGCGAGGAATGGCGAGTAAAACGCACTACTAAACTTCTATGACAGGGCAATCAGAGACCCGATTAGATCATTTTATATTTTGGTTAATATAAGTATTCAGCGAAATTCTATCACATTTGTTCAATTTACGTCGCTCCTATTTCAGATAGCGTATTGGGCTAAGCGGCATCTCAAAGCGCATGAAATGGCGAGTGAAATGCACTATCAAACTTCTAGGATAATTCAAACAGAGACCCGATTAGATCATTTTATATTACGGTTAATATGAGAATTCAGCGAAATTCTATCACATTTGTTAAATTTACGTCTCTCCTATTTCAGATAGCGTATTGGGCTACGCGGCATCTCAAAGCGCATGAAATGACGAGTGAAATGCACGATTAAACTTCTAGGGTAGGGCGAACAGAGCCCGAACAGATCATTTTCCATTAAGGTTAATATAAGAATTCAGGGAAATCTATCACATTTGTTCAATTTACGTCGCTCCTATTTCAGATAGCGTACTGGGCTAGGCGGCATCTTAAAGCGCATGAAATGACGAGTGAAATGCACTATTAAACTTCTATGATAGGGCAATCAGAGACCCGATTAAATCATTTTATATTATGGTTAATTTAAGAATTCAGCGTAATTCTATCACATTCGTTCAATTTACGTCGCCTCTATTTCAGATAGCGTACTGGGCTAGGAGGCATCTTAAAGCGCGCGGCATGGCCAGTAAAATACACTATTAAACTTCTATGATAGGGCTATCAGAGACCCGATTAGATCATTTTATAGTATGGTTAAGTTAAGAATTCACCAAAGTCTATCACATTTGTTCAATTTACGTCGCTCCTATTTCACATAGCGAACTGGGCTAAGCGGCATCTTTAAGCGCATGAAATGATGAGTGAAATTCGCAATTAAACTTCTATGATAGGGCAATCAGAGACCCGATTAGATCATTTTATATTTTGGTTAATATAAGATTTCAGGGAAATTCTATCACATTTGTTCAATTTACGTCGCTCCTATTTCAGATAGCGTATTGCGCTAAGCGGCATCTCAAAGCGCATGAAATGGCGAATAAAATGCACTATTAAACTTCTAGGCTGGGGCGAACAGAGACCCGATTAGATCATTTTACAGTATGGTTAATAAAAGTATTCAGCGAAATTCTATCACATTTGTTCAATTTACATCGCTCCTATTTCAGATAGCGTATTGGGCTACGCGGCATCTCAAAGCGCATGAAATGGCGAGTACAATGCACTATTAAACTTCTAGGGTAAGGCAAACAGAGACCCGATTAGATCATTTTATATTAAGGTTACTTTAAGAATTCAGCGAAATTCTATCACATTTGTTCAATTTACGTCGCTCCTATTTCAGATAGCGTACTGTGCTAGACGGCATCTTAAGGCGCGTGGAATGGCGAGTAAAATGCACTATTAAACTTCTATGGCAGGGAAACCAGAGACCCGATTAGATCATTTTATATTAAGGTTACTTTAAGAATTCAGCGAAATTCTATCACATTTGTTCAATTTACGTCGCTCCTATTTCAAATAGCTTAGTGGGCGAAGCGGCGTCTCAAAGCGCATGAAATGACGAGTGAATTGCACTATTAAACTTCTAGGGTATGGCAAACAGAGACCCGATTAGATCATTTGATATTATGGTTAATTTAAGAATTCAGCGAAATTCTATCACATTTGTTCAATTTACGTCGCTCCTATTTCAGATAGCGTATTGGGATAAGCGGCATCTCAAAGTGCATGAAATGGCGAGTAAAATGCACTATTAAACTTCTAGGGTAGGGCGAACGGAGGCCCGATTAGATCATTTTACATTAAGGTTAATATAAGTATTCAGCGAGATTCTATCACATTTGTTCAATTTACGTCGCTCCTATTACAGACAGCGTACTGGGCTAGGCGGCATCTTAAAGCGTGTGGAATGGCGAGTAAAATGCACTATTAACCTTCTATGATAGGGCAATCAGAGACCAGACTAGATCATTTTATACCTTGGTTAATATAAGAATTCAGCGAAATTCTATCACATTTGTTAAATTTACGTCGCTCCTATTTCAGATAGCCTATTGGGCTAAGCGGCATCTCAAAGCGCATGAAATGGCGTGTAAAATGCACGATTAAACTTCTAGGGTAGGGCAAACAGAGACCCGATTAGATCATTTTATATTTTGTTTAATATAAGAATTCAGCGAAATTCTATCACATTTGTTCAATTTACGTCGCTCCTATTTCAGATAGTTTATTGGGATTAGCGGCATCTCAAAGCGCATGAAATGGCGAACAAAATGCACTATTAAACTTCTAGGCTAGGGCGAACAGAGACCAGATTAGATCATTTTATATTTTGGTTAATATAAGAATTCTGCGAAATTCTATCACATTTGTTCAACTTACGTCGCTCCTATTTCAGATAGCGTACTGGGCTAGGCGGCATCTTAAAGCGCGTGGAATGGCGAGTAAAATGCACTACTAAACTTCTATGACAGGGCAATCAGAGACCCGATTAGATCATTTTATATTTTGGTTAATATAAGAATTCAGCGAAATTCTATCACATTTGTTCAATTTACGTCGCTCCTATTACAGATAGCTTATTGTGCTTAGCGGCATCTCAAAGCGCATGAAGTGCCGAGTGAAATGCACTATTAAACTTCTAGGGTAGGGCAAACAGAGACCCGATTATATCATTTTACATTATGGTTAATGTAAGAATTCAGCGAAATTCTATCACATTTGTTCAATTTACGTCGCTCCTATTTCAGATAGCTTATTGGGCTAAGCGGCATCTGAAGGCGCATGAAATGGCGAGTAAAATGCACTATTAAACTTCTAGGGTAGGGCAAACAGAGACCCGATGAGATCATTTTATATTATGGTTAATTTAAGATGTCAGCAAAATTTTATCACATTTGTTCAATTTACGTCGCTCCTATTTCAGATAGCGTACTGGGCTAGGCGGCATCTTAAAGCGCGTGGAATGGCGAGTAATATGCACTACTAAACTTCTATGATAGGGCAATCAGAGACCCGATTAGATCATTTTATATTTTGTTTAATATAAGATTTCAGGGAAATTCTATCACAATTGTTCAATTTACGTCGCTCCTATTTCAGATAGCGTATTGTGCTAAGCGGCATCTCAAGGCGCATGAAATGGCGAATAAAATGCGCTATTAAACTTCTAGGCTAGGGCGAACAGAGACCCGATTAGATCATTTTACATTAAGGTTAATATAAGAATTCACGGAAATTCTATGACATTTGTTCAATTTACGTCGCTCCTATTTCAGATAGCGTATTAGGATATGCGGCATCTCAAAGCGCATGAAATGGCGAATAAAATTCACTATTAAACTTCTAGGGTAGGGCAAACAGAGACCCGATTTGATCACTTTATATTACGATTAATATAAGAATTCAGCGTAATTCTATCACATTTGTTCATCTTACGTCGCTCCTATTTCAGATAGCGTACTGGGCTAGGCGGCATCTTAAAGCGCGTGGAAGGGCGAGTAAAATGCACTACTAAACTTCTGTGATAGAGCAATAAGAGACCCGATTAGATCATTTTATATTTTGTTTAATATAAGATTTCAGGGAAATTCTATCACATTTGTCCAATTTACGTCGCTCCTATTTCAGATAGCGTATTGGGCTAAGCGGCATCACAAAGCGCATGAAATGTCGAACAAAATGCACTATTAAACTTCTAGGCTATGGCGAACAGAGACCAGATTAGATCTTTTTATATTACGGTTAATATAAGAATTCAGCGTAATTCTATCACATTTGTTCATCTTACGTCGCTCCTATTTCAGATAGCCTACTGAGCTAGGCGGCATCTTAAAGCGCGTGGAAGGGCGAGTAAAATGCACTACTAAACTTCTATGATAGAGCAATCAGAGACCCGATTAGATCATTTTATATTTTGTTTAATATAAGATTTCAGGGAAATTCTATCACATTTGTTCAATTTACGTCGCTCCTATTTCAGATAGCGTATTGGGCTAAGCGGCATCACAAAGCGCATGAAATGGCGAACAAAATGCACTAGTAAACTTCTAGGCTATGGCGAACAGAGATCAGATTAGATCATTTTATATTTTGGTTAACATAAGAATACTGCGAAATTCTATCACATTTGTTCAATTTACGTCGCTCCTATTTCAGATAGTTTATTGGGATTAGCGGCATCTCAAAGCGCATGAAGTGACGAGTGAAATGCACTATTAAACTTCTAGGGTAGGGCGAACAGAGACCCGATTAGATCATTTTACATTAAGGTTAATATAAGAATTCAGGGAAATTCTATCACATTTGTTCAATTTACGTCGCTCCTATTTCAGATAGCGTATTGGGCTACGCGGCATCTCAAAGCGCATGAAATGGCGAATAAAATGCACTATTAAACTTCTGTGATAGGGCAATCAGAGAACCGATTAGATCATTTTATATTTTGGTTAATATAAGAATTCAACGAAATTCTATCACATTTGTTCAATTTACGTCGTTCCTATTTCAGATAGCGTATTGGGCTAAGCGGCATCTCAAAGCGCATGAAATGGCGAGTAAAATGCACTATTTAACTTCTAGGCTAGGGCAAACAGAGACCCGATTAGATCATTTTACATTAAGGTTAATATAAGAATTCAGGGGAATTCTATCACATTTGCTCAATTTACGTCGCTCCTATTTCAGATAGCGTATTGGGCTAAGCGGCATCTCAAAGCGCATGAAATGTCGAATAAAATGCACTGTTAAACTTCTAGGCTAGGGCAAACAGAGACCCGATTAGATCATTTTACATTAAGGTTAATATAAGAATTCAGGGAACTTCTATCACATTTGTTCAATTTACGTCGCTCCTATTTCAGATAGCGTATTGGGCTAAGCGGCATCTCAAAGCGCATTAAATGGCGAGCAAAATGCACTATTAAACTTCTAGGGTATGGCAAACAGAGACCCGATTAGATCATTTTATATTATTGTTAATTTAATCATTAAGCAAAATTCTATCACATTCGTTCAATTTACGTCGTTCCTATTTCAGATAGCGTACTGGGCTAGGCGGCATCTCAAAGCGCATGAAATAGCGAGTGAAATGCACTATTAAACTTCTAGGGTAGGGCGAACAGAGACCCGATGAGATCATTTTATATTACGGTTAATATAAGAATGCAGCGTAATTCTATCACATTTGTTCAACTTAAGTCGCTCCTATTTCAGATAGCGTACTGGGCTCGGCGGCATCTCAAAGCGCATGAAATGGCGAGTAAAATGCACTATTAAACTTCTAGGGTAGGGCAAACAGAGACCCGATTAGATCATTTTACATTATGGTTAATAAAAGAATTCAGCGAAATTCTATCACATTTGTTCAACTTACGTCGCTCCTATTTCAGGTAGCGTATTGGGATAAGCGGCATCTCAAAGCGCATGAAATGGCGAGTAAAATGCACTATTTAACTTCTAGGGTAGGGCGAACAGAGACCCGATTAGATCATTTTACATTAAGATTAATATAAGAATTCAGGGAAATTCTATCACATTTGTTCAATTTACGTCGCTCATATTTCAGATAGCCTACTGGGATAGCCGGCATCTTAAAGCGCGTAGAATAGCGAGTGGAATGCACTATTAAACTTCTGTGATAGGGCAATCAGTGACCCGATTAGATCATTTTATATTATAGTTAATTTAAGAATTCAGCGAAATTCTATCACATTTGTTCAATTTACGTCGCTCCTATTTCAGTTAGCGTATTTGGATAAGCGGCATCTCAAAGCGCATGAAATGGCGAGTAAAATGCAATACTAAACTTCTAGGATAAGGCAAACAGAGACCCGATTAGATCATTTTATATTACGGTTAATATAAGAATTCAGCGTAATTCTATCACATTTGTTCAACTTACGTCGCTCCTATTTTAGAGAGCGTACTGGGCTACGCGGCATCTTAAAGCGCGTGGAATGGCGAGTAAAATGCACTACTAAACTTCTATGATAGGGCAATCAGAGACCCGATTAGATCATTTTATATTTTGTTTAATATAAGACTTCAGGGAAATTCTATCACATTTGTTCAATTTACATCGCTCCTATTTCAGATAGGTTACATGGCTAAGCGGCATCTTAAAGCGCATGAAATGACGAGAGAAATGCACTATTAAACTTCTAGGGTAGGGCGAACAGAGACCCGATTAGATCAATTTACATTAAGGTTAATATAAGAATTCAGCGAAATTCTATCACATTTGTTCAATTTACGACGCTCATATTTCAGATAGCCTACTGGGCTACCCGGCATCTCAAAGCGCATGAAATGGCGAGTATAATGCACTAGTAAACTTCTAGGGTAAGGCAAACAGGGACCCGATTAAATCATTTTATATTACGGTTAACATAACAATTCAGCGTAATTCTATCACATTTGTTAAACTTACGTCGCTCCTATTTCAGATAGCGTACTGGGCTAGGCGGCATCTCAAAGCGCATGAAATGGCGAGTGAAATGCACTATTAAACTTCTAGGGTAGGGCGAACAGAGACCCGATTAGATCATTTTACATTAAGATTAATATAAGAATTCAGTCAAATTCTATCACATTTGTTCAATTTACGTCGCTCATATTTCAGATAGCCTACTGGGCTAGCCGGCATCTTAAAGCGCGTGGAATAGCGAGTGAAATGCACTATTAAACTTCTATGATAGGGCAATCAGTGACCCGATTAGATCATTTTATATTATAGTTAATTTAAGAATTCAGCGAAATTCTATCACATTTGTTCAATTTACGTCGCTCCTATTTCAGATAGCGTATTGGGCTAAGCGGCATCTCAAAGCGCATGAAATGTCTAATAAAATGCACTATTAAACTTCTTGGCTAGGGCAAACAGAGACCCGGTTAGATCATTTTACATTGAGGTTAATATAAGAATTCAGGGAAATTCTATCACATTTGTTCAATTTAGGTGGCTCCTATTTCAGATAGCGTATTGGGCTATGCGGCATCTCAAAGCGCATGAAATGCCGAGGAAAATGCACTATTAAACTTCTAGGGTAGAGCAAACAGAGACCCGATTAGTTCATTTTATATTATAGTGAATTTAAGAATTCAGCGAAATTCTCTCACATTTGTTCAAATAACGTCGATCCTATTTCAGATAGGGTATTCGGCTAAGCGGCATCTCAAAGTGCATGAAATGCCGAGTAAAATGCACTATCAAACTTCTAGGATAATTCAAACAGAGACCCGATTAGATCATTTTATATTACGGTTAATATGAGAATTCAGCGAAATTCTATCACATTTGTTCAATTTACGTCGCTCCTATTTCAGATAGCTAATTGCGCTATGCGGTATCTCAAAGCGCATGCAATTACGAGTGAAATGCACTATTAAACTTCTAGGGTAGGGCGAACAGAGACCCGATTAGATCATTTTACATTAAGGTTAATATAAGAATTCAGCGAAATTCTATCACATTTGTTCAATTTACGTCGCTCCTATTCAGATGGCTTATTGGGCTTAGCGGCATCTCAAAGCGCATGAAATGACGAGTGAAATGCACTATTAAACTTCTAGGGAAGGGCAAACAGAGACCCGAATAGATCATTTTACATTATGGTTAATAAAAGAATTCAACGAAATTCTATCACATTTGTTCAACTTACGTCGCTCCTATTTCAGATAGCGTATTGGGCTAAGCGGCATCTCAAAGCGCATGAAATGGCGAGTAAAATGCACTATTTAACTTCTAGGGTAGGGCGAACAGAGACCCCATTAGATCATTTTACATTAAGATTAATATAAGAATTCAGGGAAATTCTATCACATTTGTTCAATTTACGTCGCTCATATTTCAGATAGCCTACTGGGATAGCCGGCATCTTAAAGCGCGTAGAATAGCGAGTGGAATGCAATACTAAACTTCTAGGATCAGGCAAACAGAGACCCGATTAGATCATTTTATATTTTGTTTAATATAAGATTTCAGGGAAATTCTATCACATTTGTTCAACTTACGTCGCTCCTATTTCAGATAGCGTATTGGGCTAACCGGCATCTCAAAGCGCATGAAATGGCAAATAAAATGCGCTATTAAACTTCTAGGCTAGGGCGAACAGAGGCCCGATTAGATCATTTTACATTAAGGTTAATATAAGAATTCAGCGAAATTCTATCACATTTGTTCAATTTACGTCGCTGATATTTCAGATAGCGTATTGGGCTAAGCGGCATCTCAAAGCGCATGAAATGGCGAATAAAATGCACTATTAAACTTCTAGGGTATGGCAGATAGAGACCCGATTTGATCATTTTATATTATGGTTAATATAAGGATTCAGTGAAATTCTATCACATTTGTTCAATTTACGTCGCTCCTATTTCAGATAGCGTACTGGGCTAGGCGTCATCTTAAAGCGCGTGGAATGGCGAGTAAAATGCACTATTAAACTTCTATGATAGGGCAATCAGAGACCCGATTAGATCATTTTATATTTTGGTTAACATAAGGATTCAGCGAAATTCTATCACATTTGTTCAATTTACGTCGCTCCTATTTCAGATAGCGTATTGGGCTAAGCGGCATCTCAAAGCGCATGAATTGGCGAGTAAAATGCACTATTAGCCTTCTATGATAGGGCAATCGGAGACCCGATTAGATCATTTTATATTTTGGTTAATATAAGAATTCAGCGAAATCCTATCACGTTTGTTCAATTTACGTCGCTCTTATTTCAGATAGCGTATTGGGCTAAGCGGCATCTCAAAGCGCATGAAATGGCGAATAAAATGCACTATTAAACTTCTCGGCTAGGGCGAACAGAAACCCGATTAGATCATTTTATATTATGGTTAATTTAAGAATTCAGGGAAATTCTATCACATTTGTTCAATTTACGTCGCTCCTATTTCAGATAGCGTACTGGACTAGGCGGCATCTTAAAGCGAGTGGAATGGCGAGTGAAATTCACTATTTAACTTCGATGATAGGGCAATCAGGGACCCGATTAGATCATTTTATATTTGGGTTAATATAAGAATTCAGGGAAATTCTATCACATTTGTTCAATTTACGTCGCTCCTATTTCAGATAGCGTATTGGGCTAAGCGCCATCTCAATGCGCATGAAATGGCGAGTAAAATGCACTATTAAACTTCTAGGGTAGGACAAACAGAGACCCGATTAGATCATTTTATATTATGGTTAATTTAAGAATTCAGCGAAATTCTATCACATTTGTTCACTTTACGTCGCTCCTATTTCAGATAGCGTATTGGGCCAAGCGACATCTCAAAGCGCATGAAATGGCGAGTAAAATGCACTATTTAACTTCTAGGGTGGGGCGAACAGAGACCCGATTAGATCATTTTACATTAAGATTAATATAAGAATTCAGGGAAATTCTATCACATTTGTTCAATTTACGTCGCTCATATTTCAGATAGCCTACTGGGATAGCCGGCATCTTAAAGCGCGTGGAATAGCGAGTGGAATGCACTATTAAACTTCTATGATAGGGCAATCAGTGACCCGATTAGATCATTTTATATTATAGTTAATTTAAGAATTCAGCGAAATTGTATCACATTTGTTCAATTTACGTCGCTCCTATTTCAGATAGCGTATTTGGATAAGCGGCATCTCAAAGCGCATGAAATGGCGAGTAAAATGCAATACTAAACTTCTAGGATAAGGCAAACAGAGACCCGATTAGATCATTTTAAATTATGGTTAATAAAAGAATTCAGCGAAATTCTATCACATTTGTTCAACTTACATCGTTCCTATTTCTGATAGCGTACTGGGCTAGGCGCCATCTTAAAGCGCGTGGAATGGCGAGTAAAATGCACTATTAAACTTCTAGGGTAAGGCAAACAGAGACACGATTAGATCATTTTATATTACGGTTAATATAAGAATTCAGCAAAATTCTATCACATTTGTTCAATTTACGTCGTTCCTATTTCAGATAGCATACTGGGCTAGGCGCATCTTAAAGAGCGTGGAATGGCGAGTAAAATGCACTATTAAACTTCTATGATAGGGCAATCAGAGACCCGATTAGATCATTTTATATTTTGGTTAATATAAGAATTCAGCGTAATTCTATCACATTTGTTCAACTTACGTCGCTCATATTTCAGATAGCGTACTGGGCTAGACGGCATCTCAAAGCGCATGAAATGACGAGTGAAATGCAATACTAAACTTCTAGGATAAGGCAAACAGAGACCCGATTAGATCATTTTATATTTTGTTTAATGTAAGATTTCAGGGAAATTCTATCACATTTGTTCAATTTACGTCGCTCCTATTTCAGATAGCTTATTGGGCAACGCGGCATCTCAAAGCGCATGAAATGCTGAGCGAAATGCACTGTTAAACTTCTATGATAGGGCAATCAGAGACCCGACTAGATCATTTTATATTATGGTTAATTTAAGAATTCAGCGAAACTCTATCACATTTGTTCAATTTACGTCGCTCCTATTTCAGATAGCGTATTGGGCTAAGCGGCATCTCGAAGCTCATGAAATTTCGAGTGAAATGCAATACTAAACTTCTAGGATAAGGCAAACAGAGACCCGATTAGATCATTTTATATTTTGTTTAATATAAGATTTCAGGGAAATTCTATCACATTTGTTCAACTTACGTCGCTCCTATTTCAGATAGCGTATTGGGCTAACCGGCATCTCAAAGCGCATGAAATGGCAAATAAAATGCGCTATTAAACTTCTAGGCTAGGGCGAACAGAGGCCCGATTAGATCATTTTACATTAAGGTTAATATAAGAATTCAGCGAAATTCTATCACATTTGTTCAATTTACGTCGCTGATATTTCAGATAGCGTATTGGGCTAAGCGGCATCTCAAAGCGCATGAAATGGCGAATAAAATGCACTATTAAACTTCTAGGGTATGGCAGATAGAGACCCGATTTGATCATTTTATATTATGGTTAATATAAGGATTCAGTGAAATTCTATCACATTTGTTCAATTTACGTCGCTCCTATTTCAGATAGCGTACTGGGCTAGGCGTCATCTTAAAGCGCGTGGAATGGCGAGTAAAATGCACTATTAAACTTCTATGATAGGGCAATCAGAGACCCGATTAGATCATTTTATATTTTGGTTAACATAAGGATTCAGCGAAATTCTATCACATTTGTTCAATTTACGTCGCTCCTATTTCAGGTAGCGTATTGGGCTAAGCGGCATCTCAAAGCGCATGAATTGGCGAGTAAAATGCACTATTAGCCTTCTATGATAGGGCAATCGGAGACCCGATTAGATCATTTTATATTTTGGTTAATATAAGAATTCAGCGAAATCCTATCACGTTTGTTCAATTTACGTCGCTCTTATTTCAGATAGCGTATTGGGCTAAGCGGCATCTCAAAGCGCATGAAATGGCGAATAAAATGCACTATTAAACTTCTCGGCTAGGGCGAACAGAAACCCGATTAGATCATTTTATATTATGGTTAATTTAAGAATTCAGGGAAATTCTATCACATTTGTTCAATTTACGTCGCTCCTATTTCAGATAGCGTACTGGACTAGGCGGCATCTTAAAGCGAGTGGAATGGCGAGTGAAATTCACTATTTAACTTCGATGATAGGGCAATCAGGGACCCGATTAGATCATTTTATATTTGGGTTAATATAAGAATTCAGGGAAATTCTATCACATTTGTTCAATTTACGTCGCTCCTATTTCAGATAGCGTATTGGGCTAAGCGCCATCTCAATGCGCATGAAATGGCGAGTAAAATGCACTATTAAACTTCTAGGGTAGGACAAACAGAGACCCGATTAGATCATTTTATATTATGGTTAATTTAAGAATTCAGCGAAATTCTATCACATTTGTTCACTTTACGTCGCTCCTATTTCAGATAGCGTATTGGGCCAAGCGGCATCTCAAAGCGCATGAAATGGCGAGTAAAATGCACTATTTAACTTCTAGGGTGGGGCGAACAGAGACCCGATTAGATCATTTTACATTAAGATTAATATAAGAATTCAGGGAAATTCTATCACATTTGTTCAATTTACGTCGCTCATATTTCAGATAGCCTACTGGGATAGCCGGCATCTTAAAGCGCGTGGAATAGCGAGTGGAATGCACTATTAAACTTCTATGATAGGGCAATCAGTGACCCGATTAGATCATTTTATATTATAGTTAATTTAAGAATTCAGCGAAATTGTATCACATTTGTTCAATTTACGTCGCTCCTATTTCAGATAGCGTATTTGGATAAGCGGCATCTCAAAGCGCATGAAATGGCGAGTAAAATGCAATACTAAACTTCTAGGATAAGGCAAACAGAGACCCGATTAGATCATTTTAAATTATGGTTAATAAAAGAATTCAGCGAAATTCTATCACATTTGTTCAACTTACATCGTTCCTATTTCTGATAGCGTACTGGGCTAGGCGCCATCTTAAAGCGCGTGGAATGGCGAGTAAAATGCACTATTAAACTTCTAGGGTAAGGCAAACAGAGACACGATTAGATCATTTTATATTACGGTTAATATAAGAATTCAGCGTAATTCTATCACATTTGTTCAATTTACGTCGTTCCTATTTCAGATAGCATACTGGGCTAGGCGCATCTTAAAGAGCGTGGAATGGCGAGTAAAATGCACTATTAAACTTCTATGATAGGGCAATCAGAGACCCGATTAGATCATTTTATATTTTGGTTAATATAAGAATTCAGCGTAATTCTATCACATTTGTTCAACTTACGTCGCTCCTATTTCAGATAGCGTACTGGGCTAGACGGCATCTTAAAGCGCGTGGAAGGGCGAGTAAAACGCACTACTAAACTTCTATGATAGGGCAATCAGAGACCCGATTAGATCATTTTATATTACGGTTAATATAAGAATTCAGCAAAACTCTATCACATTTGTTCAATTTACGTCGTTCCTATTTCAGATAGCGTATTGGGCTAAGCGGCATCTCAAAGCGCATGAAATGGCGAGTAATATGCGCTATTAAACTTCTAGGGTAGGGCAAACAGAGACCCGATTAGATCATTTTATATTATGGTTAATTTAAGAATTCAGCGTAATTCTATCACATTTGTTCAACTTACGCCGCTCCTGCTTGAGATAGCGTACTGGACTAGGCGGCAACTTAAAGCGCGTGGAATGGCGAGTAAAATGCAGTACTAAACTTCTATGATAGGGCAATCGGAGTCCCGATTAGATCATTTTATATTTTGTTTAATATAAGATTTCAGGGAAATTCTATCACATTTGAGCAATTTACGTCGCTCCTATTTCAGATAGCGTATTGGGCTAAGCGGCATCTCAAAGCGCATGAAATGTCGAATAAAATGCACTATTAAACTTCTAGGCTAGGGCAAACAGAGACCCGATTAGATCATTTTACATTAAGGTTAATATAAGAATTCAGGGGAATTCTATCACATTTGCTCAATTTACGTCGCTCCTATTTCAGATAGCGTATTGGGCTAAGCGGCATCTCAAAGCGCATGAAATGTCGAATAAAATGCACTATTAAACTTCTAGGCTAGGGCAAACAGAGACCCGATTAGATCATTTTACATTAAGGTTAATATAAGAATTCAGGGAACTTCTATCACATTTGTTCAATTTACGTCGCTCCTATTTCAGATAGCGTATTGGGCTAAGCGGCATCTCAAAGCGCATTAAATGGCGAGCAAAATGCACTATTAAACTTCTAGGGTATGGCAAACAGAGACCCGATTATATCATTTTATATTATGGTTAATTTAAGGATTCAACGAAATTCTATCTCACTTGTTCAATTTGCGTCGCTCCTATTTCAGAAAGCGTATTGGGCTAAGCGGCATCTCAAAGCGCATGAAATGGCGAGCAAAATGCACTATTAAACTTCTAGGGTAGGGCAAACAGGGACCCGATTAGATCATTTTATATTATTGTTAATTTAATCATTAAGCAAAATTCTATCACATTCGTTCAATTTACGTCGTTCCTATTTCAGATAGCGTACTGGGCTAGGCGGCATCTTAAAGCGCGCGGAATGGCGAGTGAAATGCACTATTAAACTTCTATGATAAGGCAGTCAGAGACCCGATTAGATCATTTTATATTTTGGTTAATACAAGGATTCAGCGAAATTCTATCACATTTGTTCAATTCACGTCGCTCCTATTTCATATAGCTAATTGGGCTATGCGGCATCTCAAAGCGCATGCAATTACGAGTGAAATGCACTATTAAATTTCTAGGGTAGGGCGAACAGAGACCCGATTAGATCATTTTACATTAAGGGTAATATAAGAATTCAGCGAAATTCTATCACATTTGTTCAATTTACGTCTTTGATATTTCAGATACCGTACTGGGCTAGGCGGCATCTTAAAGCGCGTGGAATGGCGAGTGAAATGCACTATTAAACTTCTATGATAAGGCAATCAGAGACCCGATTAGATCATTTTATATTTTGGTTAATACAAGAATTCAGCGAAATTCTATCACATTTGTTCAATTTACGTCGCTCCTATTTCAGATAGCTAATTGCGCTATGCGGCATCTCAAAGCGCATGCAATTACGAGTGAAATGCACTATTAAACTTCTAGGGTAGGGCGAACAGAGACCCGATTAGATCATTTTACATTAAGGTTAATATAAGAATTCAGCGAAATTCTATCACATTTGTTCAATTTACGTCGCTCCTATTCAGATGGCTTATTGGGCTTAGCGGCATCTCAAAGCGCATGAAATGACGAGTGAAATGCACTATTAAACTTCTAGGGAAGGGCAAACAGAGACCCGATTAGATCATTTTACATTATGGTTACTAAAAGAATTCAACGAAATTCTATCACATTTGTTCAACTTACGTTGCTCCTATTTCAGATAGCGTATTGGGCTGAGCGGCATCTCAAAGCGTATGAAATGGCGAATAAAGTGCACTATTAAAGTTCTAGGGTAGGGCAAACAGAGACCCGAGTAGATCACTTTATATTATGGTTAATTTAAGAAGTCAGCAAAATTCTATCACATTTGTTCAATTTACGTCGCTCCTATTTCAGATAGCGTATTGGGCTAAGCGGCATCTCAAAGCAAATGAAATGTCGAGTGAAATGCACTATTAGACTTCTATGGTAGGGCGAACAGAGACCCGATTAGATCATTTTACATTAAGGTTAATATAAGAATTCAGGGAAATTCTATCACATTTTTCAATTTACGTGACTCCTATTTCAGATAGCGTATTGTGCTATACGGCTTCTCAAAGCGCATGAAATGGCGAGTAAAATGCACTATTAAACTTCTAGGGTAGGGCAAACAGAGACCCGATTATATCATTTTATATTATGGTTAATTTAAGAATTCAGCAAAATTCTATCACATTTGTTCAATTTACGTCGTTCCTATTTCACATAGCGTATTGGGCTAAGCGGCATCTCAAAGCGCATGGAATGACGAGTGAAAGGCACTATTAAACTTCTAGGGTAGGGCGGACAGAGAACCGATTAGATCATTTTACATTAAGGTTAATATAAGAATTCAGGGAAATTCTATCACATTTGTTCAACTTACGTCGCTCCTATTTCAGATAGCGTATTGGGCTAAGCGGCATCTCAAAGCGTATGAAATGGCGGATAAAGTGCACTATTAAAGTTCTAGGGTAGGGCAAACAGAGACCCGAGTAGATCACTTTATATTATGGTTAATTTAAGAAGTCAGCAAAATTCTATCACATTTGTTCAATTTACGTCGCTCCTATTTCAGATAGCGTATTGGGCTAAGCGGCATCTCAAAGCAAATGAAATGTCGAGTGAAATGCACTATTAGACTTCTATGGTAGGGCGAACAGAGACCCGATTAGATCATTTTACATTAAGGTTAATATAAGAATTCAGGGAAATTCTATCACATTTTTCAATTTACGTGACTCCTATTTCAGATAGCGTATTGTGCTATGCGGCTTCTCAAAGCGCATGAAATGGCGAGTAAAATGCACTATTAAACTTCTAGGGTAGGGCAAACAGAGACCCGAGTAGATCACTTTATATTATGGTTAATTTAAGAAGTCAGCAAAATTCTATCACATTTGTTCAATTTACGTCGTTCCTATTTCAGATAGCGTATTGGGCTAAGCGGCATCTCAAAGCGCATGGAATGACGAGTGAAAGGCACTATTAAACTTCTAGGGTAGGGCGGACAGAGAACCGATTAGATCATTTTACATTAAGGTTAATATAAGAATTCAGGGAAATTCTATCACATTTGTTCAATTTACGTCGTTCCTATTTCAGATAGCGTATTGGGCTAAGCGGCATCTCAAAGCGCATGAAATGGCGAGTAAAATGCACGATTAAACTTCTAGGCTAGGGCGAACAGAGACCCGATTAGATCATTTTACATTTTGTTTAATATAAGATTTCAGGGAAATTCTATCACATTTGTTCAATTTACGTCGCTCCTATTTCAGATTGCTTATTGGGCAAAGCGGCATCTCATAGCGCATGAAATGATGAGTGAAATGCACTGTTAAACTTCTATGATAGGGCAATCAGAGACCCGACTAGATCATTTTATATTATGGTTAATTTAAGAATTCAGCGAAACTCTATCACATTTGTTCAATTTACGGCGCTCCTATTTCAGATAGCGTACCGGGCTAGGCCGCACCTTAAAGCGCGCGGAATGGCGAGTAAAATGCACTATTAAACTTCTATGATAGGGCAATCAGAGACCCGATTAGATCATTTTATATTTTGGTTAATATAAGAATTCAGCGAAATTCTATCACATTTGTTCAATTTACGTCGCTCCTATTTCAGATAGCGTATTGGGCTAAGCGGCATCTCAAAGCGCATGAAATGACGAGTGAAATGCAATACTAAACTTCTAGGATAAGGCAAACAGAGACCCGATTAGATCATTTTATATTTTGTTTAATGTAAGATTTCAGGGAAATTCTATCACATTTGTTCAATTTACGTCGCTCCTATTTCAGATAGCTTATTGGGCAACGCGGCATCTCAAAGCGCATGAAATGCTGAGCGAAATGCACTGTTAAACTTCTATGATAGGGCAATCAGAGACCCGACTAGATCATTTTATATTATGGTTAATTTAAGAATTCAGCGAAACTCTATCACATTTGTTCAATTTACGTCGCTCCTATTTCAGATAGCGTATTGGGCTAAGCGGCATCTCGAAGCTCATGAAATTTCGAGTGAAATGCAATACTAAACTTCTAGGATAAGGCAAACAGAGACCCGATTAGATCATTTTATATTTTGTTTAATATAAGATTTCAGGGAAATTCTATCACATTTGTTCAATTTACGTCGCTCCTATTTCAGATAGCGTATTGGGCTAAGCGGCATCTCAAAGCGTATGAAATGGCGAATAAAGTGCACAATTAAAGTTCTAGGGTAGGGCAAACAGAGACCCGAGTAGATCACTTTATATTATGATTAATTTAAGAATCCAGCGTAATTCTATCACATTTGTTCAACTTACGTCGCTCCTATTTCAGATAGCGTATTGGGCTAACCGGCATCTCAAAGCGCATGAAATGGCAAATAAAATGCGCTATTAAACTTCTAGGCTAGGGCGAACTGAGACCCGATTAGATCATTTTACATTATGGTTCATGAAAGAATTCAGCGAAATTCTATCACATTTGGTCAACTTACGTCGCTCCTATTTCAGATAGCGTATTGGGCTAAGCGGCCTCTCAAAGCGCATGAAATGGCGCGTAAGATGCGCTATTAAGCTTCTAGGATAAGGCAAACAGAGACCCGATTAGGTCATTTTATATTACGGTTAATATAAGAATGCAGCGTAATTCTATCACATTTGTTCAACTTAAGTCGCTCCTATTTCAGATAGCGTACTGGGCTAGGCGGCATCTCAAAGCACATGAAATGGCGAGTAAAATGCACTATTAAACTTCTAGGGTAGGACAAACAGAGACCCGATTATATCATTTTATATTATGGTTAATTTAAGAATTCAACGAAATTCTATCTCACTTGTTCAATTTACGTCGCTCCTATTTCAGAAAGCGTATTGGGCTAAGCGGCATCTCAAAGCGCATGAAATGGCGAGCAAAATGCACTATTAAACTTCTAGGGTAGGGCAAACGGAGACCCGATTAGATCATTTTATATTATTGTTAATTTAATCATTAAGCAAAATTCTATCACATTTGTTCAATTTACGTCGTTCCTATTTCAGATAGCGTACTGGGCTAGGCGGCATCTCAAAGCGCATGAAATAGCGAGTGAAATGCACTATTAAACTTCTAGGGTAGGGCGAACAGAGACCCGATGAGATCATTTTATATTACGGTTAATATAAGAATTCAGCGTAATTCTATCACTTTTGT
This sequence comes from Macropis europaea, assembly GCA_916610135.2. Taxonomy (NCBI): domain Eukaryota; kingdom Metazoa; phylum Arthropoda; class Insecta; order Hymenoptera; family Melittidae; genus Macropis; species Macropis europaea. Next base: position 97,721 of record CAKAJE020001201.1, on the reverse strand, counting down.
TCAACTTACGTCGCTCCTATTTTAGATAGCGTACTGGGCTAAGCGGCATCTTAAAGCGCGTGGAATGGCGAGTAAAATGCACTACTAAACTTCTATGATAGGGCAATCAGAGACCCGATTAGATCATTTTATATTTTGTTTAATATAAGACTTCAGGGAAATTCTATTACATTTGTTCAATTTACATCGCTCCTATTTCAGATAGGTTACAGGGCTAAGCGGCATCTCAAAGCGCATGAAATGACGAGAGAAATGCACTATTAAACTTCTAGGGTAGGGCGAACAGAGACCCGATTAGATCATTTTACATTAAGGTTAATATAAGAATTCAGCGAAATTCTATCACATTTGTTCAATTTACGTCGCTGATATTTCAGATAGCGTATTGGGCTAAGCGGCATCTCAAAGCGCATGAAATGGCGAATAAAATGCACTATTAAACTTCTAGGGTATGGCAGATAGAGACCCGATTTGATCATTTTATATTATGGTTAATATAAGGATTCAGTGAAATTCTATCACATTTGTTCAATTTACGTCGCTCCTATTTCAGATAGCGTACTGGGCTAGGCGTCATCTTAAAGCGCGTGGAATGGCGAGTAAAATGCACTATTAAACTTCTATGATAGGGCAATCAGAGACCCGATTAGATCATTTTATATTTTGGTTAACATAAGGATTCAGCGAAATTCTATCACATTTGTTCAATTTACGTCGCTCCTATTTCAGGTAGCGTATTGGGCTAAGCGGCATCTCAAAGCGCATGAATTGGCGAGTAAAATGCACTATTAGCCTTCTATGATAGGGCAATCGGAGACCCGATTAGATCATTTTATATTTTGGTTAATATAAGAATTCAGCGAAATCCTATCACGTTTGTTCAATTTACGTCGCTCTTATTTCAGATAGCGTATTGGGCTAAGCGGCATCTCAAAGCGCATGAAATGGCGAATAAAATGCACTATTAAACTTCTCGGCTAGGGCGAACAGAAACCCGATTAGATCATTTTATATTATGGTTAATTTAAGAATTCAGGGAAATTCTATCACATTTGTTCAATTTACGTCGCTCCTATTTCAGATAGCGTACTGGGCTAGGCGGCATCTTAAAGCGAGTGGAATGGCGAGTGAAATTCACTATTTAACTTCGATGATAGGGCAATCAGGGACCCGATTAGATCATTTTATATTTGGGTTAATATAAGAATTCAGGGAAATTCTATCACATTTGTTCAATTTACGTCGCTCCTATTTCAGATAGCGTATTGGGCTAAGCGGCATCTCAAAGCGCATGAAATGTCTAATAAAATGCACTATTAAACTTCTTGGCTAGGGCAAACAGAGACCCGGTTAGATCATTTAACATTAAGGTTAATATAAGAATTCAGGGAAATTCTATCACATTCGTTCAATTTACGTCGCTCCTATTTCAGATAGCCTACTGGGCTAGCCGGCATCTTAAAGCGCGTGGAATAGCGAGTGAAATGCACTATTAAACTTCTAGGGTAGGGCGAACAGAGACCCGATTAGATCATTTCACATTAAGGTTAATATAAGAATTCAGCGAAATTCTATCACATTCGTTCAATTTACGTCGCTCATATTTCAGATAGCGTATTGGGCTAAGCGGCATCTCAAAGCGTATGAAATGGCGAGTAAAATGCGCTACTAACCTTCTATGATAGGGCAATCGGAGACCCGATTAGATCATTTTATATTTTGTTTAATATAAGATTTCAGGGAAATTCTATCACATTTGTTCAATTTACGCCGCTCATATTTCAGATAGCGTATTGGGCTAAGCGGCATCTCAAAGCGCATGAAATGGCGAGTAAAATGCACTAGTAAACTTCTAGGGTAAGGCAAACAGGGACCCGATTAGATCATTTTATATTACGGTTAACATAACAATTCAGCGTAATTCTATCACATTTGTTAAACTTACGTCGCTCCTATTTCAGATAGCGTACTGGGCTAGGCGGCATCTCAAAGCGCATGAAATGGCGAGTGAAATGCACTATTAAACTTCTAGGGTAGGGCGAACAGAGACCCGATTAGATCATTTAACATTAAGGTTAATATAAGAATTCAGGGAAATTATATCACATTTGTTCAATTTACGTCGCTGTTATTTCAGATAGCGAATTGGGCTAAGCGGCATCTCAAAGCGCATGAAATGGCGAGCAAAATCCACTATTAAACTTCTAGGGTATGGCAAACAGAGACCCGATTAGATCATTTTATATTATGGTTAATTTAAGAATTCAGCAAAATTCTACCACATTTGTTCAATTTACGTCGCTCCTATTTCAGATAGCGTATTGGGCTAAGCGGCATCTCAAAGCGCATGAAATGTCTAATAAAATGCACTATTCAACTTCTTGGCTAGGGCGAACAGAGACCCGATTAGATCATTTTACATTGAGGTTAATATAAGAATTCAGGGAAATTCTATCACATTTGTTCAACTTACGTCGCTCCTATTTCAGATAGCGTACTGGGCTAGGCGGCATCTTAAAGCGCGTGGAATGGCGAGTAAAATGAACTACTAAACTTCTATGATAGGGCAATCAGAAACCCAATTAGATCATTTTATATTTTGTTCAACATAAGATTTCAGGGAAATTCTATCACATTTGTTCAATTCACGTCGCTCCTATTTCAGATAGCGTATGGGGCTACGCGGCATCTCAAAGCGCATGAAATTGCGAATAAAATGCACTGCTAAACTTCTAGGCTAGGGCGAACAGAGACCCGATTACATCATTTTAAATTATGGTTAATAAAAGAAATCAGCGAAATTCTATCACATTTGTTCACCTTACATCGTTCCTATTTCTGATAGCGTACTGGGCTAGGCGCCATCTTAAAGCGCGTGGAATGGCGAGTAAAATGCACTATTAAACTTCTAGGGTAAGGCAAACAGAGACACGATTAGATCATTTTATATTACGGTTAATATAAGAATTCAGCAAAATTCTATCACATTTGTTCAATTTACGTCGTTCCTATTTCAGATAGCATACTGGGCTAGGCGCATCTTAAAGAGCGTGGAATGGCGAGTAAAAAGCACTATTAAACTTCTATGATAGGGCAATCCGAGACCCGATTAGATCATTTTATATTTTGGATAATATAAGAATTCAGCGTAATTCTATCACATTTGTTCAACTTACGTCGCTCCTATTTCAGATAGCGTACTGGGCTAGACGGCATCTTAAAGCGCGTGGAAGGGCGAGTAAAACGCACTACTAAACTTCTATGATAGGGCAATCAGAGACCCGATTAGATCATTTTATATTTTGTTCAATATAAGATTTCAGGGAAATTCTATCACATTTGTTCAATTTACGTCGCTCCTATTTCAGATAGCGTATTGGGTTAGACGGTATCTTAAAGCGCCTGGAAGGGCGAGTAAAATGCACTACTAAACTTCTATGATAGGGCAATCAGAGCCCCAATTAGATCATTTTATATTTTGTTCAATATAAGATTTCAGGGAAATTCTATCACATTTGTTCAATTTACGTCGCTCCTATTTCAGATAGCGTATTGAGCTAAGCGGCATCTCAAAGCGCATGAAATGGCGAATAAAATGCACTATTAAACTTCTAGGGTAGGGCGAACAGAGACTCGATTAGATCAGTTTACATTAATGTTAATATGAGAATTCAGCGAAATTCTATCACATTTGTTCACTTTACGTCGCTCCTATTTCAGATAGCTTATTGGGCTAAGCGGCATCTCAAAGCGCATGAAATGTCGAGTGAAATGCACTATTAAACTTCTAGGGTAGGGTGAACAGAGTCTCGATTAGATCATTTTATATTATGATTAATTTAAGAATTCAGCGAAATTCTATCACATTTGTTCAATTTACGTCGCTCCCGTTTCAGATAGCGTATTGGGCTACGCGGCATCTCAAAGCGCATGAAATGGCGAGTACAGTGCACTATTAAACTTCTACGGTAAGGCAAACAGAGACCCGATTAGATCATTTTATATTACGGTTAATATAAGAATGCAGCGTAATTCTATCACATTTGTTCAACTTACGTCGCTCCTATTTAAGATAGCGTATCGGGCTAAGCGGCATCTCAAAGCGCATGAAATGGCGAGTAAAATGCACTATTAAACTTCTACGGTAGGGCAAACAGAGACCCGATTAGATCATTTTATATTATAGTTAATTTAAGAATACAGCAAAATTCTGTCACATTTGTTCAATTTACGTCGCTCCTATTTCAGATAGGGTACTGGGCTAGGCGGCATCTTAATGCGCGTGGAATGGCGAGAGAAATTCACTATTTAACATCGATGATAGGGCAATCAGAGACCCGATTAGATCATTTTATATTTGGGATAATATAAGAATTCAGCGAAATTCTATCACATTTGTTCAATTTACGTCGCTCACGTTTCAGATAGCGTATTGGGCTAAGCGGCATCTCAAAGCGCATGAAATGGCGAGTAAAATGCACTATGAAACTGCTAGGGTAGGGCAAACAGAGACCCGATTAGATCATTTTATATTACCGTTAATTTAAGGATTCAGCAAAATTCTATCACATTTGTTCAATTTACGTCGCTCCTATTTTAGATAGCGTACTGGGCTAGACGGCATCTTAAAGCGCGTGGAAGGGCGAGTAAAACGCACTACTAAACTTCTATGATAGGGCGAACAGAGACCCGATTAGATCATTTTACATTATGGTTAATAAAAGAATTCAGCGAAATTCTATCACATTTGTTCAATTTACATCGCTCCTATTTCAGATAGCGTATTAGGCTAAGCGGTATCTCAAAGCGCATGAAATGGCGAGTACAATGCACTATTAAATTTCTACGGTAAGGCAAACAGAGACCCGATTAGATCATTTTATATTACGGTTAATCTAAGAATTCAGCGTAATTGTATCACATTTGTTCAACTTACGTCGCTCCTATTTCAGATAGCCTACTGGGCTAGACGGCATCTTAAAGCGCGTGGAAGGGCGAGTAAAATGCACTACTAAACATCTATGATAGGGCAATCAGAGACCCGATTAGATCATTTTATATTTTGTTCAATATAAGATTTCAGGGAAATTCTATCACATTTGTTCAATTTACGTCGCTCCTATTTCAGATAGCGTATTGAGCTAAGCGGCATCTCAAAACGCATGAAATGGCGAATAAAATGCACTATTAAACTTCTAGGCTAGGGCGAACAGAGACCCGATTAGATCATTTTACATTATGGTTAATAAAAGAATTCAGCGAAATTCTATCACATTTGTTCAATTTACATCGCTCCTATTTCAGATAGCGTATTAGGCTAAGCGGTATCTCAAAGCGCATGAAATGACGAGTAAAATGCACTATTAAACTTCTAGGGTAGAGCAAACAGAGACCCGATTAGTTCATTTTATATTATAGTGAATTTAAGAATTCAGCGAAATTCTCTCACATTTGTTCAAATAACGTCGATCCTATTTCAGATAGGGTATTGGGCTAAGCGGCATCTCAAAGCGTATGAAATGGCGAGTAAAATGCACTATTAAACTTCTACGGTAAGGCAAACAGAGACCCGATTAGATCATTTTATATTACGGTTAATCTAAGAATTCAGCGTAATTGTATCACATTTGTTCCACTTACGTCGCTCCTATTTCAGATAGCGTACTGGGCTAGACGGCATCTTAAAGCGCGTGGAAGGGCGAGTAAAATGCACTACTAAACTTCTATGATAGGGCAATCAGAGACCCGATTAGATCATATTATATTTTGTTCAATATAAGATTTCGGGGAAGTTCTATCACATTTGTTCAATTTACGTCGCTCCTATTTCAGATAGCGTATTGGGCTAGACGGTATCTTAAAGCGCCTGGAAGGGCGAGTAAAATGCACTACTAAACTTCTATGATAGGGTAATCAGAGCCCCAATTAGATCATTTTATATTTTGTTCAATATAAGATTTCAGGGAAATTCTATCACATTTGTTCTATTTACGTCGCTCCTATTTCAGATAGCGTATTGAGCTAAGCGGCATCTCAAAGCGCATTAAATGGCGAATAAAATGCACTATTAAACTTCTAGGCTAGGGCGGACAGAGACCCGATTAGATCATTTTACATTATGGTTAATAAAAGAATTCAGCGAAATTCTATCACATTTGTTCAATTTACATCGCTCCTATTTCAGATAGCGTATTAGGCTAAGCGGTATCTCAAAGCGCATGAAATGGCGAGTACAATGCACTATTAAATTTCTACGGTAAGGCAAACAGAGACCCGATTAGATCATTTTATATTACGGTTAATCTAAGAATTCAGCGTAATTGTATCACATTTGTTCAACTTACGTCGCTCCTATTTCAGATAGCCTACTGGGCTAGACGGCATCTTAAAGCGCGTGGAAGGGCGAGTAAAATGCACTACTAAGCATCTATGATAGGGCAATCAGAGACCCGATTAGATCATTTTATATTTTGTTCAATATAAGATTTCAGGGAAATTCTATCACATTTGTTAAATTTACGTCGCTCCTATTTCAGATAGCGTATTGGGTTAGACTGTATCTTAAAGCGCCTGGAAGGGCGAGTAAAATGCACTACTAAACTTCTATGATAGGGCAATCAGAGCCCCAATTAGATCATTTTATATTTTGTTCAATATAAGATTTCAGGGAAATTCTATCACATTTGTTCAATTTACGTCGCTCCTATTTCAGATAGCGTATTGAGCTAAGCGGCATCTCAAAACGCATGAAATGGCGAATAAAATGCACTATTAAACTTCTAGGCTAGGGCGAACAGAGACCCGATTAGATCATTTTACATTATGGTTAATAAAAGAATTCAGCGAAATTCTATCACATTTGTTCAATTTACATCGCTCCTATTTCAGATAGCGTATTAGGCTAAGCGGTATCTCAAAGCGCATGAAATGACGAGTATAATGCACTATTAAACTTCTAGGGTAGAGCAAACAGAGACCCGATTAGTTCATTTTATATTATAGTGAATTTAAGAATTCAGCGAAATTCTCTCACATTTGTTCAAATAACGTCGATCCTATTTCAGATAGGGTATTGGGCTAAGCGGCATCTCAAAGCGCATGAAATGGCGAGTGAAATGCACTATTAAACTTCTACGGTAAGGCAAACAGAGACCCGATTAGATCATTTTAAATTACGGTTAATCTAAGAATTCAGCGTAATTGTATCACATTTGTTCCACTTACGTCGCTCCTATTTCAGATAGCGTACTGGGCTAGACGGCATCTTAAAGCGCGTGGAAGGGCGAGTAAAATGCACTACTAAACTTCTATGATAGGGCAATCAGAGACCCGATTAGATCATTTTATATTTTGTTCAATATAAGATTTCGGGGAAATTCTATCACATTTGTTCAATTTACGTCGCTCCTATTTCAGATAGCGTATTGGGCTAGACGGTATCTTAAAGCGCCTGGAAGGGCGAGTAAAATGCACTACTAAACTTCTATGATAGGGCAATCAGAGCCCCAATTAGATCATTTTATATTTTGTTCAATATAAGATTTCAGGGAAATTCTATCACATTTGTTCTATTTACGTCGCTCCTATTTCAGATAGCGTATTGGGCTAAGCGGCATCTCAAACCGCATGAAATGGCGAATAAAATGCACCATTAAACTTCTAGGCTAGGGCGAACGGAGACCCGATTAGATCATTTTACATTATGGTTAATAAAAGAATTCAGCGAAATTCTATCACATTTGTTCAATTTACATCGCTCCTATTTCAGATAACGTATTGGGCTAAGCTGCCTCTCACAGCGCATGAAATGACGAGTAAAATGCACTATTAAACTTCTATGGTAGGGCAAACAGAGACCCGATTAGATAATTTTATATTATAGTTAATTTGAGAATTCAGCGAAATTCTACCACATTTGTTCTATTTCCGTCGCTCCTATTTCAGATAGCGTATTGGGCTAAGCGGCATCTCAAAGCGCATGAAATGGCGAGTGAAATGCACTACTAAACTTCTATGATAGGGCAATCAGAGCCCCAATTAGATCATTTTATATTTTGTTCAATATAAGATTTCAGCGAAATTCTATCACATTTGTTCAATTTACATCGCTCCTATTTCAGATAGCGTATTAGGCTAAGCGGTATCTCAAAGCGCATGAAATGGCGAGTACAATGCACTATTAAACTTCTACGGTAAGGCAAACAGAGACCCGATTAGATCATTTTATATTACGGTTAATCTAAGAATTCAGCGTAATTGTATCACATTTGTTCAACTTACGTCGCTCCTATTTCAGATAGCCTACTGGGCTAGACGGCATCTTAAAGCGCGTGGAAGGGCGAGTAAAATGCACTACTAAACATCTATGATAGGGCAATCAGAGACCCGATTAGATCATTTTATATTTTGTTCAATATAAGATTTCAGGGAAATTCTATCACATTTGTTCAATTTACGTCGCTCCTATTTCAGATAGCGTATTGGGTTAGACGGTATCTTAAAGCGCCTGGAAGGGCGAGTAAAATGCACTACTAAACTTCTATGATAGGGCAATCAGAGCCCCAATTAGATCATTTTATATTTTGTTCAATATAAGATTTCACGGAAATTCTATCACATTTGTTCAATTTACGTCGCTCCTATTTCAGATAGCGTATTGGGCTAAGCGGCATCTCAAAGCGCATGAAATGGCGAATAAAATGCACCATTAAACTTCTAGGCTAGGGCGAACGGAGACCCGATTAGATCATTTTACATTATGGTTAATAAAAGAATTCAGCGATATTCTATCACATTTGTTCAATTTACATCGCTCCTATTTCAGATAACGTATTGGGCTAAGCTGCCTCTCACAGCGCATGAAATGACGAGTAAAATGCACTATTAAACTTCTATGGTAGGGCAAACAGAGACCCGATTAGATAATTTTATATTATAGTTAATTTGAGAATTCAGCGAAATTCTACCACATTTGTTCTATTTACGTCGCTCCTATTTCAGATAGCGTATTGGGCTAAGCGGCATCTCAAAGCGCATGAAATGGCGAGTGAAATGCACTATTAAACTTCTAGGATAAGCCAAACAGAGACCCGATTAGATCATTTTATATTACGGTTAATATAAGAATGCAGCGTAATTCCATCACATTTGTTCAACTTACGTCGCTCCTATTTAAGATAGCGTATCGTGCTAAGCGGCATCTCAAAGTGCATGAAATGGCGAGTAAAATGCACTATGAAACTTCTACGGTAGGGCAAACAGAGACCCGATTAGATCATTTTATATTACCGTTAATTTAAGGATTCAGCAAAATTCTATCACATTTGTTCAATTTACGTCGCTCCTATTTTAGATAGCGTACTGGGCTAGGCGGTAACTTAAAGCGCGTGGAATGGCGAGTAAAATGCACTATTAAACCTCTAGGCTAGGGCGAACAGAGACCCGATTAGATCATTTTACATTATGGTTCATAAAAGAATTCAGCGAAATTCTATCACATTTGTTCAACTTACGTCGCTCCTATTTCAGATAGCGTATAGGGCTAAGAGGCATCTCAAAGCGCATGAAATGGCGAGTGAAATGCACTATTAGACTTCTATGGTAGGGCGATCAGAGACCCGATTAGATCATTTTACATTAAGGTTAATATAAGAATTCACGGAAATTCTATCACATTTGTTCAATTTACGTCGCTCCTATTTCAGATAGCGTATTGGGCTAAGCGGCATCTCAATGCGCATGAAATGGCGAGTAAAATGCACTATTAAACTTCTAGGGTAGGGCAAACAGAGACCCGATTAGATCATTTTATATTATGGTTAATTTAGGAATTCAGCAAAATTCTATCACATTTGTTCAATTTACGTCGCTCCTATTTGAGATAGCGTACTGGGCTAGGCGGCAACTTAAAGCGCGTGGAATGGCGAGTAAAATGCACTATTAAACTTCTATGATAGGGCAATCAGTGACCCGATTAGATCATTTTATATTATAGTTAATTTAAGAATTCAGCGAAATTCTATCACATTTGTTCAATTTACGTCGCTCCTATTTCAGATAGCGTATTTGGATAAGCGGCATCTCAAAGCGCATGAAATGGCGAGTAAAATGCAATACTAAACTTCTAGGATAAGGCAAACAGAGACCCGATTAGATCATTTTATATTACGGTTAATATAAGAATTAAGCGTAATTCTATCACATTTGTTCAACTTGCGTCGCTCCTATTTCAGATAGCGTACTGGGCTACGCGGCATCTCAAAGCGCATGAAATGGCGAGTACAATGCACTATTAAACTTCTAGGGTAAGGCAAACAGAGACCCGGTTAGATCATTTTATATTACGGTTAATTTAAGAATTCAACGATATTCTATCACACTTGTTCAATTTACGTCGTTCCTATTTCAGCTAGCGTACTGGGCTAGGCGGCATCTTAAAGCGCGTGGAATGGCGAGTAAAATACCCTATGAAACTTCTATGATAGGGCAATAAGAGACCCGATTAGATCATTTTATATTTTGGTTAATATAAGGATTCAGCGAAATTCTATCACATTTGTTCAATTTACGTCGCTCCTATTTCAGATAGCGTACTGGGCTAGGCGTCATCTTAAAGCGCGTGGAGTGGCGAGTAAAATGCACTATTAAACTTCTAGGGTAGGGCGAACAGAGACTCGATTAGATCAGTTTACATTAATGTTAATATGAGAATTCAGCGAAATTCTATCACTTTTGTTCAATTTACGTCGCTCCTATTTCAGATAGCGTACTGGGCTACGCGGCATCTCAAAGCGCATGAAATGGCGAGTACAATGCACTATTAAACTTCTAGGGTAAGGCAAACAGAGACCCGGTTAGATCATTTTATATTACGGTTAATATAAGAATTCAGCGTAATTCTATCACATTTGTTGAACTTACGTCGCTCCTATTTCAGATAGCGTACTGGGCAAGGCGGTATCTCAAAGCGCGTGGAAGGGCGACTAAAATGCACTACTAAACTTCTATAATAGGATAATCAGAGACCCGACTAGATCATTTTATATTTTGGTTAATATAAGGATTCAGCGAAATTCTATCACGTTTGTTCAATTTACGTCGCTCCTATTCCAGATAGCATATTGGGCTTAGCGGCATCTTAAAGCGCGTGGAATGGCGAGTAAAATGCACTATTAGCCTTCTATGATAGGGCAATCAGAGACCAGATTAGATCATTTTATATTTTGGTTAATATAAGAATTTAGCGAAATCATATCACGTTTGTTCAATTTACGTCGCTCCTATTCCAGATAGCGTATTAGGCTTAGCGGCATCTTAAAGCGCGTGGAATGGCGAGTAAAATGCTCTACTAAACTTCTATGGTAGGGCAATCCGAGACCCGATTAGATCATTTTATATTTTGTTTAATATAAGATTTCAGGGAAATTTTATCACATTTGTTCAATTTACGTCGCTCCTATTTCAGATAGCGTATTCGGCTAAGCGGCACCTCAAAGCGCATGAAGTGGCGAATAAAATTCACTATTAAACTTCTAGGCTAGGGCGAACAGAGACCCGATCAGATCATTTTACATTATGGTTAATAAAAGAATTCAGCGAAATTCTATTACATTTGTTCAACTTACGTCGCTCCTATTTCAGATAGCGTATTGGGCTAAGCGGCATCTCAAAGCGCATGAAATGGCGAGTGAAATGCACAATTAGACTTCTATGGTAAGGCGAACAGAGACCCGATTAGATCATTTTACATTAAGGTTAATATAAGAATTCACGGAAATTCTATTACATTTGTTCAATTTACGTCGCTCCTATTTCAGATAGCGTATTGGGCTATACGGCATCTCAAAGCGCATGAAATGGCGAGTAAAATGCACTATTAAAATTCTAGGCTAAGGCAAACAGGGACCCGGTTAGATCATTTTATATTACGGTTAATATAAGAATTCAGCGTAATTCTATCACATTTGTTGAACTTACGTCGCTCCTATTTCAGATAGCGTACTGGCCTAGGCGGCATCTTAAAGCGCGTGGAATGGCGAGTAAAATGCTCTACTAAACTTCCATGATAGGGCAATCAGAGCCCCAATTAGATCATTTTATATTTTGTTCAATATAAGATTTCAGGGAAATTCTATCACATTTGTTCAATTTACGGCGCTCCTATTTCAGATAGCGTATTCGGCTAAGCGGCATCTCAAAGCGCATGAAGTGGCGAATAAAATTCACCATTAAACTTCTAGGCTAGGGCGAACAGAGACCCGATCAGATCATTTTACATTATGGTTAATAAAAGAATTCAGCGAAATTCTATTACATTTGTTCAACTTACGTCGCTCCTATTTCAGATAGCGTATTGGGCTAAGCGGCATCTCAAAGCGCATGAAATGGCGAGTGAAATGCACCATTAGACTTCTATGGTAAGGCGAACAGAGACCCGATTAGATCATTTTACATTAAGGTTAATATAAGAATTCACGGAAATTCTATTACATTTGTTCAATTTACGTCGCTCCTATTTCAGATAGCGTATTGGGCTATACGGCATCGCAAAGCGCATGAAATGGCGAGTAAAATGCACTATTAAAATTCTAGGGTAAGGCAAACAGGGACCCGGTTAGATCATTTTATATTACGGTTAATATAAGAATTCAGCGTAATTCTATCGCATTTGTTAAACTTACGTCGCTCGTATTTCAGATAGCGTACTGGGCTAGGCGCCATCTTAAAGCGCGCGGACGGGCGAGTATAATGCACTATTAAACGTCTAGGCTAGGGCGAACAGAGACCCGATTAGATCATTGTATATTATGGTTAATTTAAGAATTCAGGGAAATCCTATCACGTTTGTTCAATTTACGTCGCTCCTATTTCAGATAGCGTATTGGGCTAAGCGGCATCTCAAAGCGCATGAAATGGCGAGCAAAATGCACTGTTAAACTTCTAGGGTAGGGCAAACAGAGACCCGATTAGATCATTTCATATTATGGTTTATTTAAGAATTCAGAAAAATTCTATCACATTTGTTATAATTTACGTCGCTCCTATTTCAGATAGCTTATTGGGCTAAGCGGCATCTCAAAGCGCATGAAATGACGAATAAAATGCGCTATTAAGCTTCTACGTTAGCGCGAACAGAGACCCGATTAGATCATTTTATATTACGGTTAATATAAGAATTCAGCGTAATTCTGTCACATTTGTTCAACTTACGTCGCTCATATTTCAGATAGCGTACTGGGCTAGGCGGCACCTTAAAGCGCGTGGAACGGCGAGTAAAATACACTACTAAACTTCTATGATAGGGCAATCAGAGTTCCGAATAGATCATTTTATATTTTGTTTACTATAACATTTCAGGGAAATTCTATCACATTTGTTCAATTTACGTCGCTCCTATTTCAGATAGCGTATTGGGCTAAGCGGCATCTCAAGGCGCAAGAAATGGCGAGTAAAATGCACTATTAAGCTCCTAGGGTTGGGCACATAGAGACCCGATTAGATCATTTTATATTATGGTTAATTTAAGAATTCAGCGAAATCCTATCACATTTGTTCATTTTACGTCGCTCCTATTTCAGATAGCGTATTGGGCTAAGCGGCATCTCAAAGCGCATGAAATGACGAGTAAAATGCACTATTAAACTTCTAGGGTAGGACAATCAGAGACCCGATAAGATCATTTCATATTTTGGTTAATATAAGAATTCAGCGAAATTCTATCACATTTGTTCAATTTACGTCGCTCCTATTTCAGATAGCGTATTGGGCTAAGCGGCATCTCAAAGCGCATGCAATGGCGAGTAAAATGCACTATTAAACTTCTAGGATAAGGCGAACAGAGACCCGATTAGATCATTTTATATTACGGTTAACATAAGAATTCAGCGTAATTCTGTGACATTTGTTCAACTTACGTAGCTCCTATTTCAGATAGCGTACTGTGCTAGGCGGCAACTTAAAGCGCGTGGAATGGCGAGTAAAATGCACTATTAAACTTCTATGATAGGGCAATCAGAGACCCGATTAGATCATTTTATATTTTGGTTAATATAAGGATTCAGCGAAATTCTATCACGTTTGTTCAATTTACGTCGCTCCTATTCCAGATAGCGTATTAGGCTTAGCGGCATCTTAAAGCGCGTGGAATGGCGAGTAAAATGCACTATTAGCATTCTATGATAGGGCAATCAGAGACCCGATTAGATCATTTTATATTTTGGTTAATATAAGAATTCAGCGAAATCATATCACGTTTGTTCAATTTACGTCGCTCCTATTCCAGATAGCGTATTAGGCTTAGCGGCATCTTAAAGCGCGTGGAATGGCGAGTAAAATGATCTACTAAACTTCTATGGTAGGGCAATCCGAGACCCGATTAGATCATTTTATATTTTAGTTAATATAAGGATCCAGCGAAATTCTATCACTTTTGTTCAATTTACATCGCTCCTATTTCAGATAGCGACTTGTGCTAAGTGGCATCTCAAAGCGCAAGAAATGGCGAGTAAAATGCACTATTAAACTTCTAGGGTAGGGCAAACAGAGACCCCATTAGATCATTTTATATTATGGTTAATTTAAGAAATCAGCGAAATTCTATCACATTTGTTTAATTTACGTCGCTCCTATTTCAGATAGCGTATTAGGCTAAGCGGCATCTCAAAGCCCATGAAATGGCGAGTAAAATGCACTATTAAACGTCTACGGTAGGGCAATCAGAGATCCGATTAGATCATTTTATATTTTGGTTAATAAATGAATTCATCGAAATTCTATCACATTTGTTCAATTTACATCGCTCCTATTTCAGATAGCGTACTGGGCTAAGCGGCATCTCAAAGCGCATGAAATGGCGAGTAAAATGCACTATTAAACTTCTAGGATAAGGCTAACAGAGACCCGATTAGATCATTTTATATTACGGTTAATATAAGAATTCAGCGTAATTCTGTGACATTTGTTCAACTTACGTAGCTCCTATTTCAGATAGCGTGCTGGGCTAGGCAGCAACTTAAAGCGCGTGGAATGGCGAGTAAAATGCACTGTTAAACTTCTATGATAGGGCAATCAGAGACCCTATTAGATCATTTTATATTTTGGTTAATATAAGAATTCAGCGAAATTCTATCACATTTGTTCAATTTACGTCGCTCCTATTTCAGATAGCTTATTGGGCTAAGCGGCATCGCAAAGCGCATGAATTGACGAGTAAAATGCACTATTAAACTTCTAGGATAAGGCAAACAGAGACCCGATTAGATCATTTTATATTACGGTTAATATAAGAATTCAGCGTAATTCTGTGACATTTGTTCAACTTACGTAGCTCCTATTTCAGATAGCGTACTGGGCTAGGCGGCAATTGAAAGCGCGCGGAATGGTGAGTAAAATGCACTATTAAACTTCTAGGGTAGGGCAATCAGAGACCCGATTAGATAATTTTATATTATGGTTAATATAAGAATTCAGCGAAGATCTATCACATTTGTTTAATTTACGTCGCTCCTATTTCAGATAGCGTATTGGGCTAAGCGGCATCTCAAAGCGCATGAAATGGCGAGTAAAATGCACTATTAAACTTCTAGGGTAGGGCAATCAGAGAACCGATTAGATCATTTTATATTTTGGTTAATATAAGAATTCAGCGAAATTCTATCACATTTGTTCAATTTACGTCGCACCTATTTCAGATAGCATACTGGGCTAGGCGGCATCTTAAAGCGCGTGGAATGGCGAGTAAAATGCACTATTAAACTTCTATAATAGGGCAATCAGAGACCCCATTAGATCATTTTATATTTTGGTTAATATAAGGATTCAGCGTAATTCTATCACATTTGTTCAATTTACGTCGATCCTATTTCAGGTAGCGTATTGGGCTAAGCGGCATCTCAAAGCGCATGAGTTGGCGAGTAAAATGCACTATTAAACTTCTAGGGTAAGGCAAACAGAGACCCGATTAGATCATTTTATATTACGGTCAATATAAGAATTCAGCGTAATTCTATCACATTTGTTCAACATACGTCGCTCCTATTTCAGATAGTGTACTGGGCTAGGCGGCATCTTAAAGCGCGTGGAAGGGCGAGTAAAATGCACTACTAAACTTCTATGGCAGGGCAATCAGAGTCCCGTTTAGATCATTTTATGTATTGTTTAATATAAGATTTCAGGGAAATTCTATCACATTTGTTCAATTTACATCGCTCCTATTTCAAATAGCGTATTGGGCTAAGCGGCATCTCCATGCGCATGAAATGGCGAGTAAAATGCACTATTAAACTTCTAGGATAAGGTAAATGGAGACCCGATTAGACCATTTTATATTACGGTTAATATAAGAATTCAGCGTTATTCTATCACATTTGTTCAACTTACGTCGCTCCTATTTCAGATAGCGTACTCGGATATGCGGCATCTTAAAGCGCGTGGAAAGGCGAGTAAAATGCACTATTAAACTTCGAGGGTAATGCAAACAGAGACCCGATTGGATCATTTTATATTACGGTTAATATAAGATTTCAGGGACATTGTATCACATTTGTTCAATTTACGTCGCTCCTATTTCAGATAGCTATTGGGCTAAGCGGCATCTCAAAGCGCATGAAATGACGAGAGAAATGCACTATTAAACTTCTTGGGTAGGGCGAACAGAGACCCGATTACATCATTTTATATTATGGTTAATATAAGAATTCAGCGATATTCTATCGCATTTGTTCAATTTGCGTCGCTCCTATTTCAGATAGCGTATTGGGCTAAGCGGCATCTCAAAGCGCATGAAATGACGAATAAAATGCACTATTAAGCTGCTACGCTAGGCCGAACAGAGACCCGATTAGATCATTTAACATTATGGTAAATAAAAGAATTCAGCGAAATTCTACCACATTTGTTCAATTTACGTCGCTCCTATTTCAGATAGCGTACTGGGCTAGGCGGCATCTCAAAGCGCATGAAATGACGAGTAAAATGCTCTATTAAACTTCTTGGGTAGGGCGAACAGAGACCCGATTAGGTCATTTCATATTATGGTTAATTTAAGAATTCAGCGAAATTCTATCACATTTGTTCAATTTACGTCGCGCCTATTTCAGATAGCGTACTGGGCTAGGCGGCATCTCAAAGCGCATGAAATGACGAGTAAAATGCTCTATTAAACTTCTATGATAGGGCAATCAGAGACCCGATTAGATCATTTTATATTATGGTTAATATAAGAATTCAGCGATATTCTATCGCATTTGTTCAATTTGCGTCGCTCCTATTTCAGATAGCGTATTGGGCTAAGCGGCATCTCAATGCGCATGAAATGGCGAGTAAAATGCACTATTAAACTTCTAGGGTAGGGCAAACAGAGACCCGATTAGATCATTTTATATTATGGTTAATTTAGGAATTCAGCAAAATTCTATCACATTTGTTCAATTTACGTCGCTCCTATTTGAGATAGCGTACTGGGCTAGGCGGCAACTTAAAGCGCGTGGAATGGCGAGTAAAATGCACTATTAAACTTCTATGATAGGGCAATCAGTGACCCGATTAGATCATTTTATATTATAGTTAATTTAAGAATTCAGCGAAATTCTATCACATTTGTTCAATTTACGTCGCTCCTATTTCAGATAGCGTATTTGGATAAGCGGCATCTCAAAGCGCATGAAATGGCGAGTAAAATGCAATACTAAACTTCTAGGATAAGGCAAACAGAGACCCGATTAGATCATTTTATATTACGGTTAATATAAGAATTAAGCGTAATTCTATCACATTTGTTCAACTTACGTCGCTCCTATTTCAGATAGCGTACTGGGCTACGCGGCATCTCAAAGCGCATGAAATGGCGAGTACAATGCACTATTAAACTTCTAGGGTAAGGCAAACAGAGACCCGGTTAGATCATTTTATATTACGGTTAATTTAAGAATTCAACGATATACTATCACACTTGTTCAATTTACGTCGTTCCTATTTCAGCTAGCGTACTGGGCTAGGCGGCATCTTAAAGCGCGTGGAATGGCGAGTAAAATACCCTATGAAACTTCTATGATAGGGCAATAAGAGACCCGATTAGATCATTTTATATTTTGGTTAATATGAGGATTCAGCGAAATTCTATCACATTTGTTCAATTTACGTCGCTCCTATTTCAGATAGCGTACTGGGCTAGGCGTCATCTTAAAGCGCGTGGAGTGGCGAGTAAAATGCACTATTAAACTTCTAGGGTAGGGCGAACAGAGACTCGATTAGATCAGTTTACATTAATGTTAATATGAGAATTCAGCGAAATTCTATCACTTTTGTTCAATTTACGTCGCTCCTATTTCAGATAGCGTACTGGGCTACGCGGCATCTCAAAGCGCATGAAATGGCGAGTACAATGCACTATTAAACTTCTAGGGTAAGGCAAACAGAGACCCGGTTAGATCATTTTATATTACGGTTAATATAAGAATTCAGCGTAATTCTATCACATTTGTTGAACTTACGTCGCTCCTATTTCAGATAGCGTACTGGGCAAGGCGGTATCTCAAAGCGCGTGGAAGGGCGACTAAAATGCACTACTAAACTTCTATAATAGGATAATCAGAGACCCGACTAGATCATTTTATATTTTGGTTAATATAAGGATTCAGCGAAATTCTATCACGTTTGTTCAATTTACGTCGCTCCTATTCCAGATAGCATATTGGGCTTAGCGGCATCTTAAAGCGCGTGGAATGGCGAGTAAAATGCACTATTAGCCTTCTATGATAGGGCAATCAGAGACCAGATTAGATAATTTTATATTTTGGTTAATATAAGAATTTAGCGAAATCATATCACGTTTGTTCAATTTACGTCGCTCCTATTCCAGATAGCGTATTAGGCTTAGCGGCATCTTAAAGCGCGTGGAATGGCGAGTAAAATGCTCTACTAAACTTCTATGGTAGGGCAATCCGAGACCCGATTAGATCATTTTATATTTTGTTTAATATAAGATTTCAGGGAAATTTTATCACATTTGTTCAATTTACGTCGCTCCTATTTCAGATAGCGTATTCGGCTAAGCGGCATATCAAAGCGCATGAAGTGGCGAATAAAATTCACTATTAAACTTCTAGGCTAGGGCGAACAGAGACCCGATCAGATCATTTTACATTATGGTTAATAAAAGAATTCAGCGAAATTCTATTACATTTGTTCAACTTACGTCGCTCCTATTTCAGATAGCGTATTGGGCTAAGCGGCATCTCAAAGCGCATGAAATGGCGAGTGAAATGCACAATTAGACTTCTATGGTAAGGCGAACAGAGACCCGATTAGATCATTTTACATTAAGGTTAATATAAGAATTCACGGAAATTCTATTACATTTGTTCAATTTACGTCGCTCCTATTTCAGATAGCGTATTGGGCTATACGGCATCTCAAAGCGCATGAAATGGCGAGTAAAATGCACTATTAAAATTCTAGGCTAAGGCAAACAGGGACCCGGTTAGATCATTTTATATTACGGTTAATATAAGAATTCAGCGTAATTCTATCACATTTGTTGAACTTACGTCGCTCCTATTTCAGATAGCGTACTGGCCTAGGCGGCATCTTAAAGCGCGTGGAATGGCGAGTAAAATGCTCTACTAAACTTCCATGATAGGGCAATCAGAGCCCCAATTAGATCATTTTATATTTTGTTCAATATAAGATTTCAGGGAAATTCTATCACATTTGTTCAATTTACGGCGCTCCTATTTCAGATAGCGTATTCGGCTAAGCGGCATCTCAAAGCGCATGAAGTGGCGAATAAAATTCACCATTAAACTTCTAGGCTAGGGCGAACAGAGACCCGATCAGATCATTTTACATTATGGTTAATAAAAGAATTCAGCGAAATTCTATTACATTTGTTCAACTTACGTCGCTCCTATTTCAGATAGCGTATTGGGCTAAGCGGCATCTCAAAGCGCATGAAATGGCGAGTGAAATGCACCATTAGACTTCTATGGTAAGGCGAACAGAGACCCGATTAGATCATTTTACATTAAGGTTAATATAAGAATTCACGGAAATTCTATTACATTTGTTCAATTTACGTCGCTCCTATTTCAGATAGCGTATTGGGCTATACGGCATCGCAAAGCGCATGAAATGGCGAGTAAAATGCACTATTAAAATTCTAGGTTAAGGCAAACAGGGACCCGGTTAGATCATTTTATATTACGGTTAATATAAGAATTCAGCGTAATTCTATCGCATTTGTTAAACTTACGTCGCTCGTATTTCAGATAGCGTACTGGGCTAGGCGCCATCTTAAAGCGCGCGGACGGGCGAGTATAATGCACTATTAAACGTCTAGGCTAGGGCGAACAGAGACCCGATTAGATCATTGTATATTATGGTTAATTTAAGAATTCAGGGAAATCCTATCACGTTTGTTCAATTTACGTCGCTCCTATTTCAGATAGCGTATTGGGCTAAGCGGCATCTCAAAGCGCATGAAATGGCGAGCAAAATGCACTGTTAAACTTCTAGGGTAGGGCAAACAGAGACCCGATTAGATCATTTCATATTATGGTTTATTTAAGAATTCAGAAAAATTCTATCACATTTGTTATAATTTACGTCGCTCCTATTTCAGATAGCTTATTGGGCTAAGCGGCATCTCAAAGCGCATGAAATGACGAATAAAATGCGCTATTAAGCTTCTACGTTAGGGCGAACAGAGACCCGATTAGATCATTTTATATTACGGTTAATATAAGAATTCAGCGTAATTCTGTCACATTTGTTCAACTTACGTCGCTCATATTTCAGATAGCGTACTGGGCTAGGCGGCACCTTAAAGCGCGTGGAACGGCGAGTAAAATACACTACTAAACTTCTATGATAGGGCAATCAGAGTTCCGAATAGATCATTTTATATTTTGTTTACTATAACATTTCAGGGAAATTCTATCACATTTGTTCAATTTACGTCGCTCCTATTTCAGATAGCGTATTGGGCTAAGCGGCATCTCAAGGCGCAAGAAATGGCGAGTAAAATGCACTATTAAGCTCCTAGGGTTGGGCACATAGAGACCCGATTAGATCATTTTATATTATGGTTAATTTAAGAATTCAGCGAAATCCTATCACATTTGTTCATTTTACGTCGCTCCTATTTCAGATAGCGTATTGGGCTAAGCGGCATCTCAAAGGGCATGAAATGACGAGTAAAATGCACTATTAAACTTCTAGGGCAGGGCGAACAGAGACCCGATTAGATCATTTTACATTAAGGTTAATATAAGTATTCAGGGAACTTCTATCACATTTGTTCAATTTACGTCGCTTCTATTTCAGACAGCTTATTGGGCTAAGCGGCATCTCAAAGCGCATGAAATGACGAGTAAAATGCACTATTAAACTTCTAGGGTAGGACAATCAGAGACACGATAAGATCATTTCATATTTTGGTTAATATAAGAATTCAGCGAAATTCTATCACATTTGTTCAATTTACGTCGCTCCTATTTCAGATAGCGTATTGGGCTAAGCGGCATCTCAAAGCGCATGCAATGGCGAGTAAAATGCACTATTAAACTTCTAGGATAAGGCGAACAGAGACCCGATTAGATCATTTTATATTACGGTTAACATAAGAATTCAGCGTAATTCTGTGACATTTGTTCAACTTACGTAGCTCCTATTTCAGATAGCGTACTGTGCTAGGCGGCAACTTAAAGCGCGTGGAATGGCGAGTAAAATGCACTATTAAACTTCTATGATAGGGCAATCAGAGACCCGATTAGATCATTTTATATTTTGGTTAATATAAGAATCCAGCGAAATTCTATCACATTAGTTCAATTTACGTCGCTCCTATTTCAGATAGCGTATTGGGCTAAGCGGCATCTCACAGCGCACGAAAGGGCGAGTAAAATGCACTATTAAACTTCTAGGGTAGGACAATCAGAGACCCGATAAGATCATTTCATATTTTGGTTAATATAAGAATTCAGCGAAATTCTATCACATTTGTTCAATTTACGTCGCTCCTATTTCAGATAGCGTATTGGGCTAAGCGGCATCTCAAAGCGCATGGAATGGCGAGTGAAATGCACTATTAAACTTCTTGGGTAGGGCGAACAGAGACCCGATTACATCATTTTATATTATGGTTAATTTAAGAATTCAGCAAAATTCTATCACATTTGTTCAACTTACGTCGCTCCTATTTCAGATAGCGTACTGGGCTAGGCGGCATCTCAAAGCGGGTGGAATGGCGAGTAATATGCACTCTTAAACATCTATGATAGGGAAATCAGAGACCCGATTAGATCATTTTATATTTTGGTTAATATAAGAATTCAGCGAAATTCTATCACATTTTTTCAATTTACGTCGCTCCTATTTCAGATAGTGTACTGGGGTAGGCGGCATCTTAAAGCGCGTGGCAGGGCGAGTAAAATGCACTACTAAACGTCTATGATAGGGCAATCAGAGTGCCGTTTAGATCATTTTATATTTTCTTTAATATAAGATTTCAGGGAAATTCTATCACATTTGTTCAATTTACGTCGCTCCTATTTCAGATAGCTATTGGGCTAAGCGGCATCTCAAAGCGCATGAAATGACGAGAGAAATGCACTATTAAACTTCTTGGGTAGGGCGAACAGAGACCCGATTACATCATTTTATATTATAGTTAATTTAAGAATTCAGCAAAATTCTATCACATTTGTTCAATTTACATCGCTCCTATTTCGGATAGCGTATTGGGCTAAGCGGCATCTCAAAGCGCCTGGAATGGCGAGTGAAATGCACTATTAAACTTCTAGGGTAGGGCGAACAGAGACCCGAATAGATCATTTTATATTACGGTTAATATAAGAATTCAGCGTAATTCTATCACATTTGTTCATTTTACGTCGCTCCTATTTCAGATAGCGTATTGGGCTAAGCGGCATCTCAAGGCGCAAGAAATGGCGAGTAAAATGCACTATTAAGCTTCTAGGGTTGGGCACATAGAGACCCGATTAGATCATTTTATATTATGGTTAATTTAAGAATTCAGCGAAATCCTATCACATTTGTTCATTTTACGTCGCTCCTATTTCAGATAGCGTATTGGGCTAAGCGGCATCTCAAAGCGCATGAAATGGCGAGTAAAATGCACTATTAAACTTCTAGGATAAGGCAAACGGAGACCCGATTAGACCATTTTATATTACGGTTAATATAAGAATTCAGCGTTATTCTATCACATTTGTTCAGCTTACGTCGATCCTATTTCAGATAGCGTACTCTGATAGGCGGCATCCTAAAGCGCGTGGAATGGCGAGTAAAATGCACTATTAAACTTCTAGTGTAGGGCAATCAAATACCCGATTAGATCATTTTATATTTTGGTTAATATAAGAATCCAGCGAAATTCTATCACATTTGTTCAATTTACGTCGCTCCTATTTCAGATAGCGTATTGGGCTAAGCGGCATCTCAAAGCGCCTGGAATGGCGAGTGAAATGCACTATTAAACTTCTAGGGTAGGGCGAACAGAGACCCGAATAGATCATTTTATATTACGGTTAATATAAGAATTCAGCGTAATTCTATCACATTTGTTCATTTTACGTCGCTCCTATTTCAGATAGCGTATTGGGCTAAGCGGCATCTCAAGGCGCAAGAAATGGCGAGTAAAATGCACTATTAAGCTTCTAGGGTTGGGCACATAGAGACCCGATTAGATCATTTTATATTATGGTTAATTTAAGAATTCAGCGAAATCCTATCACATTTGTTCATTTTACGTCGCTCCTATTTCAGATAGCGTATTGGGCTAAGCGGCATCTCAAAGCGCATGAAATGGCGAGTAAAATGCACTATTAAACTTCTAGGGCAGGGCGAACAGAGACCCGATTAGATCATTTTACATTAAGGTTAATATAAGTATTCAGGGAACTTCTATCACATTTGTTCAATTTACGTCGCTCCTATTTCAGACAGCTTATTGGGCTAAGCGGCATTTCAAAGCGCATGGAATGGCGAGTAAAATGCACTATTAAACTTCTAGGATAAGGCAAACGGAGACCCGATTAGACCATTTTATATTACGGTTAATATAAGAATTCAGCGTTATTCTATCACATTTGTTCAGCTTACGTCGATCCTATTTCAGATAGCGTACTCTGATAGGCGGCATCCTAAAGCGCGTGGAATGGCGAGTAAAATGCACTATTAAACTTCTAGTGTAGGGCAATCAAATACCCGATTAGATCATTTTATATTTTGGTTAATATAAGAATCCAGCGAAATTCTATCACATTTGTTCAATTTACGTCGCTCCTATTTCAGATAGCGTATTGGGCTAAGCGGCATCTCAAAGCGCCTGGAATGGCGAGTGAAATGCACTATTAAACTTCTAGGGTAGGGCGAACAGAGACCCGAATAGATCATTTTATATTACGGTTAATATAAGAATTCAGCGTAATTCTATCACATTTGTTCAACTAACGTCGCTCCTATTTCAGATAGCGTACTGCGCTAGGCGGCATCTTAAAGCGCGTGGAACAGCGAGTAAAATACACTACTAAACTTCTATGATAGGGCAATCAGAGTTCCGAATAGATCATTTTATATTTTGTTTACTATAACATTTCAGGGAAATTCTATCACATTTGTTCAATTTACCTCGCTCCTATTTCAGATAGCATATTGGGCTAAGCGGCATCTCAAGGCGCAAGAAATGGCGAGTAAAATGCACTATTAAGCTTCTAGGGTTGGGCACATAGAGACCCGATTAGATCATTTTATATTATGGTTAATTTAAGAATTCAGCGAAATTCTATCACTTTTGTTCAATTTACGTCGCTCCTATTTCAGATAGCGTACTGGGCTACGCGGCATCTCAAAGCGCATGAAATGGCGAGTACAATGCACTATTAAACTTCTAGGGTAAGGCAAACAGAGACCCGGTTAGATCATTTTATATTACGGTTAATATAAGAATTCAGCGTAATTCTATCACATTTGTTGAACTTACGTCGCTCCTATTTCAGATAGCGTACTGGGCAAGGCGGTATCTCAAAGCGCGTGGAAGGGCGACTAAAATGCACTACTAAACTTCTATAATAGGATAATCAGAGACCCGACTAGATCATTTTATATTTTGGTTAATATAAGGATTCAGCGAAATTCTATCACGTTTGTTCAATTTACGTCGCTCCTATTCCAGATAGCATATTGGGCTTAGCGGCATCTTAAAGCGCGTGGAATGGCGAGTAAAATGCACTATTAGCATTCTATGATAGGGCAATCAGAGACCCGATTAGATCATTTTATATTTTGGTTAATATAAGAATTCAGCGAAATCATATCACGTTTGTTCAATTTACGTCGCTCCTATTCCAGATAGCGTATTAGGCTTAGCGGCATCTTAAAGCGCGTGGAATGGCGAGTAAAATGCTCTACTAAACTTCTATGGTAGGGCAATCCGAGACCCGATTAGATCATTTTATATTTTGTTTAATATAAGATTTCAGGGAAATTTTATCACATTTGTTCAATTTACGTCGCTCCTATTTCAGATAGCGTATTCGGCTAAGCGGCATCTCAAAGCGCATGAAGTGGCGAATAAAATTCACTATTAAACTTCTAGGCTAGGGCGAACAGAGACCCGATCAGATCATTTTACATTATGGTTAATAAAAGAATTCAGCGAAATTCTATTACATTTGTTCAACTTACGTCGCTCCTATTTCAGATAGCGTATTGGGCTAAGCGGCATCTCAAAGCGCATGAAATGGCGAGTGAAATGCACAATTAGACTTCTATGGTAAGGCGAACAGAGACCCGATTAGATCATTTTACATTAAGGTTAATATAAGAATTCACGGAAATTCTATCACATTTGTTCAATTTACGTCGCTCCTATTTCAGATAGCGTACTGGGCTAGGCGGCAATTGAAAGCGCGCGGAATGGTGAGTAAAATGCACTATTAAACTTCTAGGGTAGGGCAATCAGAGACCCGATTAGATAATTTTATATTGTGGTTAATATAAGAATTCAGCGAAGATCTATCACATTTGTTTAATTTACGTCGCTCCTATTTCAGATAGCGTATTGGGCTAAGCGGCATCTCAAAGCGCATGAAATGGCGAGTAAAATGCACTATTAAACTTCTAGGGTAGGGCAATCAGAGAACCGATTAGATCATTTTATATTTTGGTTAATATAAGAATTCAGCGAAATTCTATCACATTTGTTCAATTTACGTCGCACCTATTTCAGATAGCATACTGGGCTAGGCGGCATCTTAAAGCGCGTGGAATGGCGAGTAAAATGCACTATTAAACTTCTATAATAGGGCAATCAGAGACCCCATTAGATCATTTTATATTTTGGTTAATATAAGGATTCAGCGTAATTCTATCACATTTGTTCAATTTACGTCGATCCTATTTCAGGTAGCGTATTGGGCTAAGCGGCATCTCAAAGCGCATGAGTTGGCGAGTAAAATGCACTATTAAACTTCTAGGGTAAGGCAAACAGAGACCCGATTAGATCATTTTATATTACGGTCAATATAAGAATTCAGCGTAATTCTATCACATTTGTTCAACATACGTCGCTCCTATTTCAGATAGTGTACTGGGCTAGGCGGCATCTTAAAGCGCGTGGAAGGGCGAGTAAAATGCACTACTAAACTTCTATGGCAGGGCAATCAGAGTCCCGTTTAGATCATTTTATGTATTGTTTAATATAAGATTTCAGGGAAATTCTATCACATTTGTTCAATTTACATCGCTCCTATTTCAAATAGCGTATTGGGCTAAGCGGCATCTCCATGCGCATGAAATGGCGAGTAAAATGCACTATTAAACTTCTAGGATAAGGCAAATGGAGACCCGATTAGACCATTTTATATTACGGTTAATATAAGAATTCAGCGTTATTCTATCACATTTGTTCAACTTACGTCGCTCCTATTTCAGATAGCGTACTCGGATATGCGGCATCTTAAAGCGCGTGGAAAGGCGAGTAAAATGCACTATTAAACTTCGAGGGTAATGCAAACAGAGACCCGATTAGATCATTTTATATTACGGTTAATATAAGATTTCAGGGACATTGTATCACATTTGTTCAATTTACGTCGCTCCTATTTCAGATAGCTATTGGGCTAAGCGGCATCTCAAAGCGCATGAAATGACGAGAGAAATGCACTATTAAACTTCTTGGGTAGGGCGAACAGAGACCCGATTACATCATTTTATATTATGGTTAATATAAGAATTCAGCGATATTCTATCGCATTTGTTCAATTTGCGTCGCTCCTATTTCAGATAGCGTATTGGGCTAAGCGGCATCTCAAAGCGCATGAAATGACGAATAAAATGCACTATTAAGCTGCTACGCTAGGCCGAACAGAGACCCGATTAGATCATTTAACATTATGGTAAATAAAAGAATTCAGCGAAATTCTATCACATTTGTTCAATTTACGTCGCTCCTATTTCAGATAGCGTACTGGGCTAGGCGGCATCTCAAAGCGCATGAAATGACGAGTAAAATGCTCTATTAAACTTCTTGGGTAGGGCGAACAGAGACCCGATTAGGTCATTTCATATTATGGTTAATTTAAGAATTCAGCGAAATTCTATCACATTTGTTCAATTTACATCGCTCCTATTTCAAATAGCGTATTGGGCTAAGAGGCATCTCAAAGCGCATGAAATGGCGAGTAAAATGCACTCTTAAACTTCTATGATAGGGCAATCAGAGACCCGATTAGATCATTTTATATTTTGGTTAATATAAGAATTCAGCGAAATTCTATCACATTTGTTCAATTTGCGTCGCTCCTATTTCAGATAGCGTATTGGGCTAAGCGGCATCTCAAAGCGCATGAAATGACGAATTAAATGCACTATTAAGCTGCTACGCTAGGCCGAACAGAGACCCGATTAGATCATTTAACATTATGGTAAATAAAAGAATTCAGCGAAATTCTATCACATTTGTTCAATTTACGTCGCGCCTATTTCAGATAGCGTACTGGGCTAGGCGGCATCTCAAAGCGCATGAAATGACGAGTAAAATGCTCTATTAAACTTCTATGATAGGGCAATCAGAGACCCGATTAGATCATTTTATATTATGGTTAATATAAGAATTCAGCGATATTCTATCGCATTTGTTCAATTTGCGTCGCTCCTATTTCAGATAGCGTATTGGGCTAAGCGGCATCTCAATGCGCATGAAATGGCGAGTAAAATGCACTATTAAACTTCTAGGGTAGGGCAAACAGAGACCCGATTAGATCATTTTATATTATGGTTAATTTAGGAATTCAGCAAAATTCTATCACATTTGTTCAATTTACGTCGCTCCTATTTGAGATAGCGTACTGGGCTAGGCGGCAACTTAAAGCGCGTGGAATGGCGAGTAAAATGCACTATTAAACTTCTATGATAGGGCAATCAGTGACCCGATTAGATCATTTTATATTATAGTTAATTTAAGAATTCAGCGAAATTCTATCACATTTGTTCAATTTACGTCGCTCCTATTTCAGATAGCGTATTTGGATAAGCGGCATCTCAAAGCGCATGAAATGGCGAGTAAAATGCAATACTAAACTTCTAGGATAAGGCAAACAGAGACCCGATTAGATCATTTTATATTACGGTTAATATAAGAATTAAGCGTAATTCTATCACATTTGTTCAACTTACGTCGCTCCTATTTCAGATAGCGTACTGGGCTACGCGGCATCTCAAAGCGCATGAAATGGCGAGTACAATGCACTATTAAACTTCTAGGGTAAGGCAAACAGAGACCCGGTTAGATCATTTTATATTACGGTTAATTTAAGAATTCAACGATATTCTATCACACTTGTTCAATTTACGTCGTTCCTATTTCAGATAGCGTACTGGGCTAGGCGGCATCTTAAAGCGCGTGGAATGGCGAGTAAAATACCCTATGAAACTTCTATGATAGGGCAATAAGAGACCCGATTAGATCATTTTATATTTTGGTTAATATAAGGATTCAGCGAAATTCTATCACATTTGTTCAATTTACGTCGCTCCTATTTCAGATAGCGTACTGGGCTAGGCGTCATCTTAAAGCGCGTGGAGTGGCGAGTAAAATGCACTATTAAACTTCTAGGGTAGGGCGAACAGAGACTCGATTAGATCAGTTTACATTAATGTTAATATGAGAATTCAGCGAAATTCTATCACTTTTGTTCAATTTACGTCGCTCCTATTTCAGATAGCGTACTGGGCTACGCGGCATCTCAAAGCGCATGAAATGGCGAGTACAATGCACTATTAAACTTCTAGGGTAAGGCAAACAGAGACCCGGTTAGATCATTTTATATTACGGTTAATATAAGAATTCAGCGTAATTCTATCACATTTGTTGAACTTACGTCGCTCCTATTTCAGATAGCGTACTGGGCAAGGCGGTAGCTCAAAGCGCGTGGAAGGGCGACTAAAATGCACTACTAAACTTCTATAATAGGATAATCAGAGACCCGACTAGATCATTTTATATTTTGGTTAATATAAGGATTCAGCGAAATTCTATCACGTTTGTTCAATTTACGTCGCTCCTATTCCAGATAGCATATTGGGCTTGGCGGCATCTTAAAGCGCGTGGAATGGCGAGTAAAATGCACTATTAGCCTTCTATGATAGGGCAATCAGAGACCCGATTAGATCATTTTATATTTTGGTTAATATAAGAATTCAGCGAAATCATATCACGTTTGTTCAATTTACGTCGCTCCTATTCCAGATAGCGTATTAGGCTTAGCGGCATCTTAAAGCGCGTGGAATGGCGAGTAAAATGCTCTACTAAACTTCTATGGTAGGGCAATCCGAGACCCGATTAGATCATTTTATATTTTGTTTAATATAAGATTTCAGGGAAATTTTATCACATTTGTTCAATTTACGTCGCTCCTATTTCAGATAGCGTATTCGGCTAAGCGGCATCTCAAAGCGCATGAAGTGGCGAATAAAATTCACTATTAAACTTCTAGGCTAGGGCGAACAGAGACCCGATCAGATCATTTTACATTATGGTTAATAAAAGAATTCAGCGAAATTCTATTACATTTGTTCAACTTACGTCGCTCCTATTTCAGATAGCGTATTGGGCTAAGCGGCATCTCAAAGCGCATGAAATGCCGAGTCAAATGCACAATTAGACTTCTATGGTAAGGCGAACAGAGACCCGATTAGATCATTTTACATTAAGGTTAATATAAGAATTCACGGAAATTCTATTACATTTGTTCAATTTACGTCGCTCCTATTTCAGATAGCGTATTGGGCTATACGGCATCTCAAAGCGCATGAAATGGCGAGTAAAATGCACTATTAAAATTCTAGGCTAAGGCAAACAGGGACCCGGTTAGATCATTTTATATTACGGTTAATATAAGAATTCAGCGTAATTCTATCACATTTGTTGAACTTACGTCGCTCGTATATCAGATAGCGTACTGGGCTAGGCGGCATCTTAAAGCGCGCGGACGGGCGAGTAAAATGCACTATTAAACGTCTAGGCTAGGGCGAACAGAGACCCGATTAGATCATTGTATATTATGGTTAATTTAAGAATTCAGGGAAATCCTATCACGTTTGTTCAATTTACGTCGCTCCTATTTCAGATAGCGTATTGGGCTAAGCGGCATCTCAAAGCGCATGAAATGGCGAGCAAAATGCACTGTTAAACTTCTAGGGTAGGGCAAACAGAGACCCGATTAGATCATTTCATATTATGGTTTATTTAAGAATTCAGAAAAATTCTATCACATTTGTTATAATTTACGTCGCTCCTATTTCAGATAGCTTATTGGGCTAAGCGGCATCTCAAAGCGCATGAAATGACGAATAAAATGCGCTATTAAGCTTCTACGTTAGGGCGAACAGAGACCCGATTAGATCATTTTATATTACGGTTAATATAAGAATTCAGCGTAATTCTGTCACATTTGTTCAACTTACGTCGCTCCTATTTCAGATAGCGTACTGGGCTGGGCGGCATCTTAAATCGCGTGGAAGGGCGAGTAAAATGCACTACTAAACTTCTATGATAGGGCAATCAGAGAGCCGATTAGATCATTTTATCTTTTGGTTAATATAAGAATTCAGCGAAATTCTATCACATTTGTTCAATTTACGTCGCTCCTATTTCAGATAGCGTATTGGGCTAAGCGGCATCTCAAAGCGCATGAAATGGCGAGTAAAATGCACTATTAAACTTCTAGGGCAGGGCGAACAGAGACCCGATTAGATCATTTTACATTAAGGTTAATATAAGTATTCAGGGAACTTCTATCACATTTGTTCAATTTACGTCGCTCCTATTTCAGACAGCTTATTGGGCTAAGCGGCATCTCAAAGCGCATGGAATGGCGAGTAAAATGCACTATTAAACTTCTAGGATAAGGCAAACGGAGACCCGATTAGACCATTTTATATTACGGTTAATATAAGAATTCAGCGTTATTCTATCACATTTGTTCAGCTTACGTCGATCCTATTTCAGATAGCGTACTCTGATAGGCGGCATCCTAAAGCGCGTGGATTGGCGAGTAAAATGCACTATTAAACTTCTAGTGTAGGGCAATCAAATACCCGATTAGATCATTTTATATTTCGGTTAATATAAGAATCCAGCGAAATTCTATCACATTTGTTCAATTTACGTCGCTCCTATTTCAGATAGCGTATTGGGCTAAGCGGCATCTCAAAGCGCCTGGAATGGCGAGTGAAATGCACTATTAAACTTCTAGGGTAGGGCGAACAGAGACCCGAATAGATCATTTTATATTACGGTTAATATAAGAATTCAGCGTAATTCTATCACATTTGTTCAACTAACGTCGCTCCTATTTCAGATAGCGTACTGCGCTAGGCGGCATCTTAAAGCGCGTGGAACGGCGAGTAAAATACACTACTAAACTTCTATGATAGGGCAATCAGAGTTCCGAATAGATCATTTTATATTTTGTTTACTATAACATTTCAGGGAAATTCTATCACATTTGTTCATTTTACGTCGCTCCTATTTCAGATAGCGTATTGGGCTAAGCGGCATCTCAAAGCGCATGAAATGGCGAGTAAAATGCACAATTAAACTTCTAGGGCAGGGCGAACAGAGATCCGATTAGATCATTTTACATTAAGGTTAATATAAGTATTCAGGGAACTTCTATCACATTTGTTCAATTTACGTCGCTCCTATTTCAGACAGCTTATTGGGCTAACCGGCATCTCAAAGCGCATGAAATGACGAGTAAAACGCACTATTAAACTTCTAGGGTAGGGCAATCAGAGACCCGATTAGATCATTTTATATTATGGTTAATTTAAGAATTCAGCAAAATTCTATCACATTTCTTCAATTTACGTCGTTCCTATTTCAGATAGCATACTGGGCTAGGCGGCATCTTAAAGCGCGTGGAATGGCGAGTAAAATGCACTATTAATCGTCTATGATAGGGCAATCACAGACCCGATAAGATCATTTCATACTTTGGTTAATATAAGAATTCAGCGAAATTCTATCACATTTGTTCAATTTACGTCGCTCCTATTTCAGATAGCGTATTGGGCTAAGCGGCATCTCAAAGCGCATGGAATGGCGAGTGAAATGCACTATTAAACTTCTAGGGTAGGGCGAACAGACACCCGAATAGATCATTTTATATTATGGTTAATATAAGAATTCAGCGTTATTCTATCACATTTGTTCAACTAACGTCGCTCCTATTTCAGATAGCGTACTGGGCTAGGCGGCATCTTAAAGCGCGTGGAAGGGCGAGTAAAATGCACTTCTAAACTTCTATGATAGGGCAATCAGAGTTCCGAATAGATCATTTTATATTTTGTTTACTATAACATTTCAGGGAAATTCTATCACATTTGTTCAATTTACGTCGCTCCTATTTCAGACAGCGTATTGGGCTAAGCGGCATCTCAAAGCGCAAGAAATGGCGAGTAAAATGCACTATTAAGCTTCTAGGGTTGGGCACATATAGACCCGATTAGATCATTTTATATTATGGTTAATTTAAGAATTCAGCGAAATCCTATCACATTTGTTCATTTTACGTCGCTCCTATTTCAGATAGCGTATTGGGCTAAGCGGCATCTCAAAGCGCAAGAAATGGCGAGTAAAATTCACTATTAAACTTCTAGGGTAGGGCAAACAGAGACCCCATTAGATCATTTTATATTTTGGTTAATATAAGAATTCAGCGAAATTCTATCACATTTTTTCAATTTACATCGCTCCTATTTCAGATAGCGTATTGGGCTAAGCGGCATCTCAAAGCGCATGGAATGACGAGTAAAATGCACTAATAAACTTCTAGGATAAGGCAAACTGAGATCCGATTAGACCATTTTATATTACGGTTAATATAAGAATTCAGCGTAATTCTATCACATTTGTTCAATTTACGTCGTTCCTATTTCAGATAGCATACTGGGCTAGGCGGCATCTTAAAGCGCGTGGAATGGCGTGTAAAATGCACTATTAAACTTCTATAATAGGGCAATCAGAGACCCGATTACATCATTTTATATTTTGGTTAATATAAGGATTCAGCGTAATTCTATCACATTTGTTCAATTTACGTCGTTCCTATTTCAGATAGCATACTGGGCTAGGCGGCATCTTAAAGCGCGTGGAAGGGCGAGTGAAATGCACTATTAAACTTCTATGATAGGGCAATCAGAGACCCGATTAGATCATTTTATATTTTAGTTAATATAAGGATCCAGCGAAATTCTATCACATTTGTTCAATTTACATCGCTCCTATTTCAGATAGCGACTTGTGGTAAGTGGCATCTCAAAGCGCAAGAAATGGCGAGTAAAATGCACTATTAAACTTCTAGGGTAGGGCAAACAGAGACCCCATTAGATCATTTTATATTATGGTTAATTTAAGAAATCAGCGAAATTCTATCACATTTGTTTAATTTACGTCGCTCCTATTTCAGATAGCGTATTAGGCTAAGCGGCATCTCAAAGCCCATGAAATGGCGAGTAAAATGCACTATTAAACGTCTACGGTAGGGCAATCAGAGACCCGATTAGATCATTTTATATTTTGGTTAATAAATGAATTCATCGAAATTCTATCACATTTGTTCAATTTACATCGCTCCTATTTCAGATAGCGTACTGGGCTAAGCGGCATCTCAAAGCGCATGAAATGGCGAGTAAAATGCACTATTAATCTTCTAGGATAAGGCAAACAGAGACCCGATTAGATAATTTTATATTACGGTTAATATAAGAATTCAGCGTAATTCTGTGACATTTGTTCAACTTACGTAGCTCCTATTTCAGATAGCGTGCTGGGCTAGGCGGCAACTTAAAGCGCGTGGAATGGCGAGTAAAATGCACTGTTAAACTTCTATGATAGGGCAATCAGAGACCCTATTAGATCATTTTATATTTTGGTTAATATAAGAATTCAGCGAAATTCTATCACATTTGTTCAATTTACGTCGCTCCTATTTCAGATAGCTTATTGGGCTAAGCGGCATCGCAAAGCGCATGAATTGACGAGTAAAATGCACTATTAAACTTCTAGGGTAAGGCAAACAGAGACCCGATTAGATCATTTTATATTACGGTTAATATAAGAATTCAGCGTAATTCTGTGACATTTGTTCAACTTACGTAGCTCCTATTTCAGATAGCGTACTGGGCTAGGCGGCAATTGAAAGCGCGCGGAATGGTGAGTAAAATGCACTATTAAACTTCTAGGGTAGGGCAATCAGAGACCCGATTAGATAATTTTATATTATGGTTAATATAAGAATTCAGCGAAGATCTATCACATTTGTTTAATTTACGTCGCTCCTATTTCAGATAGCGTATTGGGCTAAGCGGCATCTCAAAGCGCATGAAATGGCGAGTAAAATGCACTATTAAACTTCTAGGGTAGGGCAATCAGAGAACCGATTAGATCATTTTATATTTTGGTTAATATAAGAATTCAGCGAAATTCTATCACATTTGTTCAATTTACGTCGCACCTATTTCAGATAGCATACTGGGCTAGGCGGCATCTTAAAGCGCGTGGAATGGCGAGTAAAATGCACTATTAAACTTCTATAATAGGGCAATCAGAGACCCCATTAGATCATTTTATATTTTGGTTAATATAAGGATTCAGCGTAATTCTATCACATTTGTTCAATTTACGTCGCTCCTATTTCAGGTAGCGTATTGGGCTAAGCGGCATCTCAAAGCGCATGAGTTGGCGAGTAAAATGCACTATTAAACTTCTAGGGTAAGGCAAACAGAGACCCGATTAGATCATTTTATATTACGGTCAATATAAGAATTCAGCGTAATTCTATCACATTTGTTCAACATACGTCGCTCCTATTTCAGATAGTGTACTGGGCTAGGCGGCATCTTAAAGCGCGTGGAAGGGCGAGTAAAATGCACTACTAAACTTCTATGGTAGGGCAATCAGAGTCCCGTTTAGATCATTTTATGTATTGTTTAATATAAGATTTCAGGGAAATTCTATCACATTTGTTCAATTTACATCGCTCCTATTTCAAATAGCGTATTGGGCTAAGCGGCATCTCCATGCGCATGAAATGGCGAGTAAAATGCACTATTAAACTTCTAGGATAAGGCAAATGGAGACCCGATTAGACCATTTTATATTACGGTTAATATAAGAATTCAGCGTTATTCTATCACATTTGTTCAACTTACGTCGCTCCTATTTCAGATAGCGTACTCGGATATGCGGCATCTTAAAGCGCATGAAATGGCGAGTAAAATGCACTATTAAACTTCTAGGGTAAGGCAAACAGAGACCCGATTAGATCATTTTATATTACGGTTAATATAAGATTTCAGGGACATTGTATCACATTTGTTCAATTTACGTCGCTCCTATTTCAGATAGCTATTGGGCTAAGCGGCATCTCAAAGCGCATGAAATGACGAGAGAAATGCACTATTAAACTTCTTGGGTAGGGCGAACAGAGACCCGATTACATCATTTTATATTATGGTTAATATAAGAATTCAGCGGTATTCTATCGCATTTGTTCAATTTGCGTCGCTCCTATTTCAGATAGCGTATTGGGCTAAGCGGCATCTCAAAGCGCATGAAATGACGAATAAAATGCACTATTAAGCTGCTACGCTAGGCCGAACAGAGACCCGATTAGATCATTTAACATTATGGTAAATAAAAGAATTCAGCGAAATTCTATCACATTTGTTCAATTTACGTCGCTCCTATTTCAGATAGCGTACTGGGCTAGGCGGCATCTCAAAGCGCATGAAATGACGAGTAAAATGCTCTATTAAACTTCTTGGGTAGGGCGAACAGAGACCCGATTAGGTCATTTCATATTATGGTTAATTTAAGAATTCAGCGAAATTCTATCACATTTGTTCAATTTACATCGCTCATATTTCAAATAGCGTATTGGGCTAAGAGGCATCTCAAAGCGCATGAAATGGCGAGTAAAATGCACTATTAAACTTCTATGATAGGGCAATCAGAGACCCGATTAGATCATTTTATATTTTGGTTAATATAAGAATTCAGCGAAATTCTATCACATTTGTTCAATTTACGTCGCTCCTATTTCAGATAGCGTACTGGGCTAGGCGGCATCTCAAAGCGCATGAAATGACGAGTAAAATGCTCTATTAAACTTCTTGGGTAGGGCGAACAGAGACCCGATTAGGTCATTTCATATTATGGTTAATTTAAGAATTCAGCGAAATTCTATCACATTTGTTCAATTTACATCGCTCCTATTTCAAATAGCGTATTGGGCTAAGAGGCATCTCAAAGCGCATGAAATGGCGAGTAAAATGCACTATTAAACTTCTATGATAGGGCAATCAGAGACCCGATTAGATCATTTTATATT
Organism: Macropis europaea; assembly: GCA_916610135.2. Taxonomy (NCBI): domain Eukaryota; kingdom Metazoa; phylum Arthropoda; class Insecta; order Hymenoptera; family Melittidae; genus Macropis; species Macropis europaea. Next base: position 60,804 of record CAKAJE020001201.1, on the reverse strand, counting down.
TTGGTTAATATAAGAATTCAGCGAAATTCTATCACATTTGTTCAATTTGCGTCGCTCCTATTTGAGATAACGTATTGGGCTAAGCGGCATCGCAAAGCGCATGAATTGACGAGTGAAATGCACTATTAAACTTCTTGGGTAGGGCGAACAAAGACCCGATTAGATCATTTTACATTAAGGTTAATATAAGAATTCAGCGAAATTCTATCACATTTGTTCAATTTACATCGCTCCTATTTCAGATAGCGACTTGTGCTAAGCGGCATCTCAAAGCGCAAGAAATGGCGAGTAAAATGCACTATTAAACTTCTAGGGTAGGGCAAACAGAGACCCGATTAGGTCATTTCATATTATGGTTAATTTAAGAATTCAGAAAAATTCTATCACATTTGTTCAATTTACGTCGCTCCTATTTCAGATAGCGTATTGGGCTAAGCGGCATCTCAAAGCGCACGAAAGGGCGAGTAAAATGCACTATTAAACTTCTAGGCTAGGGCAATCAGAGACCCGATAAGATCATTTTATATTTTGGTTAATATAAGAATTCAGCGAAATTCTATCACATTTGTTCAATTTACGTCGCTCCTATTTCAGATAGCGTATTGGGCTAAGCGGCATCTCAAAGCGCATGGAATGGCGAGTGAAATGCACTATTAAACTTATAGGGTAGGGCGAACAGAGACCCGAATAGATCATTTTATATTACGGTTAATATAAGAATTAAGCGTAATTCTATCACATTTGTTCAACTAACGTCGCTCCTATTTCAGATAGCGTACTGCGCTAGGCGGCACCTTAAAGCGCGTGGAAGGGCGAGTAAAATGCACTACTAAACTTCTATGATAGGGCAATCAGAGTTCCGAATAGATCATTTTATATTTTGTTTACTATAACATTTCAGGGAACTTTTTTCACATTTGTTCAATTTACGTCTATTTCAGATAGCGTATTGGGCTAAGCGGCATCTCAAAGCGCAGGAAATGGCGAGTAAAATGCACTATTAAGCTTCTAGGGTTGGGCACATAGAGACCCGATTAGATCATTTTATATTATGGTTAATTTAAGAATTCAGCGAAATCCTATCACATTTGTTCATTTTGCGTCGCTCCTATTTCAGATAGCATACTGGGCTAGGCGGCATCTTAAAGCGCGTGGAACGGCGAGTAAGATGCACTATTAATCTTCTATGATAGCGCAATCAGAGACCCGATTAGATCATTTTACATGAAGGTTAAGATAAGAATTCAGCGAAATTCTATCACATTTGTTCAATTTACGTCGCTCCTATTTCAGATAGCTTATTGGGCTAAGCGGCAGCTCAAAGCGCATGAAATGACGAGTAAAATGCACTATTAAACTTCTAGGGTAGGGCAATCAGAGACCCGATTAGATCATTTTACATGAAGGTTAAGATAAGAATTCAGCGAAATTCTATCACATTTGTTCAATTTACGTCGCTCCTATTTCAGATAGCATACTGGGCTAGGCGGCATCTTAAAGCGCGTGGAACGGCGAGTAAAATGCACTATTAATCTTCTATGATAGGGCAATCAGAGACCCGATTAGATAATTTTATATTTTGGTTAATATAAGAATTCAGCGTAATTCTATCACATTTGTTCAATTTACGTCGCTCCTATATCAGATAGCATATTGGGCTAAACGGCATCTCAATGCGCATGAAATGGCGAGTAAAATGCACTATTAAACTTCTAGGGTAAGGCAAACAGAGACCCGATTAGATCATTTTATATTACGGTTAATATAAGAATTCAGCGAAATTCTATCACATTTGTTCAATTTACGTCGCTCCTATTTCTGATAGCGAATTGGGCTAAGCGGCATCTCAAAGCGCACGAAAGGGCGAGTAAAATGCACTATTAAACTTCTAGGATAAGGCGAACAGAGACCCGATTAGATCATTTTATATTACGGTTAACATAAGAATTCAGCGTAATTCTGTGACATTTGTTCAACTTATGTAGCTCCTATTTCAGATAGCGTACTGGGCTAGGCGGCAACTTAAAGCGCGTGGAATGGCGAGTAAAATGCACTATTAAACTTCTATGATAGGGCAATCAGAGACCCGATTAGATCATTTTATATTTTCGTTAATATACGAATCCAGCGAAATTCTATCACATTAGTTCAATTTACGTCGCTCCTATTTCAGATAGCGTATTGGGCTAAGCGGCATCTCACAGCGCACGAAAGGGCGAGTAAAATGCACTATTAAACTTCTAGGGTAGGACAATCAGAGACCCGATAAGATCATTTCATATTTTGGTTAATATAAGAATTCAGCGAAATTCTATCACATTTGTTCAATTTACGTCGCTCCTATTTCAGATAGCGAATTGGGCTAAGCGGCATCTCAAAGCGCATGGAATGGCGAGTGAAATGCACTATTAAACTTCTAGGGTAGGGCGAACAGACACCCGAATAGATCATTTTATATTACGGTTAATATAAGAATTCAGCGTAATTCTATCACATTTGTTCAACTAACGTCGCTCCTATTTCAGATAGCGTACTGGGCTAGGCGGTATCTTAAAGCGCGTGGAAGGGCGAGTAAAATGCACTTCTAAACTTCTATGATAGGGCAATCAGAGTTACGAGTAGATCATTTTATATTTTGTTTACTATAACATTTCAGGGAAACTCTATCACATTTGTTCATTCTACGTCGCTCCTATTTCAGATAGCGTATTGGGCTAAGCGGAATCTCAAAGCGCAAGAAATGGCGAGTAAAATTCACTATTAAACTTCTAGGGTAGGGCAAACAGAGACCCCATTAGATCATTTTATATTTTGGTTAATATAAGAATTCAGCGAAATTCTATCACATTTTTTCAATTTACGTCGCTCCTATTTCAGATAGTGTACTGGGCTAGGCGGCATCTTAAAGCGCGTGGAAGGGCGAGTAAAATGCACTACTAAACGTCTATGATAGGGCAATCAGAGTCCCGTTTAGATCATTTTATATTTTCTTTAATATAAGATTTCAGGGAAATTCTATCACATTTGTTCAATTTACGTCGCTCCTATTTCAGATAGCTATTGGGCTAAGCGGCATCTCAAAGCGCATGAAATGACGAGAGAAATGCACTATTAAACTTCTTGGGTAGAGCGAACAGAGACCCGATTACATCATTTTATATTATGGTTAATTTAAGAATTCAGCAAAATTCTATAACATTTGTTCAATTTACGTCGCTCCTATTTCAGATAGCGTATTGGGCTAAGCGGCATCTCAAAGCGAATGAAATGACGAGAGAAATGCACTATTAAACTTCTTGGGTAGGGCGAACAGAGACCCGATTACATCATTTTATATTACGGTTAATTTAAGAATTCAGCAAAATTCTATCACATTTGTTCAATTTACGTCGCTCCTATTTCAGATAGCGTGCTGGGCTACGTGGTATCTTAAAGCGCGTGGAAGGGCGAGTAAAATGCACTACTAAACTTCTATGATAGGGCAATCAGAGTCCCGTTTAGATCATTTTATATTTTCTTTAATATAAGATTTCAGGGAAATTCTATCACATTTGTTCAATTTACGTCGCTCCTATTTCAGATAGCTATTGGGCTAGGCGGCATCTTAAAGCGCGTGGCAGGGCGAGTAAAATGCACTACTAAACGTCTATGATAGGGCAATCAGAGTCCCGTTTAGATCATTTTATATTTTCTTTAATATAAGATTTCAGGGAAATTCTATCACATTTGTTCAATTTACGTCGCTGCTATTTCAGATAGCTATTGGGCTAAGCGGCATCTCAAAGCGCATGAAATGACGAGAGAAATGCATTATTAAACTTTTTGGGTAGGGCGAACAGAGACCCGATTACATCATTTTATATTATAGTTAATTTAAGAATTCAGCAAAATTCTATCACATTTGTTCAATTTACATCGCTCCTATTTCAGATAGCGTATTGGGCTAAGCGGCATCTCAAAGCGCCTGGAATGGCGAGTGAAATGCACTATTAAACTTCTAGGGTAGGGCGAACAGAGACCCGAATAGATCATTTTATATTACGGTTAATATAAGAATTCAGCGTAATTCTATCACATTTGTTCAACTAACGTCGCTCCAATTTCAGATAGCGTACTGCGCTAGGCGGCATCTTAAAGCGCGTGGAACGGCGAGTAAAATACACTACTAAACTTCTATGATAGGGCAATCAGAGTTCCGAATAGATCATTTTATATTTTGTTTACTATAACATTTCAGGGAAATTCTATCACATTTGTTCAATTTACGTCGCTCCTATTTCAGATAGCGTATTGGGCTAAGCGGCATCTCAAGGCGCAAGAAATGGCGAGTAAAATGCACTATTAAGCTTCTAGGGTTGGGCACATAGAGACCCGATTAGATCATTTTATATTATGGTTAATTTAAGAATTCAGCGAAATCCTATCACATTTGTTCATTTTACGTCGCTCCTATTTCAGATAGCGTATTGGGCTAAGCGGCATCTCAAAGCGCATGAAATGGCGAGTAAAATGCACTATTAAACTTCTAGGGCAGGGCGAACAGAGACCCGATTAGATCATTTTACATTAAGGTTAATATAAGTATTCAGGGAACTTCTATCACATTTGTTCAATTTACGTCGCTCCTATTTCAGACAGCTTATTGGGCTAACCGGCATCTCAAAGCGCATGGAATGGCGAGTAAAATGCACTATTAAACTTCTAGGATAAGGCAAACGGAGACCCGATTAGACCATTTTATATTACGGTTAATATAAGAATTCAGCGTTATTCTATCACATTTGTTCAGCTTACGTCGATCCTATTTCAGATAGCGTACTCTGATAGGCGGCATCCTAAAGCGCGTGGAATGGCGAGTAAAATGCACTATTAAACTTCTAGTGTAGGGCAATCAAACACCCGATTAGATCATTTTATATTTTGGTCAATATAAGAATCCAGCGAAATTCTATCACATTTGTTCAATTTTCGTCGCTCCTATTTCAGATAGCGTATTGGGCTAAGCGGCATCTCAAAGCGCCTGGAATGGCGAGTGAAATGCACTATTAAACTTCTAGGGTAGGGCGAACAGAGACCCGAATAGATCATTTTATATTACGGTTAATATAAGAATTCAGCGTAATTCTATCACATTTGTTCAACTAACGTCGCTCCTATTTCAGATAGCGTACTGCGCTAGGCGGCATCTTAAAGCGCGTGGAACGGCGAGTAAAATACACTACTAAACTTCTATGATAGGGCAATCAGAGTTCCGAATAGATCATTTTATATTTTGTTTACTATAACATTTCAAGGAAATTCTATCACATTTGTTCAATTTACGTCGCTCCTATTTCAGATAGCGTATTGGGTTATGCGGCATCTCAAGGCGCAAGAAATGGCGAGTAAACTGCACTATTAAGCTTCTAGGGTTGGGCACATAGAGACCCGATTAGATCATTTTATATTATGGTTAATTTCAGAATTCAGCGAAATCCTATCACATTTGTTCATTTTACGTCGCTCCTATTTCAGATAGCGTATTGGGCTAGGCGGCATCTCAAAGCGCATGAAATGACGAGTAAAATGCACTATTAAGCTGCTACGCTAGGCCGAACAGAGACCCGATTAGATCATTTAACATTATGGTAAATAAAAGAATTCAGCGAAATTCTATCACATTTGTTCAATTTACGTCGCTCCTATTTCAGATAGCGTACTGGGCTAGGCGGCATCTCAAAGCGCATGAAATGACGAGTAAAATGCTCTATTAAACTTCTTGGGTAGGGCGAACAGAGACCCGATTAGGTCATTTCATATTATGGTTAATTTAAGAATTCAGCGAAATTCTATCACATTTGTTCAATTTACATCGCTCCTATTTCAAATAGCATATTGGGCTAAGAGGCATCTCAAAGCGCATGAAATGGCGAGTAAAATGCACTATTAAACTTCTATGATAGGGCAATCAGAGACCCGATTAGATCATTTTATATTTTGGTTAATATAAGAATTCAGCGAAATTCTATCACATTTGTTCAATTTGCGTCGCTCCTATTTGAGATAACGTATTGGGCTAAGCGGCATCGCAAAGCGCATGAATTGACGAGTGAAATGCACTATTAAACTTCTTGGGTAGGGCGAACAAAGACCCGATTAGATCATTTTACATTAAGGTTAATATAAGAATTCAGCGAAATTCTATCACATTTGTTCAATTTACATCGCTCCTATTTCAGATAGCGACTTGTGCTAAGCGGCATCTCAAAGCGCAAGAAATGGCGAGTAAAATGCACTATTAAACTTCTAGGGTAGGGCAAACAGAGACCCGATTAGGTCATTTCATATTATGGTTAATTTAAGAATTCAGAAAAATTCTATCACATTTGTTCAATTTACGTCGCTCCTATTTCAGATAGCGTATTGGGCTAAGCGGCATCTCAAAGGGCATGAAATGGTGTGTAAAATGCACTATTAAACTTCTAGGATAAGGCAAACAGAGACCCGATTAGATCATTTTATATAACGGTTAACATAAGAATTCAGCGTAATTCTGTGACATTTGTTCAACTTACGTAGCTCCTATTTCAGATAGCGTACTGGGCTAGGCGGCAACTTAAAGCGCGTGGAATGGCGTGTAAAATGCACTATTAAACTTCTCTGATAGGGCAATCAGAGACCCGATTAGATCATTTTCTATTTTGGTTAAAAAAGAATCCAGCGAAATTCTATCACATTTGTTCAATTTACGTCGCTCCTATTTCAGATAGCGTATTGGGCTAAGCGGCATCTCAAAGCGCACGAAAGAGCGAGTAAAATGCACTATTAAACTTCTAGGCTAGGGCAATCAGAGACCCGATAAGATCATTTTATATTTTGGTTAATATAAGAATTCAGCGAAATTCTATCACATTTGTTCAATTTACGTCGCTCCTATTTCAGATAGCGTATTGGGCTAAGCGGCATCTCAAAGCGCATGGAATGGCGAGTGAAATGCACTATTAAACTTATAGGGTAGGGCGAACAGAGACCCGAATAGATCATTTTATATTACGGTTAATATAAGAATTAAGCGTAATTCTATCACATTTGTTCAACTAACGTCGCTCCTATTTCAGATAGCGTACTGCGCTAGGCGGCACCTTAAAGCGCGTGGAAGGGCGAGTAAAATGCACTACTAAACTTCTATGATAGGGCAATCAGAGTTCCGAATAGATCATTTTATATTTTGTTTACTATAACATTTCAGGGAACTTTTTTCACATTTGTTCAATTTACGTCTATTTCAGATAGCGTATTGGGCTAAGCGGCATCTCAAAGCGCAGGAAATGGCGAGTAAAATGCACTATTAAGCTTCTAGGGTTGGGCACATAGAGACCCGATTAGATCATTTTATATTATGGTTAATTTAAGAATTCAGCGAAATCCTATCACATTTGTTCATTTTGCGTCGCTCCTATTTCAGATAGCATACTGGGCTAGGCGGCATCTTAAAGCGCGTGGAACGGCGAGTAAGATGCACTATTAATCTTCTATGATAGCGCAATCAGAGACCCGATTAGATCATTTTACATGAAGGTTAAGATAAGAATTCAGCGAAATTCTATCACATTTGTTCAATTTACGTCGCTCCTATTTCAGATAGCTTATTGGGCTAAGCGGCAGCTCAAAGCGCATGAAATGACGAGTAAAATGCACTATTAAACTTCTAGGGTAGGGCAATCAGAGACCCGATTAGATCATTTTACATGAAGGTTAAGATAAGAATTCAGCGAAATTCTATCACATTTGTTCAATTTACGTCGCTCCTATTTCAGATAGCATACTGGGCTAGGCGGCATCTTAAAGCGCGTGGAACGGCGAGTAAAATGCACTATTAATCTTCTATGATAGGGCAATCAGAGACCCGATTAGATAATTTTATATTTTGGTTAATATAAGAATTCAGCGTAATTCTATCACATTTGTTCAATTTACGTCGCTCCTATATCAGATAGCATATTGGGCTAAACGGCATCTCAAAGCGCATGAAATGGCGAGTAAAATGCACTATTAAACTTCTAGGGTAAGGCAAACAGAGACCCGATTAGATCATTTTATATTACGGTTAATATAAGAATTCAGCGAAATTCTATCACATTTGTTCAATTTACGTCGCTCCTATTTCTGATAGCGAATTGGGCTAAGCGGCATCTCAAAGCGCACGAAAGGGCGAGTAAAATGCACTATTAAACTTCTAGGATAAGGCGAACAGAGACCCGATTAGATCATTTTATATTACGGTTAACATAAGAATTCAGCGTAATTCTGTGACACTTGTTCAACTTATGTAGCTCCTATTTCAGATAGCGTACTGGGCTAGGCGGCAACTTAAAGCGCGTGGAATGGCGAGTAAAATGCACTATTAAACTTCTATGATAGGGCAATCAGAGACCCGATTAGATCATTTTATATTTTCGTTAATATACGAATCCAGCGAAATTCTATCACATTAGTTCAATTTACGTCGCTCCTATTTCAGATAGCGTATTGGGCTAAGCGGCATCTCACAGCGCACGAAAGGGCGAGTAAAATGCACTATTAAACTTCTAGGGTAGGACAATCAGAGACCCGATAAGATCATTTCATATTTTGGTTAATATAAGAATTCAGCGAAATTCTATCACATTTGTTCAATTTACGTCGCTCCTATTTCAGATAGCGAATTGGGCTAAGCGGCATCTCAAAGCGCATGGAATGGCGAGTGAAATGCACTATTAAACTTCTAGGGTAGGGCGAACAGACACCCGAATAGATCATTTTATATTACGGTTAATATAAGAATTCAGCGTAATTCTATCACATTTGTTCAACTAACGTCGCTCCTATTTCAGATAGCGTACTGGGCTAGGCGGTATCTTAAAGCGCGTGGAAGGGCGAGTAAAATGCACTTCTAAACTTCTATGATAGGGCAATCAGAGTTCCGAATAGATCATTTTATATTTTGTTTACTATAACATTTCAGGGAAATTCTATCACATTTGTTCAATTTACGTCGCTCCTATTTCAGATAGCGTATTGGGCTAAGCGGCATCTCAAGGCGCAAGAAATGGCGAGTAAAATGCACTATTAAGCTTCTAGGGTTGGGCACATAGAGACCCGATTAGATCATTTTATATTATGGTTAATTTAAGAATTCAGCGAAATCCTATCACATTTGTTCATTTTACGTCGCTCCTATTTCAGATAGCGTATTGGGCTAAGCGGCATCTCAAAGCGCATGAAATGGCGAGTAAAATGCACTATTAAACTTCTAGGGCAGGGCGAACAGAGACCCGATTAGATCATTTTACATTAAGGTTAATATAAGTATTCAGGGAACTTCTATCACATTTGTTCAATTTACGTCGCTCCTATTTCAGACAGCTTATTGGGCTAAGCGGCATCTCAAAGCGCATGGAATGGCGAGTAAAATGCACTATTAAACTTCTAGGATAAGGCAAACGGAGACCCGATTAGACCATTTTATATTACGGTTAATATAAGAATTCAGCGTTATTCTATCACATTTGTTCAGCTTACGTCGATCCTATTTCAGATAGCGTACTGTGATAGGCGGCATCCTAAAGCGCGTGGAATGGCGAGTAAAATGCACTATTAAACTTCTAGTGTAGGGCAATCAAACACCCGATTAGATCATTTTATATTTTGGTTAATATAAGAATCCAGCGAAATTCTATCACATTTGTTCAATTTTCGTCGCTCCTATTTCAGATAGCGTATTGGGCTAAGCGGCATCTCAAAGCGCCTGGAATGGCGAGTGAAATGCACTATTAAACTTCTAGGGTAGGGCGAACAGAGACCCGAATAGATCATTTTATATTACGGTTAATATAAGAATTCAGCGTAATTCTATCACATTTGTTCAACTAACGTCGCTCCTATTTCAGATAGCGTACTGCGCTAGGCGGCATCTTAAAGCGCGTGGAACGGCGAGTAAAATACACTACTAAACTTCTATGATAGGGCAATCAGAGTTCCGAATAGATCATTTTATATTTTGTTTACTATAACATTTCAAGGAAATTCTATCACATTTGTTCAATTTACGTCGGTCCTATTTCAGATAGCGTATTGGGTTATGCGGCATCTCAAGGCGCAAGAAATGGCGAGTAAAATGCACTATTAAGCTTCTAGGGTTGGGCACATAGAGACCCGATTAGATCATTTTATATTATGGTTAATTTCAGAATTCAGCGAAATCCTATCACATTTGTTCATTTTACGTCGCTCCTATTTCAGATAGCGTATTGGGCTAAGCGGCATCTCAAAGCGCATGAAATGGCGAGTAAAATGCACTATTAAACTTCTAGGGCAGGGCGAACAGAGACCCGATTAGATCATTTTACATTAAGGTTAATATAAGTATTCAGGGAACTTCTATCACATTTGTTCAATTTACGACGCTCCTATTTCAGACAGCTTATTGGGCTAAGCGGCATCTCAAAGCGCATGAAATGACGAGTAAAACGCACTATTAAACTTCTAGGGTAGGGCAATCAGAGACCCGATTAGATCATTTTATATTATGGTTAATTTAAGAATTCAGCAAAATTCTATCACATTTCTTCAATTTACGTCGTTCCTATTTCAGATAGCATACTGGGCTAGGCGGCATCTTAAAGCGCGTGGAATGGCGAGTAAAATGCACTATTAATCGTCTATGATAGGGCAATCAGAGACCCGATTAGATCATTTTATATTTTGGTTAATATAAGAATTCAGCGTAATTCTATCACATTTTTTCAATTTTCGTCGCTCCTATTTCAGATAGCGTGCTGGGCTAGGCGGCAACTTAAAGCGCGTGGAATGGCGAGTAAAATGCACTGTTAAACTTCTATGATAGGGCAATCAGAGACCCTATTAGATCATTTTATATTTTGGTTAATATAAGAATTCAGCGAAATTCTATCACATTTGTTCAATTTACGTCGCTCCTATTTCAGATAGCTTATTGGGCTAAGCGGCATCGCAAAGCGCATGAATTGACGAGTAAAATGCACTATTAAACTTCTAGGATAAGGCAAACAGAGACCCGATTAGATTATTTTATATTACGGTTAATATAAGAATTCAGCGTAATTCTGTGACATTTGTTCAACTTACGTAGCTCCTATTTCAGATAGCGTACTGGGCTAGGCGGCAATTGAAAGCGCGCGGAATGGTGAGCAAAATGCACTATTAAACTTCTAGGGTAGGGCAATCAGAGACCCGATTAGATAATTTTATATTATGGTTAATATAAGAATTCAGCGAAGTTCTATCACATTTGTTTAATTTACGTCGCTCCTATTTCAGATAGCGTATTGGGCTAAGCGGCATCTCAAAGCGCATGAAATGGCGAGTAAAATGCACTATTAAACTTCTAGGGTAGGGCAATCAGAGAACCGATTAGATCATTTTATATTTTGGTTAATATAAGAATTCAGCGAAATTCTATCACATTTGTTCAATTTACGTCGCACCTATTTCAGATAGCGTATTGGGCTAAGCGGCATCTCAAAGCGCATGAAATGGCGAGTAAAATGCACTATTAAACTTCTAGGGTAAGGCAATCAGAGACCCGATTAGATCATTTTATATTTTGGTTAATATAAGAATTCAGCGAAATTCTATCACATTTGTTCGATTTACGTCGCTCCTATTTCAGATAGCGTATTGGGCTAAGCGGTATCTCAAGCGCATGGAATGACGAGTAAAATGCACTAATAAACTTCTAGGATAAGGCAAACGGAGATCCGATTAGACCATTTTATATTACGTTTAATATAAGAATTCAGCGTAATTCTATCACATTTGTTCAATTTACGTCGTTCCTATTTCAGATAGCATACTGGGCTAGGCGGCATCTTAAAGCGCGTGGAATGGCGAGTAAAATGCACTATTAAACTTCTATAATAGGGCAATCAGAGACCCCATTAGATCATTTTATATTTTGGTTAATATAAGGATTCAGCGTAATTCTATCACATTTGTTCAATTTACGTCGATCCTATTTCAGGTAGCGTATTGGGCTAAGCGGCATCTCAAAGCGCATGAGTTGGCGAGTAAAATGCACTATTAAACTTCTAGGGTAAGGCAAACAGAGACCCGATTAGATCATTTTATATTACGGTCAATATAAGAATTCAGCGTAATTCTATCACATTTGTTCAACATACGTCGCTCCTATTTCAGATAGTGTACTGGGCTAGGCGGCATCTTAAAGCGCGTGGAAGGGCGAGTAAAATGCACTACTAAACTTCTATGGTAGGGCAATCAGAGTCCCGTTTAGATCATTTTATGTATTGTTTAATATAAGATATCAGGGAAATTCTATCACATTTGTTCAATTTACGTCGCTCCTATTTCAGACAGCGTATTGGGCTAAGCGGCATCTCAAAGCGTATGACATGACGAGAGAAATGCACTATTAAACTTCTTGGGTAGGGCGAACAGAGACCCGATTAGGTCATTTCATATTATGGTTAATTTAAGAATTCAGCGAAATTCTATCACATTTGTTCAATTTACATCGCTCCTATTTCAAATAGCGTATTGGGCTAAGAGGCATCTCAAAGCGCATGAAATGGCGAGTAAAATGCACTATTAAACTTCTAGGATAAGGCAAACAGAGACCCGATTAGATCATTTTATATTACGGTTAATATAAGAAATCAGCGTAATTCTGTCACATTCGTTCAACTTACGTAGCTCCTATTTCAGATAGCGTACTGGGCTAGGCGGCATCTTAAATCGCGTGGATGGCGAGTAAAATGCACTATTAAACTTCTATGATAGGGCAATCAGAGACCCGATTAGATCATTTTATATTTTGGTTAATATAAGAATTCAGCGAAATTCTATCACATTTGTTCAATTTGCGTCGCTCCTATTTCAGATAGCGTATTGGGCTAAGCGGCATCGCAAAGCGCATGAATTGACGAGTGAAATGCACTATTAAACTTCTTGGGGTAGGGCGAACAAAGACCCGATAGATCATTTTACATTAAGGTTAATATAAGAATTCAGCGAAATTCTATCACATTTGTTCAATTTACATCGCTCCTATTTCAGATAGCGACTTGTGATAAGCGGCATCTCAAAGCGCAAGAAATGGCGAGTAAAATGCACTATTAAACTTCTAGGGTAGGGCAAACAGAGACCCGATTAGGTCATTTCATATTATGGTTAATTTAAGAATTCAGAAAAATTCTATCACATTTGTTCAATTTACGTCGCTCCTATTTCAGATAGCGTACCCGGATAGGCGGCATCTTAAAGCGCGAGGAATGGCGAGTAAAATGCACTACTAAACTTCTATGATAGGGCAATCAGAGACCCGATTAGATCATTTTATATTTTGGTTAATATAAGAATTCAGCGAAATTCTATCACATTTGTTTAATTAACGTCGCTCCTATTTCAGATAGCGTATTGGGCTAAGCGGCATCTCAAAGCGCATGAAATGGCGAGTAAAATGCACTATTAAACTTCTAGGGTAGGGCAATCAGAGACCCGATTAGATCATTTTATATTTTGGTTAATATAAGAATTCAACGAAATTCTATCACATGTGTTCAATTTACGTCGCTCCTATTTCAGATAGCGTATTGGGCTAAGCGGCATCTCAAAGCGCATGAAATGGCGTGTAAAATGCACTATTAAACTTCTAGGATAAGGCAAACAGAGACCCGATTAGATCATTTTATATAACGGTTAACATAAGAATTCAGCGTAATTCTGTGACATTTGTTCAACTTACGTAGCTCCTATTTCAGATAGCGTACTGGGCTAGGCGGCAACTTAAAGCGCGTGGAATGGCGTGTAAAATGCACTATTAAACTTCTATGATAGGGCAATCAGAGACCCGATTAGATCATTTTCTATTTTGGTTAAAAAAGAATCCAGCGAAATTCTATCACATTTGTTCAATTTACGTCGCTCCTATTTCAGATAGCGTATTGGGCTAAGCGGCATCTCAAAGCGCACGAAAGGGCGAGTAAAATGCACTATTAAACTTCTAGGCTAGGGCAATCAGAGACCCGATAAGATCATTTTATATTTTGGTTAATATAAGAATTCAGCGAAATTCTATCACATTTGTTCAATTTACGTCGCTCCTATTTCAGATAGCGTATTGGGCTAAGCGGCATCTCAAAGCGCATGAAATGGCGAGTAAAATGCACTATTAAACTTCTAGGGCAGGGCGAACAGAGACCCGATTAGATCATTTTACATTAAGGTTAATATAAGTATTCAGGGAACTTCTATCACATTTGTTCAATTACGTCGCTCCTATTTCAGACAGCTTATTGGGCTAAGCGGCATCTCAAAGCGCATGAAATGACGAGTAAAACGCACTATTAAACTTCTAGGGTAGGGCAATCAGAGACCCGATTAGATCATTTTATATTATGGTTAATTTAAGAATTCAGCAAAATTCTATCACATTTCTTCAATTTACGTCGTTCCTATTTCAGATAGCATACTGGGCTAGGCGGCATCTTAAAGCGCGTGGAATGGCGAGTAAAATGCACTATTAATCGTCTATGATAGGGCAATCAGAGACCCGATTAGATCATTTTATATTTTGGTTAATATAAGAATTCAGCGTAATTCTATCACATTTGTTCAATTTACGTCGCTCCTATTTCAGATAGCGTATTGGGCATAAGCGGCATCTCACAGCGCACGAAAGGGCGAGTAAAATGCACTACTAAACTTCTAGGGTAGGGCAATCAGAGACCCGATAAGATCATTTCATATTTTGGTTAATATAAGAATTCAGCGAAATTCTATCACATTTGTTCAATTTACGTCGCTCCTATTTCAGATAGCGTATTGGGCTAAGCGGCATCTCAAAGCGCATGGAATGGCGAGTGAAATGCACTATTAAACTTCTAGGTAGGGCGAACAGACACCCGAATAGATCATTTTATATTACGGTTAATATAAGAATTCAGCGTTATTCTATCACATTTGTTCAACTAACGTCGCTCCTATTTCAGATAGCGTACTGGGCTAGGCGGCATCTTAAAGCGCGTGGAAGGGCGAGTAAAATGCACTTCTAAACTTCTATGATAGGGCAATCAGAGTTCCGAATAGATCATTTTATATTTTGTTTACTATAACATTTCAGGGAAATTCTATCACATTTGTTCAATTTACGTCGCTCCTACTTCAGATAGCGTATTGGGCTATGCGGCATCTCAAAGCGCAAGAATGGCGAGTAAAATTCACTATTAAACTTCTAGGGTAGGGCAAACAGAGACCCCATTAGATCATTTTATATTTTGGTTAATATAAGAATTCAGCGAAATTCTATCACATTTTTTCAATTTTCGTCGCTCCTATTTCAGATAGTGTACTGCGGTAGGCGGCATCTTAAAGCGCGTGGAAGGGCGAGTAAAATGCACTACTAAACGTCTATGATAGGGCAATCAGAGTCCCGTTTAGATCATTTTATATTTTCTTTAATATAAGATTTCAGGGAAATTCTATCACATCTGTTCAATTTACTTCGCTCCTATTTCAGATAGCTATTGGGCTAAGCGGCATCTCAAAGCGCATGAAATGACGAGAGAAATGCACTATTAAACTTCTTGGGTAGGGCGAACAGAGACCCGATTACATCATTTTATATTACGGTTAATATAAGAATTCAGCGTAATTCTGTGACATTTGTTCAACTTACGTAGCTCCTATTTCAGATAGCGTGCTGGGCTAGGCGGCAACTTAAAGCGCGTGGAATGGCGAGTAAAATGCACTGTTAAACTTCTATGATTGGGCAATCAGAGACCCTATTAGATCATTTTATATTTTGGTTAATATAAGAATTCAGCGAAATTCTATCACATTTGTTCAATTTACGTCGCTCCTATTTCAGATAGCTTATTGGGCTAAGCGGCATCGCAAAGCGCATGAATTGACGAGTAAAATGCACTATTAAACTTCTAGGATAAGGCAAACAGAGACCCGATTAGATCATTTTATATAACGGTTAATATAAGAATTCAGCGTAATTCTGTGACATTTGTTCAACTTACGTAGCTCCTATTTCAGATAGCGTACTGGGCTAGGCGGCAATTGAAAGAGCGCGGAATGGTGAGTAAAATGCACTATTAAACTTCTAGGGTAGGGCAATCAGAGACCCGATTAGATAATTTTATATTATGGTTAATATAAGAATTCAGCGAAGTTCTATCACATTTGTTTAATTTACGTCGCTCCTATTTCAGATAGCGTATTGGGCTAAGCGGCATCTCAAAGCGCATGAAATGGCGAGTAAAATGCACTATTAAACTTCTAGGGTAGGGCAATCAGAGAACCGATTAGATCATTTTATATTTTGGTTAATATAAGAATTCAGCGATATTCTATCGCATTTGTTCAATTTGCGTCGCTCCTATTTCAGATAGCGTATTGGGCTAAGCGGCATCTCAAAGCGCATGAAATGACGAATAAAATGCACTGTTAAGCTTCTACGCTAGGCCGAACAGAGACCCGATTAGATCATTTAACATTATGGTAAATAAAAGAATTCAGCGAAATCATATCACGTTTGTTCAATTTACGTCGCTCCTATTCCAGATAGCGTATTAGGCTTAGCGGCATCTTAAAGCGCGTGGAATGGCGAGTAAAATGCTCTACTAAACTTCTATGGTAGGGCAATCCGAGACCCGATAAGATCATTTTATATTTTGTTTAATATAAGATTTCAGGGAAATTTTATCACATTTGTTCAATTTACGTCGCTCCTATTTCAGATAGCGTATTCGGCTAAGCGGCATCTCAAAGCGCATGAAGTGGCGAATAAAATTCACTATTAAACTTCTAGGCTAGGGCGAACAGAGACCCGATCAGATCATTTTACATTATGGTTAATAAAAGAATTCAGCGAAATTCTATTACATTTGTTCAACTTACGTCGCTCCTATTTCAGATAGCGTATTGGGCTAAGCGGCATCTCAAAGCGCATGAAATGGCGAGTGAAATGCACAATTAGACTTCTATGGTAAGGCGAACAGAGGCCCGATTAGATCATTTTACATTAAGGTTAATATAAGAATTCACGGAAATTCTATTACATTTGTTCAATTTACGTCGCTCCTATTTCAGATAGCGTATTGGGCTATACGGCATCTCAAAGCGCATGAAATGGCGAGTAAAATGCACTATTAAAATTCTAGGCTAAGGCAAACAGGGACCCGGTTAGATCATTTTATATTACGGTTAATATAAGAATTCAGCGTAATTCTATCACATTTGTTGAACTTACGTCGCTCCTATTTCAGATAGCGTACTGGGCTAGGCGGCATCTTAAAGCGCGTGGAATGGCGAGTAAAATGCTCTACTAAACTTCCATGATAGGTCAATCAGAGCCCCAATTAGATCATTTTATATTTTGTTCAATATAAGATTTCAGGGAAATTCTATCACATTTGTTCAATTTACGGCGCTCCTATTTCAGATAGCGTATTGGGCTAAGCGGCATCTCAAAGCGCATGAAATGGCGAATAAAATGCACCATTAAACTTCTAGGCTAGGGCGAACGGAGACCCGATTAGATCATTTTACATTATGGTCAATATATGTATTCAGCGAAATTCTATCACATTTGTTCAATTTACATCGCTCCTATTTCAGATAGCGTATTGGGCTAAGCGGCATCTCAAAGCGTATGAAATGGCGAATAAAATGCACTATTAAAGTTCTATGATAGGGCGAACAGCGACCCGATTAGATCATTTTACGTTAAGGTTAATATAAGAATTCAGCGAAATTCTATCACATTTGTTCAATTTACGTCGCTCCTATTTCAGATAGCGTATTGGGCTAAGCGGCATCTCAAAGCGCCTGGAATGGCGAGTGAAATGCACTATTAAACTTCTATGGTAGGGCGAACAGAGACCCGAATAGATCATTTTATATTACGGTTAATATAAGAATTCAGCGTAATTCTATCACATTTGTTCAACTAACGTCGCTCCTATTTCAGACAGCGTACTGCGCTAGGCGGCATCTTATAGCGCGTGGAACGGCGAGTAAAATGCACTACTAAACTTCTATGATAGGGCAATCAGAGTTCCGAATAGATCATTTTATATTTTGTTTACTATAACATTTCAGGGAAATTCTATCACATTTGTTCAATTTACGTCGCACCTATTTCAGATAGCGTATTGGGCTAAGCGGCATCTCAAGGCGCAAGAAATGGCGAGTAAATGCACTATTAAGCTTCTAGGGTTGGGCACATAGAGACCCGATTAGATCATTTTATATTATGGTTAATTTAAGAATTCAGCGAAATCCTATCACATTTGTTCATTTTACGTCGCTCCTATTTCAGATAGCGTATTGGGCTAAGCGGCATCTCAAAGCGCATGAAATGGCGAGTAAAATGCACTATTAAACTTCTAGGGCAGGGCGAACAGAGACCCGATTAGATCATTTTACATTAAGGTTAATATAAGTATTCAGGGAACTTCATATCACATTTGTTCAATTTCCGTCGCTTCTATTTCAGACAGCTTATTGGGCTAAGCGGCATCTCAAAGCGCATGAAATGACGAGTAAAATGCACTATTATACTTCTAGGGTAGGGTAATCAGAGACCCGATTAGATCATTTTATATTACGGTTAATTTAAGAATTCAGCAAAATTCTATCACATTTGTTCAATTTACGTCGTTCCTATTTCAGATTGCATACTGGGCTAGGCGGCATCTTAAAGCGCGTGGAATGGCGAGCGAAATGCACTATTAATCTTTTATGATAGGGCAATCAGAGACCCGATTAGATCATTTTATATTATGGTTAATATAAGAATTCAGCGAAGTTCTATCACATTTGTTTAATTTACGTCGCTCCTATTTCAGATAGCGTATTGGGCTAAGCGGCATCTCAAAGCGCATGAAATGGCGAGTAAAATGCACTATTAAACTTCTAGGATAAGGCGAACAGAGACCCGATTAGATCATTTTATATTACGGTTAACATAAGAATTCAGCGTAATTCTGTGACATTTGTTCAACTTACGTAGCTCCTATTTCAGATAGCGTACTGGGCTAGGCGGCAACTTAATGCGCGTGGAATGGCGAGTAAAATGCACTATTAAACTTCTATGATAGGGCAATCAGAGACCCGATTAGATCATTTTATATTTTGGTTAATATAAGAATCCAGCGAAATTCTATCACATTTGTTCAATTTACGTCGCTCCTATTTCAGATAGCGTACTGGGCTAGGCGGCATCTCAAAGCGCATGAAATGACGAGTAAAATGCACTATTAAACTTCTAGGGTAGGGCAAACAGAGACCCGATTAGGTCATTTCATATTATGGTTAATTTAAGAATTCAGCGAAATTCTATCACATTGTTCAAGTTACATCGCTCCTATTTCAGATAGCTTATTGGGCTAAGCGGCATCTCAAAGCGCATGAAATGGCGAGTAAAATGCACTATTAAACTTCTAGGATAAGGCAAACAGAGACCCGATTAGATCATTTTACATTAAGGTTAAAATAAGAATTCAGCGTAATTCTATCACATTTGTTCAATTTACGTCGCTCCTATTTCAGATAGCGTATTGGGCTAAGAGGCATCTCAAAGCGCATGAAATGGCTAGTAAAATGCACTGTTAAACTTCTAGGATAAGGCAAACAGAGACCCGATTAGATCATTTTATATTACGGTTAATATAAGAAATCAGCGTAATTCTGTCACATTCGTTCAACTTACGTAGCTCCTATTTCAGATAGCGTACTGGGCTAGGCGCCATCTTAAATCGCGTGGAATGGCGAGTAAAATGCACTATTAAACTTCTATGATAGGGCAATCAGAGACCCGATTAGATCATTTTATATTTTGGTTAATATAAGAATCAGCGAAATTCTATCACATTTGTTCAATTTGCGTCGCTCCTATTTCAGATAGCGTATTGGGCTAAGCGGCATCGCAAAGCGCATGAATTGACGAGTGAAATGCACTATTAAACTTCTTGGGTAGGGCGAACAAAGACCCGATTAGATCATTTTACATTAAGGTTAATATAAGAATTCAGCGAAATTCTATCACATTTGTTCAATTTACATCGCTCCTATTTCAGATAGCGACTTGTGCTAAGCGGCATCTCAAAGCGCAAGAAATGGCGAGTAAAATGCACTATTAAACTTCTAGGGTAGGGCAAACAGAGACCCGATTAGGTCATTTCATATTATGGTTACTTTTAAGAATTCAGAAAAATTCTATCACATTTGTTCAATTTACGTCGCTCCTATTTCAGATAGCGTACCCGGATAGGCGGCATCTTAAAGCGCGAGGAATGGCGAGTAAAATGCACTATTAAACTTCTATCATAGGGCAATCAGAGACCCGATTAGATCATTTTATATTTTGGTTAATATAAGAATTCAGCGAAACTCTATCACATTTGTTCAATTTACGTCGCTCCTATTTCAGATAGCGTACTGGGCTAAGCGGCATCTCAAAGCGCATGGAATGGCGAGTGAAATGCACTATTAAACTTATAGGGTACGGCGAACAGAGACCCGATTAGATCATTTTATATTACGGTTAATATAAGAATTCAGCGAAATTCTATCACATTTGTTCAATTTACGTCGATCCTATTTCTGATAGCGAATTGGGGTAAGCGGCAGCTCAAAGCGCACGAAAGGGCGAGTAAAATGCACTATTCAACTTCTAGGGTAGGGCAATCAGAGACTCGATTAGATCATTTTACATGAAGGTTAAGATAAGAATTCAGCGAAATTCTATAACATTTGTTCAATTTACGTCGCTCCTATTTCAGATAGCGTATTGGGCTAAGCGGCATCTCACAGTGCACGAAAGGGCGAGTAAAATGCACTATTAAACTTCTAGGGTAGGGCAAACAGAGACCCCATTAGATCATTTTATATTTTGGTTAATATAAGAATTCAGCGAAATTCTATCACATTTTTTCAAATTACGTCGCTCCTATTTCAGATAGTGTACTGGGCTAGGCGGCATCTTAAAGCGCGTGGAAGAGCGAGTAAAATGCACTACTAAACTTCTATGATAGGGCAATCAGATTCCGTTTAGATCATTTTATATTTTCTTTAATATAAGATTTCAGGGAAATTCTATCACATTTGTTCAATTTACGTCGCTCCTATTTCAGATAGCTATTGGGCTAAGCGGCATCTCAAAGCGCATGGAATGACGAGTAAAATGCACTGATAAACTTCTAGGATAAGGCAAACGGAGATCCGATTAGACCATTTTATATTACGGTTAATATAAGAATTCAGCGTAATTCTATCACATTTGTTCAACTTACGTCACTCCTATTTCAGATAGCATACTGGGCTAGGCGGCATCTTAAAGCGCGTGGAATGGCGAGTAAAATGCACTATAAACTTCTATGATAGGGCAAACAGAGACCCGATTAGATCATTTTATATTACGGTTAATATAAGATTTCAGGGAAATTCTATCACATTTGTTCAATTTACGTCGCTCCTATTTCAGATAGCTATTGGGCGAAGCGGCATCTCAAAGCGCATGAAATGGCGAGTAAAATGCACTATTAAGCTTCTAGGGTTGGGCACATAGAGACCCGATTAGATCATTTTATATTATGGTTAATTTAAGAATTCAGCAAAATTCTATCACATTTGTTCAACTTACGTCGTTCCTATTTCAGATAGCCTACTGGGCTAGGCGGCATCTTAAAGCGCGTGGAATGGCGAGTAAAATGCACTATTAATCTTCTATGATAGGGCAATCAGAGACCCGATTAGATCATTTTATATTTTGGTGAATAAAAGAATTCAGCGTAATTCTATCACATTTGTTCAATTTACGTCGCTCCTATATCAGATAGCATATTGGGCTAAGCGGCATCTCAAAGCGCATGAAATGGCGAGTAAAATGCACTATTAAACTTCTAGGGTAAGGCAAACAGAGACCCGATTAGATCATTTTATATTACGGTTAATATAAGAATTCAGCGAAATTCTATCACATTTGTTCATTTACGTCGCTCCGATTTCAGATAGCGTATTGGGCTAAGCGGCATCTCAAAGCGCATGAAATGACGAATACAATGCACTATTAAGCTTGTACGCTAGGGCGTACAGAGACCCGATTAGATCATTTAACATTATGGTAAATAAAAGAATTCAGCGAAATTCTATCACACTTGTTCAATTTACGTCGCTCCTATTTCAGATAGCGTACTGGGCTAGGCGGCATCTCAAAGCGCATGAAATGACGAGTAAAATGCTCTATTAAACTTCTAGGGTAGGGCAAACAGAGACCCGATTAGGTCATTTCATATTATGGTTAATTTAAGAATTCAGCGAAATTCTATCACTTTTGTTCAATTTACGTCGCTCCTATTTCAGATAGCGTATTGGGCTAAGCTGCATCTCAAAGCGCAAGAAATGGCTCGTAAAATGCACTATTAAACTTCTAGGGTAGGGCAAACAGAGACCGGATTAGATCATTTTATATTTTGGTTAATATAAGAATTCAGCGAAATTCTATCACATTTGTTCAATTTACATCGCTCCTATTTCAGATAACGACTTGTGCTAAGCGGCATCTCAAAGCGCATGAAATGGCGAGTAAAATGCACTATTAAACATCTAGGGTAGGGCAAATAGAGACCACATTAGATCATTTTATATTATGGTTAATTTAAGAATTCAGCGAAATTCTCTCACATTTGTTCAATTTACGTCGCTGATATTTCAGATAGCGTATTGGGCTAAGCGGCATCTCAAAGCGCAAGAAATGGCGAGGAAAATGCACTATTAAACTTCTAGGGTAGGGCAAACAGAGACCCGATTAGGTCATTTCATATTATGGTTAATTTAAGAATTCAGAAAAATTCTATCACATTTGTTCAATTTACGTCGCTCCTATTTCAGATAGCGTTCCCGGATAGGCGGCATCTCAAAGCGCATGAAATGACGAGTAAAATGCACTATTAAACTTCTAGGGTAGTGCAAACAGAGACCCGATTACATCATTTTATATTATGGTTAATTTAAGAATTCAGCAAAATTCTATCACATTTGTTCAATTTACGTCGCTCCTATTTCAGGTAGCGTACTGGGCTACGCGGTATCTTAAAGCGCGTGGAATGTCGAGTAAAATGCACTATTAAACTTCTAGGATAAGGCAAACGGAGACCCGATTAGACCATTTTATATTACGGTTAATATAAGAATTCAGCGTTATTCTATCACATTTGTTCAACTTACGTCGCTCCTATTTCAGAAAGCGTACTCGGATAGGCGGCATCTTAAAGCGCGTGGAATGGCGAGTAAAATGCACTATTAAACTTCTCGGGTAATGCAAACAGAGACCCGATTAGATCATTTTATATTACGGTTAATATAAGATTTCAGGGAAATTCTATCACATTTGTTCAATTTACGTCGCTCCTATTTCAGATAGCTATTGGGCTATGCGGCATCTCAAAGCGCATGAAATGACGAGAGAAATGCACTATTAAACTTCTTGGGTAGGGCGAACAGAGACCCGATTACATCATTTTATATTATGGTTAATATAAGAATTCAGCGAAATTCTATCACATTTGTTCAATTTGCGTTGCTCCTATTTCAGATAGCGTATTGGGCTAAGCGGCATCTCAAAGCGCATGAAATGACGAATAAAATGCACTATTAAGCTTGTACGCTAGGGTGTACACAGACCCGATTAGATCATTTAACATTATGGTAAATAAAAGAATTCAGCGAAATTCTATCACATTTGTTCAATTTACGTCGCTCCTATTTCAGATAGCGTACTGGGCTAGGCGGCATCTCAAAGCGCAAGAAATGACGAGTAAAATGCACTGTTAAACTTCTAGGGTAGGGCAAATAGAGACCACATTAGATCATTTTATATTATGGTTAATTTAAGAATTCAGCGAAATTCTCTCACATTTGTTCAATTTACGTCGCTGATATTTCAGATAGCGTATTGGGCTAAGCGGCATCTCAAAGCGCAAGAAATGGCGAGGAAAATGCACTATTAAACTTCTCGGGTAATGCAAACAGAGACCCGATAAGATCATTTTATATTATGGTTAATTCAAGAATTCAGCGAAACTCTATCACATTTGTTCAATTTACGTCGCTCCTATTTCAGATAGCGTATTGGGCTAAGCGGCATCCCAATGCGCATGAAATGGCGAGTAAAATGCACTATTAAACTTCTAGGATAAGGCAAACAGAGACCCGATTAGATCATTTTATATTACGGTTAATATAAGGATTCAGCGTAATTCTATCACATTTGTTCAACTTACGTCGCTCCTATTTCAGATAGCATACCGGGCTAGGCGGCATCTTAAAGCGCGTGGAATGGCGAGTAAAATGCACTCTTAAACTTCTATGATAGGGCTATCAGAGACCCGATTAGATCATTTTATATTTTGGTTAATATAAGAATTCAGCGAAATTCTATCACATTCGTTCAATTTACGTCGCTCTTATTTCTGATAGCGTATTGGGCTCGGCGGCATCTCAAAGCGCATGAAATGGCGAGAAAATGCACTATTCAACTTCTAGGATAAGGCAAACAGAGACCCGATTAGATCATTTTATATTGCGGTTAATATAAGAATAAAGCGTAATTCTGTCACATTTGTTCAATTTACGTCGCTCCTATTTCAGATAGCGTATTGGGCTAAGCGGCATCTCAAAGCGCATGGATTGACGAGTGAAATGCACTATTAAACTTCTTGGGTAGGGCGAACAGAGACCCGATTACATCATTTTATATTATGGTTAATATAAGAATTCAGCGAAATTCTATCACATTTGTTCAATTTACGTCGCTCCTATGTCAGATAGCGTATTGGGCTAAGCGGCATCTCAAAGCGCACGCAATGGCGAATAAAATGCACTATTAAACTTCTAGGCTAGGGCGAACAGAGACCTGATTAGATCATTTTATATTATGGTTAATTCAAGAATTCATCGAAACTCTATCACATTTGTTCAATTTACGTCGCTCCTATTTCAGATAGCGTACTGGGCTAGGCGACATCTCAAAGCGCGTGGAAGGACGAGTAAAATGCACTACTAAAATTCTGTGATAGGACAATCAGAGTCCCGATTAGAACATTTTATATTTTGTTTACTATAAGATTTCAGGGAAATTCTATCACATTTGTTCAATTTACGTCGCTCCTATTTCAGATAGCGTATTGGGCTAAGCGGCATCTCAAAGCGCATGCAATGGCGAATAAAATGCACTATTAAACTTCTAGGCTAGGGCGAACAGAGACCTGATTAGATCATTTTATATTATGGTTAATTCAAGAATTCATCGAAATTCTATCACATTTGTTCAATTTACATCGCTCCTATTTCAGATAGCGTACTGGGCTAAGCGGCATCTCAAAGCGCATCAAATGACGAGTGAAATGCACTATTAATCTTCTTGGGTAGAGCGAACAGAGATCCGATTAGAACATTTTACATTAAGGTTAATATAAGAATTCAGCGTAATTCTATCACATTTGTTCAACTTACGTCGCTCCTATTTCAGATAGCGTACCGGGCTAGGCGGCATCTCAAAGCGCATGAAATGGCGAGTAAAATGCACTATTAAACTTCTGGGGTAGGGCAAACAGAGACCCGATTAGATCAATTTATATTATGGTTAATTTAAGAATTCAGCAAAATTCTATCACATTTTTTCAATTTATGACGCTCCTATTTCAGATAGCGTATTGGGCTATAGCGGCATCTCAAAGCGCATGAAATGGCGAGTGAAATGCACTATTAATCTTCTAGGGTAGGGCAATCAGAGACCCCATTAGATCATTTTATATTATGGTTAATTTAAGAATTCAGCGAAATTCTATCACATTTGTTCAATTTACGTCGCTCCTATGTCAGATAGCGTATTGGGCTATGCGGCATCTCGAAGCGCATGAAATGACGAGTAAAATGCACTGTTAAACTTCTAGGGTAGGGCAAACAGAGACCCGATTAGATCATTTTATATTACGGTTAATATAAGAATTCAGCGTAATTCTGTCACATTTGTTCAACTTACGTAGCTCCTATTTCAGATAGCGTACTGGGCTAGGCGGCAACTTAAAGCGCGTGGAATGGCGAGTAACATGCACTATTAAACTTCTATGATAGGGCAATCAGAGACCCGATTAGAACATTTTACATTAAGGTTAATATAAGAATTCAGCGTAATTCTATCACATTTGTTCAACTTACGTCGCTCCTAATTCAGACAGCGTACCGGGCTAGGCGGCATCTCAAAGCGCATGAAATGGCGAGTAAAATGCACTACTAAACTTCTGGGGTAGGGCAAACAGAGACCCGATTAGATCAATTTATATTATGGTTAATTTAAGAATTCAGCAAAATTCTATCACATTTTTTCAATTTACGACGCTCCTATTTCAGATAGCGTATTGGGCTAAGCGGCATCTCAAAGCGCATGAAATGGCGAGTGAAATGCACTATTAATCTTCTAGGGTAGGGCAATCAGAGACCCGATTCGATCATTTTACATTATGGTTAATTTAAGAATTCAGCAAAATTCTATCACATTTGTTCAACTTACGTCGCTCCTATTTCAGATAGCGTCATGGGCTAGGCGGCACCTTAAAGCGCGTGGAATGGCGAGTAAAATGCACTATTAAACTTCTATGATAGGGCAATCAGAGACCCGACTAGATCATTTTATATTTTGGTTAATACAAGAATTCAGCGAAATTCTATCACATTTGTTCAATTTACGTCGCTCCTATTTCAGATAGCTTATTGTGCTAAGCGGCATCGCAAAGCGCATGAAATGACGAGTGAAATGCACTATTAAACTTCTAGGGTAGGGCAAACAGAGACCCGATTAGATCATTTTACATTAAGGTTAATATAAGAATTCAGGGAAATTCTATCACATTTGTTCAACATACGTCGCTCGTATTTCAGATAGCGTACTGGGCTAGGCGGCATCTTAAAGCGCGTGGAATGGCGAGTAAAATGCACAATTAAACTTCAATGATAGGGCAATCAGAGACCCGATTAGATCATTTTATATTTTGGTTAATATAAGAATTCAGCGAAATTCTATCACATTTGTTCAATTTACGTCGCTCCTACTTCAGATAGCTTATTGGGCTAACCGGCATCGCAAAGCGCATGAAATGACGAGTGAAATGCACCATTAAACTTCTAGGGTAGGGCAAACAGAGACCCGATTAGATCATTTTATATTACGGTTAATATAAGAATTCAGCGTAATTCTGTCACATTTGTTCAACTTACGTAGCTCCTATTTCTGATAGCGTACTGGGCTAGGCGGCAACTTAAAGCGCGTGGAATGGCGAGTAAAATGCACTATTAAACTTCTATGATAGGGCAATCAGAGACCCGATTAGATCATTTTATATTTTGGTTAATATAAGAATTCAGCGAAATTCTATCACATTTGTTCAATTTACGTCGCTCCTATGTCAGATAGCGTATTGGGCTAAGCGGCATCTCAAAGCGCATGAAATGGCGAGTGAAATGCACTATTAATCTTCTAGGGTAGGGCAATCAGAGACCCCATTAGATCATTCTATATTATGGTTAATTTAAGAATTCAGCGAAATTCTATCACATTTGTTCAATTTACGTCGCTCCTATGTCAGATAGCGTAGTGGGCTATGCGGCTTCTCGGAGCGCATGAAATGACGAGTAAAATGCACTGTTAAACTTCTAGGGTAGGGCAAACAGAGGCCCGATTAGATCATTTTATATTACGGTTAATATAAGAATTCAGCGTAATTCTATCACATTTGTTCAACTTACGTCGCTCCTATTTCAGATAGCGTACTTGGCAAGGCGGTATCTCAAAGCGCGTGGAAGGGCGACTAAAATGCACTACTAAACTTCTATGATAGGGTAATCAGAGACCCGACTAGATCATTTTATATTTTGGTTAATATAAGAATTCAGCGAAATTCTCTCACATTTGTTCAATTTACGTCGCTGATATTTCAGATAGCGTATTGGACTAAGCGGCATCTCAAAGCGCAAGAAATGTCGAGTAAAATGCACTATTAAACTTCTAGGGTAGGGCAAACAGGGACCCGATAAGATCATTTTATATTATGGTTAATTTAAGAATTCAGCGAAATTCTCTCACATTTGTTCAATTTACGTCGCTGATATTTCAGATAGCGTATTGTGCTAAGCGGCAACTCGAAGCGCGAGAAATGGCGAGTAAAATGCACTATTAAACTTCCAGGGTAGGGCAAACAGAGACCCGATTAGATCATTTTATATTTTGGTTAATATAAGAATTCAGCGAAATTCTATCACATTTGTTCAATTTACGTCGCTCCT
Source organism: Macropis europaea (assembly GCA_916610135.2). Taxonomy (NCBI): domain Eukaryota; kingdom Metazoa; phylum Arthropoda; class Insecta; order Hymenoptera; family Melittidae; genus Macropis; species Macropis europaea. The sequence goes on along the minus strand of CAKAJE020001201.1, from coordinate 32,436 downwards.
ATTAAAGATAGCGTATTGGGCTAAGCGGCATCTCAAAGCGCATGCAATGACGAATAAAATGCACAGTTAAGCTTCTACGCTAGGGCGAACAGAGACCCGATTAGATCATTTTACGTTATGGTTAATAAAAGAATTCAGCGAAATTCTATCACATTTGATCAATTTACATCGCTCCTATTTCAGATAGCGTATTGGGCTAAGCGGCATCTCAAAGCGCATGAAATGGCGAGTCAAATGCACTACTAAACTTCTATGATAGGGAAATCAGAGACCCGATTAGATCATTTATATTTTGGTTAATATAAGAATTCAGCGAAATTCTATCACATTTGTTCAATTTGCGTCGCTCCTATTTCAGATAGCTTATTGGGCTAAGCGTCATCGCAAAGCGCATGAAATGACGAGTGAAATGCACTATTAAACTTCTAGGGTAGGGCAAACAGAGACCCGATTAGATCATTTTATATTATGGTTAATTTAAGAATTCAGCGAAATTCTATCACATTTGTTCAATTTTACGTCGCTCCTATTGCTGATAGCGTATTGGGCTAAGCGGCATCTTAAAGCGCGTGGAATGGCGAGTAAAATTCACTGTTAAACTTCTATGATAGGGCAATCAGAGACCCGATTAGATCATTTTATATTTTGGTTATATAAGATTTCAGCGAAATTCTATCACATTTGGTCAATTTACGTCGCTCCTATTTCAGATAGCTTATTGGGCTAAGCGGCATCTCAAAGCGCATGAAATGACGAGTTAAATGCACTATTAAACTTCTAGGGTAGGGCGTACAAAGACCCGATTAGATCATTTTACATTGAGGTTAATATAAGAATTCAGCGATATTCTATCACATTTGTTCAATTTACGTCGCTCCTATTTCAGATAGCGTATTGCGCTATGCGGCATCTCAAAGCGCATGAAATGGCGAGTAAAATGCACTATTAAACTTCTACGATAAGGCAAACAGAGGCCCGATTAGATCATTTTATATTAGGGTTAATATAAGAATGCAGCGTAATTCTGTCACATTTGTTCAAGTTACGTAGCTCCTATTTCAGATAGCGTATTGGGCTAAGCGGCATCTCAAAGCGCATGAAATGGCGAGTGCAACGCACTATTAATCTTCTAGGGTAGGGCAATCAGAGACCCCATTAGATCATTTTATATTATGGTTAATTTAAGAATTCAGCGAAATTCTATCACATTTGTTCAATTTACGTCGCTCCTATGTCAGATAGCGTATTGGGCTATGCGGCATCTCAAAGCGCATGAAATGACGAGTAAAATGCACTGTTAAACTTCTAGGGTAGGGCAAACAGAGACCCGATTAGATCATTTTAAATTACGGTTAATATAAGAATTCAGCGTAATTCTATCACATTTGTTCAACTTACGTCGCTCCTATTTCAGATAGCGTACTGGGCAAGTCGGTATCTCAAAGCGCGTGGAAGGGCGAGTAAAATGCACTACTAAACTTCTGTGATAGGGCAATCAGAGACCCGATTAGATCATTTTATATTATGGTTAATTTAAGAATTCAGCGAAATTCTATCACATTTGTTCAATTTACGTCGCTCCTATTGCTGATAGCGTGTTGGGCTAAGCGGCATCTTAAAGCGCGTGGAATGGCGAGTAAAATTCACTATTAAACTTCTATGATAGGGAAATCAGAGACCCGATTAGATCATTTTATATTTTGGTTAATATAAGAATTCAGCGAAATTCTATCACATTTGTTCAATTTGCGTCGCTGATATTTCAGACAGCGTATTGGACTAAGCGGCATCTCAAAGCGCAAGACATGTCGAGTAAAATGCACTATTAAACTTCTAGGGTAGGGCAAACAGAGACCCGATTAGATCATTTCATATTTGGTTAATATAAGAATTCAGCAAAATTCTATCACATTTGTTCAATTTACGTCGCTCCTATTTCAGATAGCGTATTGGGCTAAGCGGCATCACAAAGCGCATGAAATGGCGAGTAAAATGCACTATTAAACTTCTAGGGTAAGGCAAACAGAGACCCGATTAGATCATTTTGTATTACGGTTAATATAAGAATTCAGAGTAATTCTATCACATTTGTTCAATTTACGTCGCCCCTATTTCAGATAGCGTATTGGGCTAAGGGGCATCTCAAAGCGCATGAAATGGCGAGTCAAATGCACTACTAAACTTCTATGATAGGGAAATCAGAGACCCGATTAGATCATTTTATATTTTGGTTAATATAAGAATTCAGCGAAATTCTATCACATTTGTTCAATTTGCGTCGCTCCTATTTCAGATAGCTTATTGGGCTAAGCGTCATCGCAAAGCGCATGAAATGACGAGTGAAATGCACTATTAAACTTCTAGGGTAGGGCAAACAGAGACCCGATTAGATCATTTTATATTATGGTTAATTTGAGAATTCAGCAAAATTCTATCACATTTGTTCAATTTACGTCGCTCCTATTTCAGATAGCTTATTGGGCTAAGCGGCATCGCAAAGCGCATGAAATGACGAGTGAAATGCACTATTAAACTTCTAGGGTAGGGCAAACAGAGACCCGATTAGATCATTTTACATTAAGGTTAATATAAGAATTCAGGGAAATTCTATCACATTTGTTCAACATACGTCGCTCCTATTTCAGATAGCGTACTGGGCTAGGCGGCATCTTAAAGCGCGTGGAATGGCGAGTAAAATGCACTATTAAACTTCAATGATAGGGCAATCAGAGACCCGATTAGATCATTTTATATTTTGGTTAATATAAGAATTCAGCGAAATTCTATCACATTTGTTCAATTTACGTCGCTCCTATTTCAGATAGCTTATTGGGCTAAGCGGCATCGCAAAGCGCATGAAATGACGAGTGAAATGCACCATTAAACTTCTAGGGTAGGGCAAACAGAGACCCGATTAGATCATTTTATATTACGGTTAATATAAGAATTCAGCGTAAATCTATCACATTTGTTCAACATACGTCGCTCCTATTTCAGATAGTGTACTGGGCTAGGCGGCATCTTAAAGCGCGTGGAAGGGCGAGTAAAATGCACTACTAAACTTCTATGATAGGGCAATCAGAGTCCCGTTTAGATCATTTTATATTTTGTTTAATATAAGATTTCAGGGAAATTCTATCACATTTGTTCAATTTACGTCGCTGATATTTCAGATAGAGTATTGGGCTAAGCGGCATCTCAAAGCGCAAGAAAACGCAAGTAAAATGCGCTATTAAACTTCTTGGGTAGGGCAAACAGACACCCGATAAGATCATTTTATATTATGGTTAATTCAAGAATTCAGCGAAACTCTATCACATTTGTTCAATTTACGTCGCTCCTATTTCAGATAGCGTATTGGGCTAAGCGGCATCCCAATGCGCATGAAATGGCGAGTAAAATGCACTATTAAACTTCTAGGATAAGGCAAACAGAGACCCGATTAGATCATTTTATATTACGGTTAATATAAGGATTCAGCGTAATTCTATCACATTTGTTCAAATTACGTCGCTCCTATTTCAGATAGCATACCGGGCTAGGCGGCATCTTAAAGCGCGTGGAATGGCGAGTAAAATGCACTCTTAAACTTCTATGATAGGGCTATCAGAGACCCGATTAGATCATTTTATATTTTGGTTAATATAAGAATTCAGCGAAATTCTATCACATTCGTTCAATTTACGTCGCTCTTATTTCTGATAGCGTATTGGGCTCAGCGGCATCTCAAAGCGCATGAAATGGCGAGAAAATGCACTATTAAACTTCTAGGATAAGGCAAACAGAGACCCGATTAGATCATTTTATATTGCGGTTAATATAAGAATAAAGCGTAATTCTGTCACATTTGTTCAATTTACATCGCTCCTATTTCAGATAGCGTACTGGGCTAAGCGGCATCTCAAAGCGCATGAGATGACGAGTGAAATGCACTATTAATCTTCTTGGGTAGAGCGAACAGAGATCCGATTAGAACATTTTACATTAAGGTTAATATAAGAATTCAGCGTAATTCTATCACATTTGTTCAACTTACGTCGCTCCTATTTCAGATAGCGTACCGGGCTAGGCGGCATCTCAAAGCGCATGAAATGGCGAGTAAAATGCACTATTAAACTTCTGGGGTAGGGCAAACAGAGACCCGATTAGATCAATTTATATTATGGTTAATTTAAGAATTCAGCAAAATTCTATCACATTTTTTCAATTTACGACGCTCCTATTTCAGATAGCGTATTGGGCTAAGCGGCATCTCAAAGCGCATGAAATGGCGAGTGAAATGCACTATTAATCTTCTAGGGTAGGGCAATCAGAGACCCCATTAGATCATTTTATATTATGGTTAATTTAAGAATTCAGCGAAATTCTATCACATTTGTTCAATTTACGTCGCTCCTATGTCAGATAGCGTATTGGGCTATGCGGCATCTCGAAGCGCATGAAATGACGAGTAAAATGCACTGTTAAACTTCTAGGGTAGGGCAAACAGAGACCCGATTAGATCATTTTATATTACGGTTAATATAAGAATTCAGCGAAATTCTATCACATTTGTTCAATTTACGTCGCTCCTATTTCAGATAGCGTACTGGGCTAGGCGGCATCTTAAAGCGCGTGGAATGGCGAGTAAAATGCACTTTTAAACTTCTATGATAGGGCAATCATAGACCCGATTAGATCATTTTATATTTTGGTTAATATAAGAATTCAGCGAGATTCTCTCACATTTGTTCAATTTACGTCGCTGATATTTCAGATAGCGTATTGGGCTAAGCGGCATCTCAAAGCGCAAGAAATGGCGAGTAAAATGAACTATTAAACTTCTAGGGTAGGGCTATCAGAGACCCGATTAGATCATTTTATATTTTGGTTAATATAAGAATTCAGCGAAATTCTATCACATTCGTTCAATTTACGTCGCTCCTATTTCTGATAGCGTATTGGGCTAAGCGGCATCTCAAAGCGCATGAAATGGCGAGAAAATGCACTATTAAACTTCTAGGATAAGGCAAACAGAGAATCGATTAGATCATTTTATATTGCGGTTAATATAAGAATTCAGCGTAATTCTGTCACATTTGTTCAATTTACGTCGCTCCTATTTCAGATAGCGTATTGGGCTAAGCGGCATCTCAAAGCGCATGGATTGACGAGTGAAATGCACTATTAAACTTCTTGGGTAGGGCGAACAGAGGCCCGAATAGATCATTTTATATTACGGTTAATATAAGAATTCAGCGTAATTCTATCACATTTGTTCAACTTACGTCGCTCCTATTTCAGATAGCGTACTGGGCTAGGCGACATCTCAAAGCGCGTGGAAGGACGAGTAAAATGCACTACTAAAATTCTGTGATAGGACAATCAGAGTCCCGATTAGATCATTTTATATTATGGTTAATTTAAGAATTCAGCGAAATTCTATCACATTTGTTCAATTTACGTCGCTCCTATGTCAGATAGCGTATTGGGCTATGCGGCATCTCGAAGCGCATGAAATGACGAGTAAAATGCACTGTTAAACTTCTAGGGTAGGGCACACAGAGACCCGATTAGATCATTTTATATTACGGTTAATATAAGAATTCAGCGTAATTCTGTCACATTTGTTCAACTTACGTAGCTCCTATTTCAGATAGCGTACTGGGCTAGGCGGCAACTTAAAGCGCGTGGAATGGCGAGTAACATGCACTATTAAACTTCTATGATAGGGCAATCAGAGACCCGATTAGAACATTTTACATTAAGGTTAATATAAGAATTCAGCGTAATTCTATCACATTTGTTCAACTTACGTCGCTCCTAATTCAGATAGCGTACCGGGCTAGGCGGCATCTCAAAGCGCATGAAATGGCGAGTAAAATGCACTACTAAACTTCTGGGGTAGGGCAAACAGAGACCCGATTAGATCAATTTATATTATGGTTAATTTAAGAATTCAGCAAAATTCTATCACATTTTTTCAATTTACGACGCTCCTATTTCAGATAGCGTATTGGGCTAAGCGGCATCTCAAAGCGCATGAAATGGCGAGTGAAATGCACTATTAATCTTCTAGGGTAGGGCAATCAGAGACCCGATTCGATCATTTTACATTATGGTTAATTTAAGAATTCAGCAAAATTCTATAACATTTGTTCAACTTACGTCGCTCCTATTTCAGATAGCGTCATGGTCTAGGCGGCACCTTAAAGCGCGTGGAATGGCGAGTAAAATGCACTATTAAACTTCTATGATAGGGCAATCAGAGACCCGACTAGATCATTTTATATTTTGGTTAATATAAGAATTCAGCGAAATTCTATCACATTTGTTCAATTTACGTCGCTCCTATTTCAGATAGCTTATTGTGCTAAGCGGCATCGCAAAGCGCATGAAATGACGACTGAAATGCACTATTAAACTTCTAGGGTAGGGCAAACGGAGACCCGATTAGATCATTTTACATTAAGGTTAATATAAGAATTCAGGGAAATTCTATCACATTTGTTCAACATACGTCGCTCCTATTTCAGATAGCGTACTGGGCTAGGCGGCATCTTAAAGCGCGTGGAATGGCGAGTAAAATGCACAATTAAACTTCAATGATAGGGCAATCAGAGACCCGATTAGATCATTTTATATTTTGGTTAATATAAGAATTCAGCGAAATTCTATCACATTTGTTCAATTTACGTCGCTCCTATTTCAGATAGCGTATTGGGCTAAGCGGCATCTCAAAGCGCATGAAATGACGAGTAAAATGCACAATTGAACTTCTAGGGTAGGGCGAACAGAGACCCGATTAGATCATTTTACATTAAGGTTAATATAAGAATTCAGCGAGATTCTCTCACATTTGTTCAATTTACGTCGCTGATATTTCAGATAGCGTATTGGGCTAAGCGGCATCTCAAAGCGCAAGAAATGGCGAGTAAAATGAACTATTAAACTTCTAGGGTAGGGCTATCAGAGACCCGATTAGATCATTTTATATTTTGGTTAATATAAGAATTCAGCGAAATTCTATCACATTCGTTCAATTTACGTCGCTCCTATTTCTGATAGCGTATTGGGCTAAGCGGCATCTCAAAGCGCATGAAATGGCGAGAAAATGCACTATTAAATTTCTAGGATAAGGCAAACAGAGAATCGATTAGATCATTTTATATTGCGGTTAATATAAGAATTCAGCGTAATTCTGTCACATTTGTTCAATTTACGTCGCTCCTATTTCAGATAGCGTATTGGGCTAAGCGGCATCTCAAAGCGCATGGATTGACGAGTGAAATGCACTATTAAACTTCTTGGGTAGGGCGAACAGAGGCCCGAATAGATCATTTTATATTACGGTTAATATAAGAATTCAGCGTAATTCTATCACATTTGTTCAACTTACGTCGCTCCTATTTCAGATAGCGTACTGGGCTAGGCGACATCTCAAAGCGCGTGGAAGGACGAGTAAAATGCACTACTAAAATTCTGTGATAGGACAATCAGAGTCCCGATTAGATCATTTTATATTATGGTTAATTTAAGAATTCAGCGAAATTCTATCACATTTGTTCAATTTACGTCGCTCCTATGTCAGATAGCGTATTGGGCTATGCGGCATCTCGAAGCGCATGAAATGACGAGTAAAATGCACTGTTAAACTTCTAGGGTAGGGCACACAGAGACCCGATTAGATCATTTTATATTACGGTTAATATAAGAATTCAGCGTAATTCTGTCACATTTGTTCAACTTACGTAGCTCCTATTTCAGATAGCGTACTGGGCTAGGCGGCAACTTAAAGCGCGTGGAATGGCGAGTAACATGCACTATTAAACTTCTATGATAGGGCAATCAGAGACCCGATTAGAACATTTTACATTAAGGTTAATATAAGAATTCAGCGTAATTCTATCACATTTGTTCAACTTACGTCGCTCCTAATTCAGATAGCGTACCGGGCTAGGCGGCATCTCAAAGCGCATGAAATGGCGAGTAAAATGCACTACTAAACTTCTGGGGTAGGGCAAACAGAGACCCGATTAGATCAATTTATATTATGGTTAATTTAAGAATTCAGCAAAATTCTATCACATTTTTTCAATTTACGACGCTCCTATTTCAGATAGCGTATTGGGCTAAGCGGCATCTCAAAGCGCATGAAATGGCGAGTGAAATGCACTATTAATCTTCTAGGGTAGGGCAATCAGAGACCCGATTCGATCATTTTACATTATGGTTAATTTAAGAATTCAGCAAAATTCTATAACATTTGTTCAACTTACGTCGCTCCTATTTCAGATAGCGTCATGGTCTAGGCGGCACCTTAAAGCGCGTGGAATGGCGAGTAAAATGCACTATTAAACTTCTATGATAGGGCAATCAGAGACCCGACTAGATCATTTTATATTTTGGTTAATATAAGAATTCAGCGAAATTCTATCACATTTGTTCAATTTACGTCGCTCCTATTTCAGATAGCTTATTGTGCTAAGCGGCATCGCAAAGCGCATGAAATGACGACTGAAATGCACTATTAAACTTCTAGGGTAGGGCAAACGGAGACCCGATTAGATCATTTTACATTAAGGTTAATATAAGAATTCAGGGAAATTCTATCACATTTGTTCAACATACGTCGCTCCTATTTCAGATAGCGTACTGGGCTAGGCGGCATCTTAAAGCGCGTGGAATGGCGAGTAAAATGCACAATTAAACTTCAATGATAGGGCAATCAGAGACCCGATTAGATCATTTTATATTTTGGTTAATATAAGAATTCAGCGAAATTCTATCACATTTGTTCAATTTACGTCGCTCCTATTTCAGATAGCTTATTGGGCTAACCGGCATCGCAAAGCGCATGAAATGACGAGTGAAATGCACCATTAAACTTCTAGGGTAGGGCAAACAGAGACCCGATTAGATCATTTTATATTACGGTTAATATAAGAATTCAGCGTAATTCTGTCACATTTGTTCAACTTACGTAGCTCCTATTTCTGATAGCGTACTGGGCTAGGCGGCAACTTAAAGCGCGTGGAATGGCGAGTAAAATGCACTATTAAACTTCTATGATAGGGCAATCAGAGACCCGATTAGATCATTTTATATTTTGGTTAATATAAGAATTCAGCGAAATTCTATCACATTTGTTCAATTTACGTCGCTCCTATGTCAGATAGCGTATTGGGCTAAGCGGCATCTCAAAGCGCATGAAATGGCGAGTGAAATGTACTATTAATCTTCTAGGGTAGGGCAATCAGAGACCCCATTAGATCATTCTATATTATGGTTAATTTAAGAATTCAGCGAAATTCTATCACATTTGTTCAATTTACGTCGCTCCTATGTCAGATAGCGTAGTGGGCTATGCGGCATCTCGGAGCGCATGAAATGACGAGTAAAATGCACTGTTAAACTTCTAGGGTAGGGCAAACAGAGACCCGATTAGATCATTTTATATTACGGTTAATATAAGAATTCAGCGTAATTCTGTCACATTTGTTCAACTTACGTAGCTCCTATTTCTGATAGCGTACTGGGCTAGGCGGCAACTTAAAGCGCGTGGAATGGCGAGTAAAATTCACTATTAAACTTCTATGATAGGGCAATCAGAGACCCGATTAGGTCATTTTATATTTTGGTTAATATAAGAATTCAGCGAAATTCTCTCACATTTGTTCAATTTACGTCGCTGATATTTCAGGTAGCGTATTGGACTAAGCGGCATCTCAAAGCGCAAGAAATGTCGAGTAAAATGCACTATTAAACTTCTAGGGTAGGGCAAACAGGGACCCGATAGGATCATTTTATATTATGGTTAATTTAAGAATTCAGCGAAATTCTCTCACATTTGTTCAATTTACGTCGCTGATATTTCAGATAGCGTATTGGGCTAAGCGGCAACTCGAAGCGCGAGAAATGGCGAGTAAAATGCACTATTAAACTTCTAGGGTAGGGCAAACCGAGACCCGATTAGATCATTTTATATTTTGGTTAATATAAGAATTCAGCGAAATTCTATCACATTTGTTCAATTTACGTCGCTCCTATTTCAGATAGCGTATTGGGCTAAGCGGCATCTCAAAGCGCATGCAATGACGAATAAAATGCACAGTTAAGCTTCTACGCTAGGGCGAACAGAGACCCGATTAGATCATTTTACGTTATGGTTAATAAAAGAATTCAGCGAAATTCTATCACATTTGATCAATTTACATCGCTCCTATTTCAGATAGCGTATTGGGGTAAGCGGCATCTCAAAGCGCATGAAATGACGAGTCAAATGCACTATTAAACTTCTAGGGTAGGGCAAACAGAGACCCCATTACATCATTTTATATTATGGTTAATTTAAGAATTCAGCGAAATTCTATCACATTTGTTCAATTTACGTCGCTCCTATTTCAGATAGCGTATTGGGCTAAGCGGCATCTCAAAGCGCATGAAATGGCGAGTAAAATACACTGTTAAACTTCTAGGGTAGGGCAAACAGAGACCCGATTAGATCATTTTATATTATGGTTAATTTAAGAATTCAGCGAAATACTATCACATTTGTTCAATTTACGTCGCTCCTATTGCTGATAGCGTATTGGGCTAAGCGGCATCTTAAAGCGCGTGGAATGGCGAGTAAAATTCACTATTAAACTTCTATGATAGGGCAATCAGAGACCCGATTAGATCATTTTATATTTTGGTTATATAAGAATTCAGCGAAATTCTATCACATTTGGTCAATTTACGTCGCTCCTATTTCAGATAGCTTATTGGGCTAAGCGGCATCTCAAAGCGCATGAAATGACGAGTTAAATGCACTATTAAACTTCTAGGGTAGGGCGTACAAAGACCAGATTAGATCATTTTACATTGAGGTTAATATAAGAATTCAGCGATATTCTATCACATTTGTTCAATTTACGTCGCTCCTATTTCAGATAGCGTATTGGGCTATGCGGCATCTCAAAGCGCATGAAATGGCGAGTGAAATGCACTATTAATCTTCTAGGGTAGGGCAATCAGAGACCCCATTAGATCATTTTATATTATGGTTAATTTAAGAATTCAGCGAAATTCTATCACATTTGTTCAATTTACATCGCTCCTATTTCAGATAGCGTATTGGGCTAAGCGGCATCTCAATGCGCATGAAATGGCCAGTAAAATGCACTATTAAACTTCTAGGATAAGGCAAACGGAGACCCGATTAGACCATTTCATATTACGGTTACTATAAGAATTCAGCGTTATTCTATCACATTTGTTCAACTTACGTCGCTCCTCTTTCAGATAGCGTACTGGGCTAGGCGGCATCTTAAAGCGCGTCGAATGGCGAGCAAAATGCACTCTTAAACTTCTATGATAGGGCAATCAGAGACCCGATTAGATCATTTTATATTTTGGTTAATATAAGAATTCAGCGAAATTCTATCACATTTGTTCAATTTACGTCGCTCCTATGTCAGATAGCGTATTGGGCTAAGCGGCATCTCAAAGCGCATGAAATGGCGAGTGAAATGCACTATTAATCCTCTAGGGTAGGGCAATCAGAGACCCCATTAGATCATTTTATATTATGGTTAATTTAAGAATTCAGCGAAATTCTATCACATTTGTTCAATTTATATCGCTCCTATTTCAGATAGCGACTTGTGCTAAGCGGCATCTCAAAGCGCAGGAAATGGCGAGTAAAATGCACTATTAAACTTCTAGGGTAGGGCAAACAGAGACCCCATTAGATCATTTTATATTATGGTTAATTTAAGAATTCAGCGAAATTCTCTCACATTTGTTCAATTTACATCGCTCATATTTCAGATAGCGTATTGGGCTAAGCGGCATCTCAATGCGCATGAAATGGCCAGTAGAATGCACTATTAAACTTCTAGGATAAGGCAAACGGAGACCCGATTAGACCATTTCATATTACGGTTAATATAAGAATTCAGCGTTATTCTATCACACTTGTTCAACTTACGTCGCTCCTATTTCAGATAGCGTACTGGACTAGGCGGCATCTTAAAGCGCGTCGAATGGCGAGCAAAATGCACTCTTAAACTTCAATGATAGGGCAATCAGAGACCCGATTAGATCATTTTATATTTTGGTTAATATAAGAATTCAGCGAAATTCTATCACATTTGTTCAATTTACGTCGCTCCTATGTCAGATAGCGTATTGGGCTAAGCGGCTTCTCAAAGCGCATGAAATGGCGAGTGAAATGCACTATTAATCTTCTAGGGTAGGGCAATCAGAGACCCCATTAGAACATTTTATATTATGGTTAATTTAAGAATTCAGCGAAATTCTATCACATTTGTTCAATTTACATCGCTCCTATTTCAGATAGCGACTTGTGCTAAGCGGCATCTCAAAGCGCAAGAAATGGCGGGTAAAATGCACTATTAAACTTCTAGGGTAGGGCAAACAGAGACCACATTAGATCATTTTATATTTTGGTTAATATAAGAATTCAGGGAAATTCTCTCACATTTGTTCAATTTACGTCGCTGATATTTCAGACAGCGTATTGGACTAAGCGGCATCTCAAAGCGCAAGACATGTCGAGTAAAATGCACTATTAAACTTCTAGGGTAGGGCAAACAGAGACCCGATTAGATCACTTTATATTTTGGTTAATATAAGAATTCAGCAAAATTCTATCACATTTGTTCAATTTACGTCGCTCCTATTTCAGATAGCGTATTGGGCTAAGCGGCATCACAAAGCGCATGAAATGGCGAGTAAAATGCACTATTATACTTCTAGGGTAAGGCAAACAGAGACCCGATTAGATCATTTTGTATTACGGTTAATATAAGAATTCAGAGTAATTCTATCACATTTGTTCAATTTACGTCGCCCCTATTTCAGATAGCGTATTGGGCTAAGCGGCATCTCAAAGCGCATGAAATGGCGAGTCAAATGCACTACTAAACTTCTATGATAGGGAAATCAGAGACCCGATTAGATCATTTTATATTTTGGTTAATATAAGAATTCAGCGAAATTCTATCACATTTGTTCAATTTACGTCGCTCCTATTTCAGATAGCTTATTGGGCTAAGCGGCATCGCAAAGCGCATGAAATGACGAGTGAAATGCACCATTAAACTTCTAGGGTAGGGCAAACAGAGACCCGATTAGATCATTTTATATTACGGTTAATATAAGAATTCAGCGTAAATCTATCACATTTGTTCAACATACGTCGCTCCTATTTCAGATAGTGTACTGGGCTAGGCGGCATCTTAAAGCGCGTGGAAGGGCGAGTAAAATGCACTACTAAACTTCTATGATAGGGCAATCAGAGTCCCGTTTAGATCATTTTATATTTTGTTTAATATAAGATTTCAGGGAAATTCTATCACATTTGTGCAATTTACGTCGCTGATATTTCAGATAGAGTATTGGGCTAAGCGGCATCTCAAAGCGCAAGAAAAGGCAAGTAAAATGCGCTATTAAACTTCTAGGGTAGGGCAAACAGACACCCGATAAGATCATTTTATATTATGGTTAATTCAAGAATTCAGCGAAACTCTATCACATTTGTTCAATTTACGTCGCTCCTATTTCAGATAGCGTATTGGGCTAAGCGGCATCCCAATGCGCATGAAATGGCGAGTAAAATGCACTATTAAACTTCTAGGATAAGGCGAACAGAGACCTGATTAGATCATTTTATATTATGGTTAATTCAAGAATTCATCGTAACTCTATCACATTTGTTCAATTTACATCGCTCCTATTTCAGATAGCGTACTGGGCTAGGAGACATCTCAAAGCGCGTGGAAGGACGAGTAAAATGCACTACTAAAATTCTGTGATAGGACAATCAGAGTCCCGATTAGAACATTTTATATTTTGTTTACTATAAGATTTCAGGGAAATTCTATCACATTTGTTCAATTTACGTCGCTTCTATTTCAGATAGCGTATTGGGCTAAGCGGCATCTCAAAGCGCATGCAATGGCGAATAAAATGCACTATTAAACTTCTAGGCTAGGGCGAACAGAGACCTGATTAGATCATTTTATATTATGGTTAATTCAAGAATTCATCGAAATTCTATCACATTTGTTCAATTTACATCGCTCCTATTTCAGATAGCGTACTGGGCTAAGTGGCATCTCAAAGCGCATGAAATGACGAGTGAAATGCACTATTAATCTTCTTGGGTAGAGCGAACAGAGATCCGATTAGAACATTTTACATTAAGGTTAATATAAGAATTCAGCAAAATTCTATCACATTTTTTCAATTTACGACGCTCCTATGTCAGATAGCGTATTGGGCTAAGCGGCATCTCAAAGCGCATGCAATGGCGAATAAAATGCACTGTTAAACTTCTAGGGTAGGGCAAACAGAGACCCGATTAGATCATTTTATATTACGGTTAATATAAGAATTCAGCGAAATTCTATCACATTTGTTCAATTTACGTCGCTCCTATTTCAGATAGCGTACTGGGCTAGGCGGCATCTTAAAGCGCGTGGAATGGCGAGTAAAATGCACTTTTAAACTTCTATGATAGGGCAATCATAGACCCGATTAGATCATTTTATATTTTGGTTAATATAAGAATTCAGCGAGATTCTCTCACATTTGTTCAATTTACGTCGCTGATATTTCAGATAGCGTATTGGGCTAAGCGGCATCTCAAAGCGCAAGAAATGGCGAGTAAAATGAACTATTAAACTTCTAGGGTAGGGCTATCAGAGACCCGATTAGATCATTTTATATTTTGGTTAATATAAGAATTCAGCGAAATTCTATCACATTCGTTCAATTTACGTCGCTCCTATTTCTGATAGCGTATTGGGCTAAGCGGCATCTCAAAGCGCATGAAATGGCGAGAAAATGCACTATTAAATTTCTAGGATAAGGCAAACAGAGAATCGATTAGATCATTTTATATTGCGGTTAATATAAGAATTCAGCGTAATTCTGTCACATTTGTTCAATTTACGTCGCTCCTATTTCAGATAGCGTATTGGGCTAAGCGGCATCTCAAAGCGCATGGATTGACGAGTGAAATGCACTATTAAACTTCTTGGGTAGGGCGAACAGAGGCCCGAATAGATCATTTTATATTACGGTTAATATAAGAATTCAGCGTAATTCTATCACATTTGTTCAACTTACGTCGCTCCTATTTCAGATAGCGTACTGGGCTAGGCGACATCTCAAAGCGCGTGGAAGGACGAGTAAAATGCACTACTAAAATTCTGTGATAGGACAATCAGAGTCCCGATTAGATCATTTTATATTATGGTTAATTTAAGAATTCAGCGAAATTCTATCACATTTGTTCAATTTACGTCGCTCCTATGTCAGATAGCGTATTGGGCTATGCGGCATCTCGAAGCGCATGAAATGACGAGTAAAATGCACTGTTAAACTTCTAGGGTAGGGCACACAGAGACCCGATTAGATCATTTTATATTACGGTTAATATAAGAATTCAGCGTAATTCTGTCACATTTGTTCAACTTACGTAGCTCCTATTTCAGATAGCGTACTGGGCTAGGCGGCAACTTAAAGCGCGTGGAATGGCGAGTAACATGCACTATTAAACTTCTATGATAGGGCAATCAGAGACCCGATTAGATCATTTTATATTTTGGTTAATATAAGAATTCAGCGAAATTCTATCACATTCGTTCAATTTACGTCGCTCTTATTTCTGATAGCGTATTGGGCTCAGCGGCATCTCAAAGCGCATGAAATGGCGAGAAAATGCACTATTAAACTTCTAGGATAAGGCAAACAGAGACCCGATTAGATCATTTTATATTGCGGTTAATATAAGAATAAAGCGTAATTCTGTCACATTTGTTCAATTTACATCGCTCCTATTTCAGATAGCGTACTGGGCTAAGCGGCATCTCAAAGCGCATGAAATGACGAGTGAAATGCACTATTAATCTTCTTGGGTAGAGCGAACAGAGATCCGATTAGAACATTTTACATTAAGGTTAATATAAGAATTCAGCGTAATTCTATCACATTTGTTCAACTTACGTCGCTCCTATTTCAGATAGCGTACCGGGCTAGGCGGCATCTCAAAGCGCATGAAATGGCGAGTAAAATGCACTATTAAACTTCTGGGGTAGGGCAAACAGAGACCCGATTAGATCAATTTATATTATGGTTAATTTAAGAATTCAGCAAAATTCTATCACATTTTTTCAATTTACGACGCTCCTATTTCAGATAGCGTATTGGGCTAAGCGGCATCTCAAAGCGCATGAAATGGCGAGTGAAATGCACTATTAATCTTCTAGGGTAGGGCAATCAGAGACCCCATTAGATCATTTTATATTATGGTTAATTTAAGAATTCAGCGAAATTCTATCACATTTGTTCAATTTACGTCGCTCCTATGTCAGATAGCGTATTGGGCTATGCGGCATCTCAAAGCGCATGGATTGACGAGTGAAATGCACTATTAAACTTCTTGGGTAGGGCGAACAGAGGCCCGAATAGATCATTTTATATTACGGTTAATATAAGAATTCAGCGTAATTCTATCACATTTGTTCAACTTACGTCGCTCCTATTTCAGATAGCGTACTGGGCTAGGCGACATCTCAAAGCGCGTGGAAGGACGAGTAAAATGCACTACTAAAATTCTGTGATAGGACAATCAGAGTCCCGATTAGATCATTTTATATTATGGTTAATTTAAGAATTCAGCGAAATTCTATCACATTTGTTCAATTTACGTCGCTCCTATGTCAGATAGCGTATTGGGCTATGCGGCATCTCGAAGCGCATGAAATGACGAGTAAAATGCACTGTTAAACTTCTAGGGTAGGGCACACAGAGACCCGATTAGATCATTTTATATTACGGTTAATATAAGAATTCAGCGTAATTCTGTCACATTTGTTCAACTTACGTAGCTCCTATTTCAGATAGCGTACTGGGCTAGGCGGCAACTTAAAGCGCGTGGAATGGCGAGTAACATGCACTATTAAACTTCTATGATAGGGCAATCAGAGACCCGATTAGAACATTTTACATTAAGGTTAATATAAGAATTCAGCGTAATTCTATCACATTTGTTCAACTTACGTCGCTCCTAATTCAGATAGCGTACCGGGCTAGGCGGCATCTCAAAGCGCATGAAATGGCGAGTAAAATGCACTACTAAACTTCTGGGGTAGGGCAAACAGAGACCCGATTAGATCAATTTATATTATGGTTAATTTAAGAATTCAGCAAAATTCTATCACATTTTTTCAATTTACGACGCTCCTATTTCAGATAGCGTATTGGGCTAAGCGGCATCTCAAAGCGCATGAAATGGCGAGTGAAATGCACTATTAATCTTCTAGGGTAGGGCAATCAGAGACCCGATTCGATCATTTTACATTATGGTTAATTTAAGAATTCAGCAAAATTCTATAACATTTGTTCAACTTACGTCGCTCCTATTTCAGATAGCGTCATGGTCTAGGCGGCACCTTAAAGCGCGTGGAATGGCGAGTAAAATGCACAATTAAACTTCAATGATAGGGCAATCAGAGACCCGATTAGATCATTTTATATTTTGGTTAATATAAGAATTCAGCGAAATTCTATCACATTTGTTCAATTTACGTCGCTCCTATTTCAGATAGCTTATTGGGCTAACCGGCATCGCAAAGCGCATGAAATGACGAGTGAAATGCACCATTAAACTTCTAGGGTAGGGCAAACAGAGACCCGATTAGATCATTTTATATTACGGTTAATATAAGAATTCAGCGTAATTCTGTCACATTTGTTCAACTTACGTAGCTCCTATTTCTGATAGCGTACTGGGCTAGGCGGCAACTTAAAGCGCGTGGAATGGCGAGTAAAATGCACTATTAAACTTCTATGATAGGGCAATCAGAGACCCGATTAGATCATTTTATATTTTGGTTAATATAAGAATTCAGCGAAATTCTATCACATTTGTTCAATTTACGTCGCTCCTATGTCAGATAGCGTATTGGGCTAAGCGGCATCTCAAAGCGCATGAAATGGCGAGTGAAATGTACTATTAATCTTCTAGGGTAGGGCAATCAGAGACCCCATTAGATCATTCTATATTATGGTTAATTTAAGAATTCAGCGAAATTCTATCACATTTGTTCAATTTACGTCGCTCCTATGTCAGATAGCGTAGTGGGCTATGCGGCCTCTCGGAGCGCATGAAATGACGAGTAAAATGCACTGTTAAACTTCTAGGGTAGGGCAAACAGAGACCCGATTAGATCATTTTATATTACGGTTAATATAAGAATTCAGCGTAATTCTGTCACATTTGTTCAACTTACGTAGCTCCTATTTCTGATAGCGTACTGGGCTAGGCGGCAACTTAAAGCGCGTGGAATGGCGAGTAAAATGCACTATTAAACTTCTATGATAGGGCAATCAGAGACCCGATTAGGTCATTTTATATTTTGGTTAATATAAGAATTCAGCGAAATTCTCTCACATTTGTTCAATTTACGTCGCTGATATTTCAGGTAGCGTATTGGACTAAGCGGCATCTCAAAGCGCAAGAAATGTCGAGTAAAATGCACTATTAAACTTCTAGGGTAGGGCAAACAGGGACCCGATAAGATCATTTTATATTATGGTTAATTTAAGAATTCAGCGAAATTCTCTCACATTTGTTCAATTTACGTCGCTGATATTTCAGATAGCGTATTGGGCTAAGCGGCAACTCGAAGCGCGAGAAATGGCGAGTAAAATGCACTATTAAACTTCTAGGGTAGGGCAAACCGAGACCCGATTAGATCATTTTATATTTTGGTTAATATAAGAATTCAGCGAAATTCTATCACATTTGTTCAATTTACGTCGCTCCTATTTCAGATAGCGACTTGTGCTAAGCGGCATCTCAAAGCGCAAGAAATGGCGGGTAAAATGCACTATTAAACTTCTAGGGTAGGGCAAACAGAGACCACATTAGATCATTTTATATTTTGGTTAATATAAGAATTCAGGGAAATTCTCTCACATTTGTTCAATTTACGTCGCTGATATTTCAGACAGCGTATTGGACTAAGCGGCATCTCAAAGCGCAAGACATGTCGAGTAAAATGCACTATTAAACTTCTAGGGTAGGGCAAACAGAGACCCGATTAGATCACTTTATATTTTGGTTAATATAAGAATTCAGCAAAATTCTATCACATTTGTTCAATTTACGTCGCTCCTATTTCAGATAGCGTATTGGGCTAAGCGGCATCACAAAGCGCATGAAATGGCGAGTAAAATGCACTATTATACTTCTAGGGTAAGGCAAACAGAGACCCGATTAGATCATTTTGTATTACGGTTAATATAAGAATTCAGAGTAATTCTATCACATTTGTTCAATTTACGTCGCCCCTATTTCAGATAGCGTATTGGGCTAAGCGGCATCTCAAAGCGCATGAAATGGCGAGTCAAATGCACTACTAAACTTCTATGATAGGGAAATCAGAGACCCGATTAGATCATTTTATATTTTGGTTAATATAAGAATTCAGCGAAATTCTATCACATTTGTTCAATTTACGTCGCTCCTATTTCAGATAGCTTATTGGGCTAAGCGGCATCGCAAAGCGCATGAAATGACGAGTGAAATGCACCATTAAACTTCTAGGGTAGGGCAAACAGAGACCCGATTAGATCATTTTATATTACGGTTAATATAAGAATTCAGCGTAAATCTATCACATTTGTTCAACATACGTCGCTCCTATTTCAGATAGTGTACTGGGCTAGGCGGCATCTTAAAGCGCGTGGAAGGGCGAGTAAAATGCACTACTAAACTTCTATGATAGGGCAATCAGAGTCCCGTTTAGATCATTTTATATTTTGTTTAATATAAGATTTCAGGGAAATTCTATCACATTTGTGCAATTTACGTCGCTGATATTTCAGATAGAGTATTGGGCTAAGCGGCATCTCAAAGCGCAAGAAAAGGCAAGTAAAATGCGCTATTAAACTTCTAGGGTAGGGCAAACAGACACCCGATAAGATCATTTTATATTATGGTTAATTCAAGAATTCAGCGAAACTCTATCACATTTGTTCAATTTACGTCGCTCCTATTTCAGATAGCGTATTGGGCTAAGCGGCATCCCAATGCGCATGAAATGGCGAGTAAAATGCACTATTAAACTTCTAGGATAAGGCGAACAGAGACCTGATTAGGTCATTTTATATTATGGTTAATTCAAGAATTCATCGTAACTCTATCACATTTGTTCAATTTACATCGCTCCTATTTCAGATAGCGTACTGGGCTAGGAGACATCTCAAAGCGCGTGGAAGGACGAGTAAAATGCACTACTAAAATTCTGTGATAGGACAATCAGAGTCCCGATTAGAACATTTTATATTTTGTTTACTATAAGATTTCAGGGAAATTCTATCACATTTGTTCAATTTACGTCGCTTCTATTTCAGATAGCGTATTGGGCTAAGCGGCATCTCAAAGCGCATGCAATGGCGAATAAAATGCACTATTAAACTTCTAGGCTAGGGCGAACAGAGACCTGATTAGATCATTTTATATTATGGTTAATTCAAGAATTCATCGAAATTCTATCACATTTGTTCAATTTACATCGCTCCTATTTCAGATAGCGTACTGGGCTAAGTGGCATCTCAAAGCGCATGAAATGACGAGTGAAATGCACTATTAATCTTCTTGGGTAGAGCGAACAGAGATCCGATTAGAACATTTTACATTAAGGTTAATATAAGAATTCAGCAAAATTCTATCACATTTTTTCAATTTACGACGCTCCTATGTCAGATAGCGTATTGGGCTAAGCGGCATCTCAAAGCGCATGCAATGGCGAATAAAATGCACTGTTAAACTTCTAGGGTAGGGCAAACAGAGACCCGATTAGATCATTTTATATTACGGTTAATATAAGAATTCAGCGAAATTCTATCACATTTGTTCAATTTACGTCGCTCCTATTTCAGATAGCGTACTGGGCTAGGCGGCATCTTAAAGCGCGTGGAATGGCGAGTAAAATGCACTTTTAAACTTCTATGATAGGGCAATCATAGACCCGATTAGATCATTTTATATTTTGGTTAATATAAGAATTCAGCGAGATTCTCTCACATTTGTTCAATTTACGTCGCTGATATTTCAGATAGCGTATTAGGCTAAGCGGCATCTCAAAGCGCAAGAAATGGCGAGTAAAATGAACTATTAAACTTCTAGGGTAGGGCTATCAGAGACCCGATTAGATCATTTTATATTTTGGTTAATATAAGAATTCAGCGAAATTCTATCACATTCGTTCAATTTACGTCGCTCCTATTTCTGATAGCGTATTGGGCTAAGCGGCATCTCAAAGCGCATGAAATGGCGAGAAAATGCACTATTAAACTTCTAGGATAAGGCAAACAGAGAATCGATTAGATCATTTTATATTGCGGTTAATATAAGAATTCAGCGTAATTCTGTCACATTTGTTCAATTTACGTCGCTCCTATTTCAGATAGCGTATTGGGCCAAGCGGCAACTCAAAGCGCATGGATTGACGAGTGAAATGCACTATTAAACTTCTTGGGTAGGGCGAACAGAGACCCGAATAGATCATTTTATATTACGGTTAATATAAGAATTCAGCGTAATTCTATCACATTTGTTCAACTTACGTCGCTCCTATTTCAGATAGCGTACTGGGCTAGGCGACATCTCAAAGCGCGTGGAAGGACGAGTAAAATGCACTACTAAAATTCTGTGATAGGACAATCAGAGTCCCGATTAGATCATTTTATATTATGGTTAATTTAAGAATTCAGCGAAATTCTATCACATTTGTTCAATTTACGTCGCTCCTATGTCAGATAGCGTATTGGGCTATGCGGCATCTCGAAGCGCATGAAATGACGAGTAAAATGCACTGTTAAACTTCTAGGGTAGGGCAAACAGAGACCCGATTAGATCATTTTATATTACGGTTAATATAAGAATTCAGCGTAATTCTGTCACATTTGTTCAACTTACGTAGCTCCTATTTCAGATAGCGTACTGGGCTAGGCGGCAACTTAAAGCGCGTGGAATGGCGAGTAACATGCACTATTAAACTTCTATGATAGGGCAATCAGAGACCCGATTAGAACATTTTACATTAAGGTTAATATAAGAATTCAGCGTAATTCTATCACATTTGTTCAACTTACGTCGCTCCTAATTCAGATAGCGTACCGGGCTAGGCGGCATCTCAAAGCGCATGAAATGGCGAGTAAAATGCACTACTAAACTTCTGGGGTAGGGCAAACAGAGACCCGATTAGATCAATTTATATTATGGTTAATTTAAGAATTCAGCAAAATTCTATCACATTTTTTCAATTTACGACGCTCCTATTTCAGATAGCGTATTGGGCTAAGCGGCATCCCAAAGCGCATGAAATGGCGAGTGAAATGCACTATTAATCTTCTAGGGTAGGGCAATCAGAGACCCGATTCGATCATTTTACATTATGGTTAATTTAAGAATTCAGCAAAATTCTATCACATTTGTTCAACTTACGTCGCTCCTATTTCAGATAGCGTCATGGGCTAGGCGGCACCTTAAAGCGCGTGGAATGGCGAGTAAAATGCACTATTAAACTTCTATGATAGGGCAATCAGAGACCCGACTAGATCATTTTATATTTTGGTTAATATAAGAATTCAGCGAAATTCTATCACATTTGTTCAATTTACGTCGCTCCTATTTCAGATAGCGTATTGGGCTAAGCGGCATCTCAAAGCGCATGCAATGACGAATAAAATGCACAGTTAAGCTTCTACGCTAGGGCGAACAGAGACCCGATTAGATCATTTTACGTTATGGTTAATAAAAGAATTCAGCGAAATTCTATCACATTTGATCAATTTACATCGCTCCTATTTCAGATAGCGTATTGGGCTAAGCGGCATCTCAAAGCGCATGAAATGACGAGTCAAATGCACTATTAAACATCTAGGGTAGGGCAAACAGAGACCCCATTACATCATTTTATATTATGGTTAATTTAAGAATTCAGCGAAATTCTCTCACATTTGTTCAATTTACGTCGCTCCTATTTCAGATAGCTTATTGGGCTAACCGGCATCGCAAAGCGCATGAAATGACGAGTGAAATGCACCATTAAACTTCTTGGGTAGGGCAAACAGAGACCCGATTAGATCATTTTATATTACGGTTAATATAAGAATTCAGCGTAATTCTGTTCAATTTGTTCAACTTACGTAGCTCCTATTTCTGATAGCGTACTGGGCTAGGCGGCAACTTAAAGCGCGTGGAATGGCGAGTAAAATGCACTATTAAACTTCTATGATAGGGCAATCAGAGACCCGATTAGGTCATTTTATATTTTGGTTAATATAAGAATTCGGCGAAATTCTCTCACATTTGTTCAATTTACGTCGCTGATATTTCAGGTAGCGTATTGGACTAAGCGGCATCTCAAAGCGCAAGAAATGTCGAGTAAAATGCACTATTAAACTTCTAGGATAGGGCAAACAGGGACCCGATAAGATCATTTTATATTATGGTTAATTTAAGAATTCAGCGAAATTCTCTCACATTTGTTCAATTTACGTCGCTGATATTTCAGATAGCGTATTGGGCTAAGCGGCAACTCGAAGCGCGAGAAATGGCGAGTAAAATGCACTATTAAACTTCTAGGGTAGGGCAAACCGAGACCCGATTAGATCATTTTATATTTTGGTTAATATAAGAATTCAGCGAAATTCTATCACATTTGTTCAATTTACGTCGCTCCTATTTCAGATAGCGTATTGGGCTAAGCGGCATCTCAAAGCGCATGCAATGACGAATAAAATGCACAGTTAAGCTTCTACGCTAGGGCGAACAGAGACCCGATTAGATCATTTTACGTTATGGTTAATAAAAGAATTCAGCGAAATTCTATCACATTTGATCAATTTACATCGCTCCTATTTCAGATAGCGTATTGGGCTAAGCGGCATCTCAAAGCGCATGAAATGACGAGTCAAATGCACTATTAAACTTCTAGGGTAGGGCAAACAGAGACCCCATTACATCATTTTATATTATGGT
This sequence comes from Macropis europaea, assembly GCA_916610135.2. Lineage (NCBI taxonomy): Eukaryota > Metazoa > Arthropoda > Insecta > Hymenoptera > Melittidae > Macropis > Macropis europaea. The sequence goes on along the minus strand of CAKAJE020001201.1, from coordinate 8,387 downwards.
TAATTTAAGAATTCAGCGAAATTCTATCACATTTGTTCAATTTACGTCGCTCCTATTTCAGATAGCGTATTGGGCTAAGCGGCATCTCAAAGCGCATGAAATGGCGAGTAAAATACACTGTTAAACTTCTAGGGTAGGGCAAACAGAGACCCGATTAGATCATTTTATATTATGGTTAATTTAAGAATTCAGCGAAATTCTATCACATTTGTTCAATTTACGTCGCTCCTATTGCTGATAGCGTATTGGGCTAAGCGGCATCTTAAAGCGCGTGGAATGGCGAGTAAAATTCACTATTAAACTTCTATGATAGGGCAATCAGAGACCCGATTAGATCATTTTATATTTTGGTTATATAAGAATTCAGCGAAATTCTATCACATTTGGTCAATTTACGTCGCTCCTATTTCAGATAGCTTATTGGGCTAAGCGGCATCTCAAAGCGCATGAAATGACGAGTTAAATGCACTATTAAACTTCTAGGATAAGGCAAACGGAGACCCGATTAGACCATTTCATATTACGGTTAATATAAGAATTCAGCGTTATTCTATCACATTTGTTCAACTTACGTCGCTCCTCTTTCAGATAGCGTACTGGGCTAGGCGGCATCTTAAAGCGCGTCGAATGGCGAGCAAAATGCACTCTTAAACTTCTATGATAGGGCAATCAGAGACCCGATTAGATCATTTTATATTTTGGTTAATATAAGAATTCAGCGAAATTCTATCACATTTGTTCAATTTACGTCGCTCCTATGTCAGATAGCGTATTGGGCTAAGCGGCATCTCAAAGCGCATGAAATGGCGAGTGAAATGCACTATTAATCCTCTAGGGTAGGGCAATCAGAGACCCCATTAGATCATTTTATATTATGGTTAATTTAAGAATTCAGCGAAATTCTATCACATTTGTTCAATTTATATCGCTCCTATTTCAGATAGCGACTTGTGCTAAGCGGCATCTCAAAGCGCAGGAAATGGCGAGTAAAATGCACTATTAAACTTCTAGGGTAGGGCAAACAGAGACCCCATTAGATCATTTTATATTATGGTTAATTTAAGAATTCAGCGAAATTCTCTCACATTTGTTCAATTTACATCGCTCATATTTCAGATAGCGTATTGGGCTAAGCGGCATCTCAATGCGCATGAAATGGCCAGTAGAATGCACTATTAAACTTCTAGGATAAGGCAAACGGAGACCCGATTAGACCATTTCATATTACGGTTAATATAAGAATTCAGCGTTATTCTATCACACTTGTTCAACTTACGTCGCTCCTATTTCAGATAGCGTACTGGACTAGGCGGCATCTTAAAGCGCGTCGAATGGCGAGCAAAATGCACTCTTAAACTTCAATGATAGGGCAATCAGAGACCCGATTAGATCATTTTATATTTTGGTTAATATAAGAATTCAGCGAAATTCTATCACATTTGTTCAATTTACGTCGCTCCTATGTCGGATAGCGTATTGGGCTAAGCGGCTTCTCAAAGCGCATGAAATGGCGAGTGAAATGCACTATTAATCTTCTAGGGTAGGGCAATCAGAGACCCCATTAGATCATTTTATATTATGGTTAATTTAAGAATTCAGCGAAATTCTATCGCATTTGTTCAATTTACATCGCTCCTATTTCAGATAGCGACTTGTGCTAAGCGGCATCTCAAAGCGCAAGAAATGGCGGGTAAAATGCACTATTAAACTTCTAGGGTAGGGCAAACAGAGACCACATTAGATCATTTTATATTATGGTTAATTTAAGAATTCAGCGAAATTCTCTCACGTTTGTTCAATTTATGTCGCTGATATTTCAGATAGCGTATTGGGCTAAGCGGCATCTCAAAGCGCAAGAAATGGCGAGTAAAATGCACTATTAAACTTCTAGGGTAGGGCAAACAGAGACCCGATTAGGTCATTTCATATTATGGTTAATTTAAGAATTCAGAAAAATTCTATCACATTTGTTCAATTTACGTCGCTCCTATTTCAGATAGCGTACTCGGATAGGCGGCTTCTTAAAGCGCGAGGAATGGCGAGTAAAATGCACTGTTAAACTTCTATGATAGGGCAATCAGAGACCCGATTAAATCATTTTATATTTTGGTTAATGTAAGAATTCAGCGTAATTCTATCACATTTGTTCAACATACGTCGCTCCTATTTCAGATAGTGTACTGGGCTAGGCGGCATCTTAAAGCGCGTGGAAGGGCGAGTAAAATGCACTACTAAACTTCTATGATAGGGCAATCAGAGTCCCGTTTAGATCATTTTATATTATGGTTAATTTAAGAATTCAGCGAAATTCTATCACATTTGTTCAATTTACATCGCTCCTATTTCAGATAGCGTATTGGGCTAAGCGGCATCTCAATGCGCATGAATGGCCAGTAAAATGCACTATTAAACTTCTAGGATAAGGCAAACGGAGACCCGATTAGACCATTTCATATTACGGTTAATATAAGAACTCAGCGTTATTCTATCACATTTGTTCAACTTACGTCGCTCCTATTTCAGATAGCGTACTGGGCTAGGCGGCATCTTAAAGCGCGTCGAATGGCGAGCAAAATGCACTCTTAAACTTCTATGATAGGGCAATCAGAGACCCGATTAGATCATTTTATATTTTGGTTATATAAGAATTCAGCGAAATTCTATCACATTTGTTCAATTTACGTCGCTCCTATTTCAGATAGCGTATTGGGCTAAGCGGCATCTCAAAGCGCAAGATATGGCGAGTAAAATGCACTATTAAACTTCTAGGGTAGGGCAAACAGAGACCCCATTAGATCATTTTATATTATGGTTAATTTAAGAATTCAGCGAAATTCTATCACATTTGTTCAATTTACGTCGCTCTATTTCAGATAGTGTACTGGGCTAGGCGGCATCTTAAAGCGCGTGGAAGGGCGACTAAAATGCACTACTAAACTTCTATGATAGGGCAATCAGAGTCCCGTTTAGATCATTTTATATTTTGTTTAATATAAGATTTCAGGGAAATTCTATCACATTTGTTCAATTTACGTCGCTCCTATTTCAGATAGCTATTGGGCTAAGCGGCATCTAAAAGCGCATGAAATGACGAGAGAAATGCACTATTAAACTTCTTGGGTAGGGCGAACAGAGACCCGATTACATCATTTTATAGTATGGTTAATTTAAGAATTCAGCAAAATTCTATCACATTTGTTCAATTTACGTCGCTCCTATTTCAGATAGCGTACTGGGCTAGGCGGCATCCTAAAGCGCGTGGAATGACGAGTAAAATGCACTATTAAACTTCTATGATAGGGCAATCAGAGACCAGATTAGATCATTTTATATTTTGGTTAATATAAGAATTCAGCGAAATTCTATCACATTTGTTCAATTTACGTCGATCCTATTTCAGATAGCTTATTGGGCTAAGCGGCATCTCAAAGCGCATGAAGTGGCGAGTAAAATGCACTATTAAACTTCTAGGGTAGGGCGAACAAAGACCCGATTAGATTATTTTACATTAAGGTTAATATAAGAATTCAGCGAAATTCTATCACATTTGTTCAATTTACATCGCTCCTATTTCAGATAGCGACTTGTGCTAAGCGGCATCTCAAAGCGCAAGAAATGGCGAGTAAAATGCACTATTAAACTTCTAGGGTAGGGCAAACAGAGACCCGATTAGATCATTTTATATTACGGTTAATATAAGAATTCAGCGTAATTCTATCACATTTGTTCAATTTACGTCGCTCCTATTTCAGATAGCGAATTGGGCTAAGCGGCATCTCAAAGCGCAAGAAATGGCGAGTAAAATGCACTATTAAACTTCTAGGGTAGGGCAAACAGAGACCCCATTAGATCATTTTTATATTATGGTTAATTTAAGAATTCAGCGAAATTCTATCACATTTGTTCAATTTACGTTGCTCCTATTTCAGATAGCGTACTGGGCTAGGTGGCATCTTAAAGCGCGTGGAATGACGAGTAAAATGCACTATTAAACTTCTATGATAGGGCAATCAGAGACCCGATTAGATCATCTTATATTTTGGTTAGTATAAGAATTCAGCGAAATTTTATCACATTTGTTCAATTTACGTCGTTCCTATTTCAGATAGCTTATTGGGCTAAGCGGCATCGCAAAGCGCATGAATTGACGAGTGAAATGCACTATTAAACTTCTTGGGTAGGGCGAACAAAGACCCCATTAGATCATTTTACATTAAGGTTAATATAAGAATTCAGCGAAATTCTATCACATTTGTTCAATTTACATCGCTCCTATTTCAAATAGCGACTTGTGCTAAGCGGCATCTCAAAGCGCAGGAAATGGCGAGTAAAATGCACTATTAAACTTCTAGGGTAGGGCAAACAGAGACCCCATTAGATCATTTTATATTATGGTTAATTTAAGAATTCAGCGAAATTCTCTCACATTTGTTCAATTTACGTCGCTGATATTTCAGATAGCGTATTGGGCTAATCGGCATCTCAAAGCGCAAGAAATGGCGAGTAAAATGCACCATTAAACTTCTAGGGTAGGGTAAACAGAGACCCGATTAGGTCATTTCATATTATGGTTAATTTAAGAATTCAAAAAAATTCTATCACATTTGTTCAATTTACGTCGCTCCTATTTCAGATAGCGTACCCGGATAGGCGGCATCTTAAAGCGCGAGGAATGGCGAGTAAAATGCACTATTAAACTTCTATGATAGGGCAATCAGAGACCCGATTAGATCACTTTATATTTTGGTTAATATAAGAATTCAGCGAAATTCTATCACATTTGTTCAACTTACATCGCTCCTATTTCAGATAGCGACTTGTGCTAAGCGGCATCTCAAAGCGCAAGAAATGGCGAGTAAAATGCACTATTAAACTTCTAGGGTAGGGCAAACAGAGACCACATTAGATCATTTTATATTATGGTTAATTTAAGAATTCAGCGAAATTCTCTCACATTTGTTCAATTTACGTCGCTGATATTTCAGATAGCGTATTGGGCTAAGCGGCATCTTAAAGCGCGTGGAATGGCGAGTAAAATTCACTGTTAAACTTCTATGATAGGGCAATCAGAGACCCGATTAGATCATTTTATATTTTGGTTATATAAGAATTCAGCGAAATTCTATCACATTTGGTCAATTTACGTCGCTCCTATTTCAGATAGCTTATTGGGCTAAGCGGCATCTCAAAGCGCATGAAATGACGAGTTAAATGCACTATTAAACTTCTAGGGTAGGGCGTACAAAGACCCGATTAGATCATTTTACATTGAGGTTAATATAAGAATTCAGCGATATTCTATCACATTTGTTCAATTTACGTCGCTCCTATTTCAGATAGCGTATTGCGCTATGCGGCATCTCAAAGCGCATGAAATGGCGAGTAAAATGCACTATTAAACTTCTACGATAAGGCAAACAGAGGCCCGATTAGATCATTTTATATTAGGGTTAATATAAGAATTCAGCGTAATTCTGTCACATTTGTTCAAGTTACGTAGCTCCTATTTCAGATAGCGTACTGGGCTAGGCGGCAACTTAAAGCGCGTGGAATGGCGAGTAAAATGCACTATTAAACTTCTATGATAGGGCAATCAGAGACCCGATTAGATCATTTTATATTTTGGTTAATATAAGAATTCAGCGAAATTCTCTCACATTTGTTCAATTTACGTCGCTGATATTTCAGACAGCGTATTGGACTAAGCGGCATCTCAAAGCGCAAGACATGTCGAGTAAAATGCACTATTAAACTTCTAGGGTAGGGCAAACAGAGACCCGATTAGATCATTTTATATTTTGGTTAATATAAGAATTCAGCAAAATTCTATCACATTTGTTCAATTTACGTCGCTCCTATTTCAGATAGCGTATTGGGCTAAGCGGCATCACAAAGCGCATGAAATGGCGAGTAAAATGCACTATTAAACTTCTAGGGTAAGGCAAACAGAGACCCGATTAGATCATTTTGTATTACGGTTAATATAAGAATTCAGAGTAATTCTATCACATTTGTTCAATTTACGTCGCCCCTATTTCAGATAGCGTATTGGGCTAAGGGGCATCTCAAAGCGCATGAAATGGCGAGTCAAATGCACTACTAAACTTCTATGATAGGGAAATCAGAGACCCGATTAGATCATTTTATATTTTGGTTAATATAAGAATTCAGCGAAATTCTATCACATTTGTTCAATTTGCGTCGCTCCTATTTCAGATAGCTTATTGGGCTAAGCGTCATCGCAAAGCGCATGAAATGACGAGTGAAATGCACTATTAAACTTCTAGGGTAGGGCAAACAGAGACCCGATTAGATCATTTTATATTATGGTTAATTTAAGAATTCAGCAAATTCTATCACATTTGTTCAATTTACGTCGCTCCTATTTCAGATAGCTTATTGGGCTAAGCGGCATCGCAAAGCGCATGAAATGACGAGTGAAATGCACTATTAAACTTCTAGGGTAGGGCAAACAGAGACCCGATTAGATCATTTTACATTAAGGTTAATATAAGAATTCAGGGAAATTCTATCACATTTGTTCAACATACGTCGCTCTATTTCAGATAGCGTACTGGGCTAGGCGGCATCTTAAAGCGCGTGGAATGGCGAGTAAAATGCACTATTAAACTTCAATGATAGGGCAATCAGAGACCCGATTAGATCATTTTATATTTTGGTTAATATAAGAATTCAGCGAAATTCTATCACATTTGTTCAATTTACGTCGCTCCTATTTCAGGTAGCTTATTGGGCTAAGCGGCATCGCAAAGCGCATGAAATGACGAGTGAAATGCACCATTAAACTTCTAGGGTAGGGCAAACAGAGACCCGATTAGATCATTTTATATTACGGTTAATATAAGATTCAGCGTAATTCTATCACATTTGTTCAACTTACGTCGCTCCTATTTCAGATAGCATACCGGGCTAGGCGGCATCTTAAAGCGCGTGGAATGGCGAGTAAAATGCACTCTTAAACTTCTATGATAGGGCTATCAGAGACCCGATTAGATCATTTTATATTTTGGTTAATATAAGAATTCAGCGAAATTCTATCACATTCGTTCAATTTACGTCGCTCTTATTTCTGATAGCGTATTGGGCTCAGCGGCATCTCAAAGCGCATGAAATGGCGAGAAAATGCACTATTAAACTTCTAGGATAAGGCAAACAGAGACCCGATTAGATCATTTTATATTGCGGTTAATATAAGAATAAAGCGTAATTCTGTCACATTTGTTCAATTTACGTCGCTCCTATTTCAGATAGCGTATTGGGCTAAGCGGCATCTCAAAGCGCATGGATTGACGAGTGAAATGCACTATTAAACTTCTTGGGTAGGGCGAACAGAGACCCGATTACATCATTTTATATTATGGTTAATATAAGAATTCAGCGAAATTCTATCACATTTGTTCAATTTACGTCGCTCCTATGTCAGATAGCGTATTGGGCTAAGCGGCATCTCAAAGCGCATGCAATGGCGAATAAAATGCACTATTAAACTTCTAGGCTAGGGCGAACAGAGACCTGATTAGATCATTTTATATTATGGTTAATTCAAGAATTCATCGAAACTCTATCACATTTGTTCAATTTACATCGCTCCTATTTCAGATAGCGTACTGGGCTAGGCGACATCTCAAAGCGCGTGGAAGGACGAGTAAAATGCACTACTAAAATTCTGTGATAGGACAATCAGAGTCCCGATTAGAACATTTTATATTTTGTTTACTATAAGATTTCAGGGAAATTCTATCACATTTGTTCAATTTACGTCGCTCCTATTTCAGATAGCGTATTGGGCTAAGCGGCATCTCAAAGCGCATGCAATGGCGAATAAAATGCACTATTAAACTTCTAGGATAGGGCGAACAGAGACCTGATTAGATCATTTTATATTATGGTTAATTCAAGAATTCATCGAAATTCTATCACATTTGTTCAATTTACATCGCTCCTATTTCAGATAGCGTACTCGGCTAAGCGGCATCTCAAAGCGCATGAAATGACGAGTGAAATGCACTATTAAACTTCTGGGGTAGGGCAAACAGAGACCCGATTAGATCAATTTATATTATGGTTAATTTAAGAATTCAGCAAAATTCTATCACATTTTTTCAATTTACGACGCTCCTATTTCAGATAGCGTATTGGGCTAAGCGGCATCTCAAAGCGCATGAAATGGCGAGTGAAATGCACTATTAATCTTCTAGGGTAGGGCAATCAGAGACCCCATTAGATCATTTTATATTATGGTTAATTTAAGAATTCAGCGAAATTCTATCACATTTGTTCAATTTACGTCGCTCCTATGTCAGATAGCGTATTGGGCTATGCGGCATCTCGAAGCGCATGAAATGACGAGTAAAATGCACTGTTAA
>CAKAJE020001200.1:0-36088 GCA_916610135.2 Macropis europaea | reverse complement strand
TATTTCAGATAGTGTACTGGGCTAGGCGGCATCCTAAAGCGCGTGGAATGGCGAGTAAAATGCACTATTAAACTTCTAGGGTAATGCAAACAGAGACCCGATTAGATCATTTTATATTACGGTTAATATAAGATTTCAGGGAAATTCTATCACATTTGTTCAATTTACGTCGCTCCTATTTCAGATAGCTATTGGGCTAAGCGGCATCTCAAAGCGCATGAAATGACGAGAGAAATGCACTATTAAACTTCTAGGGTACGGCGAACAGAGACCCGATTACATCATTTTATATTATGGTTAATATAAGAATTCAGCGATATTCTATCGCATTAGTTCAATTTGCGTCGCTCCTATTTCAGATAACGTATGGGGCTAAGCGGCATCTCAAAGCGCATGAAATGACGAATAAAATGCACTATTAAGCTTCTACGCTAGGGCGAACAGAGACCCGATTAGATCATTTAACATTATGGTAAATAAAAGAATTCAGCGAAATTCTATCACATTTGTTCAATTTACGTCGCTCCTATTTCAGATAGCGTATTGGGCTAAGCGGCATCTCAAAGCGCACGAAAGGGTGAGTAACATGCACTATTGAACTTCTAGGGTGGGGCAATCAGAGACCCGATAAGATCATTTTATATTTTGGTTAATATAAGAATTCAGCAAAATTCTATCACATTTGTTCAATTTCCGTCGCTCCTATTTCAGATAGCGTATTGGGCTAAGCGGCATCTCAAAGCGCATGAAATGGCGAGTAAAATGCACTCTTAAACTTCTAGGATAAGGCAAACAGAGACCCGATTAGATCATTTTATATTACGGTTAACATAAGAATTCAGCGTAATTCTGTGACATTTGTTCAACTTACGTAGCTCCTATTCCAGATAGCGTACTGGGCTAGGCGGCAACTCAAAGCGCATGAAATGGCGAGTAAAATGCACTATTAAACTTCTAGGGTAGGGCAATCAAAGACCCGATTAGATCATTTTATATTTTGGTTAATATAAGAATTCAGCAAAATTCTATCACATTTGTTCAATTTCCGTCGCTCCTATTTCAGATAGCGTATTTGGCTAAGCGGCATCTCAAAGCGCATGAAATGGCGAGTAAAATGCAATATCAAACTTCTAGGATAAGGCAAACAGAGACCCGCTTAGATCATTTTATATTACGGTTAATATAAGAATTCAGCGTAATTCTATCACATTTGTTCAATTTACGTCGCTCCTATTTCAGATAGCGTATTGGGCTAAGCGGCATCTCAAAGCGCATGAAATGGCGAGTAAAATGCACTATTAAACTTGTAGTCTAGGGCGAACAGAGACCCGATTAGATCATTTTACATTATGGTTAATAAAAGAATTCAGCGAAATTCTATCACATTTGTTCAATTTACATCGCTCCTATTTCAGATAACGTATTGGGCTATGCGGCACCTCAAAGCGCATGAAATGACGAGTGAAATGCACTATTAAACTTCTAGTGTAGGGCGAACAGAGACTCGACTAGATCATTTTACATTAATGTCAATATGAGAATTCAGCGAAATTCTATCACATTTGTTCAACTTACGTCGCTCCTATTTACGATAGCGCACTGGGCTAGACGGCATCTTAATGCGCGTGGAGGGGCGAGTAAAATGCACTACTAAACTTCTATGATAGGGCAATCAGAGACCCGATTAGATGATTTTATATTTTGTTTAATATACGATTTCAAGGAAATTCTATCACATTTGTTCAATTTACGTCGCTCCTATTTCAGATAGCGTATTGGGCTAAGCGGCATCTCAAAGCGCATGAAATGGCGAGTAAAATGCACTATTAAACTTCTAGGGTAGGGCGAACAGAGACCCGATTAGATCATTTTACATTAAGGTTAATACAAGAATTCAGGGAAATTCTATCACATTTTTTCAATTTACGTCGCTCCTATTTCAGATAGCGTATTGGGCTACGCGGCATCTCAAAGCGCATGAAATGGCGAATAAAATGCACTATTAAACTTGTAGGCTAGGGCGAACAGAGACCCGATTAGATCATTTTACATTATGGTTAATAAAAGAATTCAGCGAAATTCTATCACATTTGTTCAATTTACATCGCACCTATTCCAGATAGCGTATTGGGCTAAGCGGCATCTCTATGCGCATGAAATGGCGAGTAAAATGCACTATTAAACTTCTAGGGTAATGCAAAGAGAGACCCGATTAGATCATTTTATATTACGGTTAATATAAGAATTAAGCGCAATTTTATCACATTTGTTCAATTTACGTCACTCCTATTTCAGATAGCCTACTGGGATAGCCGGCATCTTAAAGCGCGTGGAATAGCGAGTGAAATGCACTATTAAACTTCTAGGGTAGGGCGAACAGAGACCCCATCAGATCATTTTACATTAAGGTTAATATAAGAATTCAGCGAAATTCTATCACATTTGTTAAATTTACGTCGCTCCTATTTCAGATAGCGTACCGGGCTAGGCGGCATCATAAAGCGCGTGGAAGGGCGAGTAAAATGCACTATTAAACTTCTAGGGTAGGGCGAACAGAGACCCGATTAGATCATTTTATATTACGGTTAATATAAGAATTCAGCGTAATTCTATCACATTTGTTAAACTTACGTCGCTCCTATTTCAGATAGCGTACTGGGCTAGGCGGCATCTTAAAGCGCGTGAAAGGGCGAGTAAAATACACTATTAAACTTCTAGGCTAGGGCGAACAGAGACCCGTTTAGATCATTTTATATTACGGTTAATATAAGAATTCAGCGTAATTCTATCACATTTGTTCAATTTACGTCGCCCCTATTTCAAATAGCGTATTGTGCTAAGCGGCATCTCAAAGCGCATGAAATGGCGAGTGAAATGCACTATTAGACTTCTATGGTAGGGCGAACAGAGACCCGATTAGATCATTTTACATTAAGGTTAATATAAGAATTCAGGGAAATTCTATCACATTTGTTCAATTTACGTCGCTCCTATTCCAGATAGCGTTTTGGGCTATGCGGCAGCTTAAAGCACATGAAATGGCGAGTAAAATGCTCTATCAAACTTCTATGATAGGGCAAACAGAGGCCCGATTACATCATTTTATATTATGGTTAATTTAAGAATTCAGCAAAATTCTATCACATTTGTGCAATTTACATCGCTCCTATTTCAGGTAGCGTATTGAGCTAAGCGGCATCTCATGGCGCATGCAATGACGAGTAAAATGCACTATTAAACTTCTGGGGTTGGGCAAACAGAGACCCGATTAGATCATTTTATATTACGGTTAATATAAGAATTCAGCGTAATTCTATCACATTTGTTCAACTTACGTCGCTCCTATTTCAGATAGCGTATTGAGCTGAGCGGCATCTCAAAGCGCATGAAATGGCTAGTAAAATGCACTATTAAACTTCTAGGGAAAGGCAATCAGTGACCCGATTAGATCATGTTACATTATGGTTAATAAAAGAATTCAGCGAAATTCTATCACATTTGTTAAATTTACGTCGCTCCTATTTCAGATAGCGTACTGGGCTAGGCGGCATCTTAAAGCGCGTGAAAGGGCGAGTAAAATGCACTATTAAACTTCTAGGCTAGGGCGAACAGAGACCCGTTTAGATCATTGCATATTATGGTTAATTTAAGAATTCTACGAAATTCTATCACATTTGTTCAATTTACGTCGCTCCTATTTCAGATAGCGTATTGGGCTGAGCGGCATCTCAAAGCGCATGAAATGGCTAGTAAAATGCACTATTAAACTTCTAGGGAAAGGCAAACAGAGACCCGATTAGATCATATTACATTATGGTTAATAAAAGAATTCAGCGAAATTTTATCACAATTGTTAAATTTACGTCGCTCCTATTTCAGATAGCGTATTGGGCTAAGCGGCATCTCAAAGCGCATGAAGTGACCAGTGAAATGCACTATTAAACTTCTAGGGTAAGGGAAAGAGAGACCCGATTAGATCATTTTATATTACGGTTAATATAAGAATTAAGCGTAATTCTATCACATTTGTTCAATTTACGTCACTCCTATTTCAGATAGCCTACTGGGCTAGCCGGCATCTTAAAGCGCGTGGAATAGCGAGTAAAATGCACTATTAGCCTTCTACGATAGGGCAATCAGAGACCCGATTAGATCATTTTATATTTTGGTTAATATAAGAATTCAGCGAAATCCTATCACATTTGTTCAATTTACGTCGCTCCAATTTCAGATAGCGTGCTGGGCTAGGCGGCATCTTAAAGCGCGTGGAATGGCGAGTGAAATGCGCTATTAAACTTCGACGATAGGGCAATCAGAGACCCGATTAGATCATTTTATATTTGGGTTAATATAAGAATTCAGGGAAATTCTATCACATTTGTTCAATTTACGTCGCTCCCATTTCAGATAGCTTATTGGGCTAAGCGGCATCTCAAAGCGCATGAAATGACGAGTGAAATGCACTATTAAACTTCTAGGGTAGGGCGAACAAAGACCCGATTAGATCATTTTACATTAAGGTTAATATAAGATCTCAGCGAAATTCTATCTCATTTGTTCAACTTACGTCGCTCCTATTTCAGATAGCGTATTGGGCTATGCTGCATCTCAAAGCGCAAGAAATGGCTAGTAAAATGCACTATTAAACTTCTAGGGTAGGGCAAACAGAGACCCGATTAGATCATTTTACATTAAGGTTAATATAAGAATTCAGGGAAACTCTATCACATTTGTTCAATTTACGTCGCTGCTATTTTAGATAGCGTATTGGGCTAAGCGGCCTCTCAAAGCGCATGAAATGGCGAGTAAAATGCACTGTTAAACTTGTGGGGTAGGTCAAACAGAGACCCGATTAGATCATTTCATATTATGGTTAATTTAAGAATTCAGCGAAATTCTATCACATTTGTTCAATTTACGTCGCTCCTATTTCAGATAGCGTACTGGGCTAAGCCGCATCTTAAAGCGCATGAAATGATGAGTGAAATGCACTATTAAACTTCTATGATAGGGCAATCAGAGACCCGATTAGATCATTTTAAATTTTGGTTAATTTAAGAATTCAACGAAATTATATCACATTTGTTCAATTTACGTCGCTCCTATTTCAGATAGCGTGTTGGGCTAAGCGGCATCTCAAAGCGCATGAAATGGCGAGTAAAATGCACTATTAAACTTCTAGGGTAAGGCAAACAGGGACCCGATTACATCATTTTATATTACGGTTAATATAAGAATTCAGCGTAATTCTATCACATTTGTTAAACTTACGTCGCTCCTATTTCAGATAGCGTACTGGGCTAAGCGGCATCTTAAAGCGCATGAAATGATGACTGAGTTCACTATTAAACTTCTATGATAGGGCAATCAGAGACCCGATTAGATCATTTTATATTTTGGTTAATTTAAGAATTCAACGAAATTCTATCACATTTGTTCAATTTACGTCGCTCCTATTACAGATAGCGTATTGGGCTAAGCGGCATCTCAAAGCGCATGAAATGCCGAGTAAAACGCACTATTAAACATCTAGGGTAGGGCATACAGAGTCCCGATTAGATCATTTTACATTATGGTTAATAAAAGAATTCAGCGAAATTCTATCACATTTGTTCAATTTACGTCGCTCCTATTCCAGATAGCGTATTGGGCTAAGCGGCATCTCAAAGCGCATGAAATTACGAGTGAAATGCACTATTAAACTCCTATGGTAGGGCAATCAGAGACCTGATTAGATCATTATATATTTTGTTTAATATAAGATTTCAGGGAAATTCTATCACATTTGTTCAATTTAGGCCGCTCCTATTTCAGATAGCGTATTGGGCTAAGCGGCATCTCAAAGCGCATGAAATGTCGAATAAAATACACTATTAAACTTCTAGACTAGGGCAAACAGAGATCCGATCAGATCATTTTACATTAAGGTTAATATAAGAATTCAGGGAAATTCTATCACATTTGTTCAATTTACGTCGCTCCTATTTCAGATAGCGTATTGGGCTAAGCGGAATCTCAAAGCTCATGAAATGGCGAGCAAAATGCACTATTAAACTTCTAGGGTATGGCAAACAGAGACCCGATTAGATCATTTTATATTATGGTTAATTTAAGAATTTAATGAAATTCTATCACACTTGTTCAATTTACGTCGCTCCTACTTCAGATAGCTTATTGGGCTAAGCGGCATCTCAAAGCGCATGAAATGACGAGTGAAATGCACTATTAAACTTCTAGGGTAAGGCGAACAAAGACCCGATTAGATCATTTTACATTAAGGTTAAAATAAGAATTCAGCGAAATTCTATCACATTTGTTCAATTTACGTCGCTCCTATTTCAGATAGCGTATTGGGCTAAGCGGCATCTCAAAGCGCAAGAAATGGCGAGTAAAATGCACTATTAAATTTCTAGGGTAGGGCAAACAGAGACCCCATTAGATCATTTTATATTATGGTTAATTTAAGAATTCAGCGAAATTCTATCACATTAGTTCAATTTACGTCGCTCCTATTTCAGATAGCGTATTGGGCTAAGCGGCCTCTCAAAGCGCATGAAATGGCGAGTAAAATGCACTGTTAAACTTGTGGGGTAGGTCAAACAGAGACCCGATTAGATCATTTCATATTATGGTTAATTTAAGAATTCAGCGAAATTCTATCACATTTGTTCAATTTACGTCGCTCCTATTTCAGATAGCGTACTCGCATGGGCGGCATCTTAAAGCGCGTGGAATGGCGAGTAAAATGCACAATTATACTTCCATGATAGGGCAATCAGAGACCAGATTAGATTATTTTATATTTTGGTTAATATAAGCATGCAGCGAAATTCTATCACATTTGTTCAATTTACGTCGCTCCTACTTCAGATAGCGTATTGGGCTAAGCGGCATCTCAAAGCGCATGAAATGACGAGTGAAATGCACTATTAAACTTCTAGGGTAGGGCGAACAGAGACCCGATTAGATCATTTTACATTAAGGTTAATATAAGTATTCAGGGAAATTCTATCACTTTTGTTCAATTTACGTCGCTCCTATTTCAGATAGCGTATTGGGCTAAGCGGCATCTCAAGGCGCATGAAATGACGAGTAAAATACTCTATTAAACTTCTAGGGTAGGGCAAACAGAGACCTGATTAGATCATTTCATATTATGGGTAATTTAAGAATTCAGCAAAATTCTATCACATTTGTTCAATTTACGTCGCTCCTATTTCAGATAGCGTATTGGGCTAAGCGGCATCTCAAAGCGCATGAAGTGGCGAGCAAAATCCACTATTAAACTTCTAGGGTGTGGCAAACAGAGACCCGATTAGATCATTTTATATTATGGTTAATTTAACAATTCAGCAAAATTCTATCACATTTGGTCAATTTACGTCGTTCCTATTTCAGATAGCGCACTCAGCTATGCGGCATCTTAAAGCGCGTGGACTGGCGAGTAAAATGCACTATTAAACTTATAGGGTAAGGCAAACAGGGACCCGATTAGATCATTTTATATTACGGTTAATATAAGAATTCAGCGTAATTCTATCACATTTGTTCAATTTACGTCGCCCCTATTTCAAATAGCGTATTGTGCTAAGCGGCATCTCAAAGCGCATGAAATGGCGAGTGAAATGCACTATTAGACTTCTATGGTAGGGCGAACAGAGACCCGATTAGATCATTTTACATTAAGGTTAATATAAGAATTCAGCGAAATTATATCACATTTGTTCAATTTACGTCGCTCCTATTTCAGATAGCTATTGGGCTAAGCGGCATCTCAAAGCGCATGAAATGACGAGAGAAATGCACTATTAAACTTCTAGGGTACGGCGAACAGAGACCCGATTACATCATTTTATATTATGGTTAATATAAGAATTCAGCGATATTCTATCGCATTAGTTCAATTTGCGTCGCTCCTATTTCAGATAACGTATGGGGCTAAGCGGCATCTCAAAGCGCATGAAATGACGAATAAAATGCACTATTAAGCTTCTACGCTAGGGCGAACAGAGACCCGATTAGATCATTTAACATTATGGTAAATAAAAGAATTCAGCGAAATTCTATCACATTTGTTCAATTTACGTCGCTCCTATTTCAGATAGCGTATTGGGCTAAGCGGCATCTCAAAGCGCACGAAAGGGTGAGTAACATGCACTATTGAACTTCTAGGGTGGGGCAATCAGAGACCCGATAAGATCATTTTATATTACGGTTAATATAAGAATTCAGCGAAGTTCTATCACATTTGTTCAATTTACGTCGCTCCTATTTCAGATAGCTTATTGGGCTAAGCGGCAACTCAAAGCGCATGAAATGACGAGTGAAATGCACTATTAAACTTCTAGGGTAGGGCGAACAAAGACCCGATTAGATCATTTTACATTAAGGTTAAAATAAGAATTCAGCGAAATTATATCACATTTGTTCAATTTACGTCGCTCCTATTTCAGATAGCGTATTGGGCTAAGCGGCATCTCAAAGCGCATGAAATGGCGAGTAAAATGCACTCTTAAACTTCTAGGATAAGGCAAACAGAGACCCGATTAGATCATTTTATATTACGGTTAACATAAGAATTCAGCGTAATTCTGTGACATTTGTTCAACTTACGTAGCTCCTATTCCAGATAGCGTACTGGGCTAGGCGGCAACTCAAAGCGCATGAAATGGCGAGTAAAATGCACTATTAAACTTCTAGGGTAGGGCAATCAAAGACCCGATTAGATCATTTTATATTTTGGTTAATATAAGAATTCAGCAAAATTCTATCACATTTGTTCAATTTCCGTCGCTCCTATTTCAGATAGCGTATTTGGCTAAGCGGCATCTCAAAGCGCATGAAATGGCGAGTAAAATGCAATACCAAACTTCTAGGATAAGGCAAACAGAGACCCGCTTAGATCATTTTATATTACGGTTAATATAAGAATTCAGCGTAATTCTATCACATTTGTTCAATTTACGTCGCTCCTATTTCAGATAGCGTATTGGGCTAAGCGGCATCTCAAAGCGCATGAAATGGCGAGTAAAATGCACTATTAAACTTGTAGTCTAGGGCGAACAGAGACCCGATTAGATCATTTTACATTATGGTTAATAAAAGAATTCAGCGAAATTCTATCACATTTGTTCAATTTACATCGCTCCTATTTCAGATAACGTATTGGGCTATGCGGCATCTCAAAGCGCATGAAATGACGAGTGAAATGCACTATTAAACTTCTAGTGTAGGGCGAACAGAGACTCGACTAGATCATTTTACATTAATGTCAATATGAGAATTCAGCGAAATTCTATCACATTTGTTCAACTTACGTCGCTCCTATTTACGATAGCGCACTGGGCTAGACGGCATCTTAATGCGCGTGGAGGGGCGAGTAAAATGCACTACTAAACTTCTATGATAGGGCAATCAGAGACCCGATTAGATGATTTTATATTTTGTTTAATATACGATTTCAAGGAAATTCTATCACATTTGTTCAATTTACGTCGCTCCTATTTCAGATAGCGTATTGGGCTAAGCGGCATCTCAAAGCGCATGAAATGGCGAGTAAAATGCACTATTAAACTTCTAGGGTAGGGCGAACAGAGACCCGATTAGATCATTTTACATTAAGGTTAATACAAGAATTCAGGGAAATTCTATCACATTTTTTCAATTTACGTCGCTCCTATTTCAGATAGCGTATTGGGCTACGCGGCATCTCAAAGCGCATGAAATGGCGAATAAAATGCACTATTAAACTTGTAGGCTAGGGCGAACAGAGACCCGATTAGATCATTTTACATTATGGTTAATAAAAGAATTCAGCGAAATTCTATCACATTTGTTCAATTTACATCGCACCTATTCCAGATAGCGTATTGGGCTAAGCGGCATCTCTATGCGCATGAAATGGCGAGTAAAATGCACTATTAAACTTCTAGGGTAATGCAAAGAGAGACCCGATTAGATCATTTTATATTACGGTTAATATAAGAATTAAGCGCAATTTTATCACATTTGTTCAATTTACGTCACTCCTATTTCAGATAGCCTACTGGGATAGCCGGCATCTTAAAGCGCGTGGAATAGCGAGTGAAATGCACTATTAAACTTCTAGGGTAGGGCGAACAGAGACCCCATCAGATCATTTTACATTAAGGTTAATATAAGAATTCAGCGAAATTCTATCACATTTGTTAAATTTACGTCGGTCCTATTTCAGATAGCGTACCGGGCTAGGCGGCATCATAAAGCGCGTGGAAGGGCGAGTAAAATGCACTATTAAACTTCTAGGGTAGGGCGAACAGAGACCCGATTAGATCATTGTATATTATGGTTAATTTAAGAATTCAGGGAAATTCTATCACATTTGTTCAATTTACGTCGCTCCTATTTCAGATAGCGTATTGGGCTAAGCGGCATCTCAAAGCGCATGAAATGGCGAGCAAAATCCACTATTAAACTTCTAGGGTGTGGCAAACAGAGACCCGATTAGATCATTTTATATTATGGTTAATTTAACAATTCAGCAAAATTCTATCACATTTGTTCAATTTACGTCGTTCCTATTTCAGATAGCGCACTCAGCTATGCGGCATCTTAAAGCGCGTGGACTGGCGAGTAAAATGCACTATTAAACTTATAGGGTAAGGCAAACAGGGACCCGATTAGATCATTTTATATTACGGTTAATATAAGAATTTAGCGTAATTCTATCACATTTGTTAAACTTACGTCGCTCCTATTTCAGATAGCGTACTGGGCTAGGCGGCATCTTAAAGCGCGTGAAAGGGCGAGTAAAATACACTATTAAACTTCTAGGCTAGGGCGAACAGAGACCCGTTTAGATCATTTTATATTACGGTTAATATAAGAATTCAGCGTAATTCTATCACATTTGTTCAATTTACGTCGCCCCTATTTCAAATAGCGTATTGTGCTAAGCGGCATCTCAAAGCGCATGAAATGGCGAGTGAAATGCACTATTAGACTTCTATGGTAGGGCGAACAGAGACCCGATTAGATCATTTTACATTAAGGTTAATATAAGAATTCAGGGAAATTCTATCACATTTGTTCAATTTACGTCGCTCCTATTCCAGATAGCGTTTTGGGCTATACGGCAGCTTAAAGCACATGAAATGGCGAGTAAAATGCACTATCAAACTTCTATGATAGGGCAAACAGAGGCCCGATTACATCATTTTATATTATGGTTAATTTAAGAATTCAGCAAAATTCTATCACATTTGTGCAATTTACATCGCTCCTATTTCAGGTAGCGTATTGAGCTAAGCGGCATCTCATGGCGCATGCAATGACGAGTAAAATGCACTATTAAACTTCTGGGGTTGGGCAAACAGAGACCCGATTAGATCATTTTATATTACGGTTAATATAAGAATTCAGCGTAATTCTATCACATTTGTTCAACTTACGTCGCTCCTATTTCAGATAGCGTATTGAGCTGAGCGGCATCTCAAAGCGCATGAAATGGCTAGTAAAATGCACTATTAAACTTCTAGGGAAAGGCAATCAGTGACCCGATTAGATCATGTTACATTATGGTTAATAAAAGAATTCAGCGAAATTCTATCACATTTGTTAAATTTACGTCGCTCCTATTTCAGATAGCGTACTGGGCTAGGCGGCATCTTAAAGCGCGTGAAAGGGCGAGTAAAATGCACTATTAAACTTCTAGGCTAGGGCGAACAGAGACCCGTTTAGATCATTGCATATTATGGTTAATTTAAGAATTCTACGAAATTCTATCACATTTGTTCAATTTACGTCGCTCCTATTTCAGATAGCGTATTGGGCTGAGCGGCATCTCAAAGCGCATGAAATGGCTAGTAAAATGCACTATTAAACTTCTAGGGAAAGGCAAACAGAGACCCGATTAGATCATATTACATTATGGTTAATAAAAGAATTCAGCGAAATTCTATCGCAATTGTTAAATTTACGTCGCTCCTATTTCAGATAGCGTATTGGGCTAAGCGGCATCTCAAAGCGCATGAAGTGACCAGTGAAATGCACTATTAAACTTCTAGGGTAAGGGAAAGAGAGACCCGATTAGATCATTTTATATTACGGTTAATATAAGAATTAAGCGTAATTCTATCACATTTGTTCAATTTACGTCACTCCTATTTCAGATAGCCTACTGGGCTAGCCGGCATCTTAAAGCGCGTGGAATAGCGAGTAAAATGCACTATTAGCCTTCTACGATAGGGCAATCAGAGACCCGATTAGATCATTTTATATTTTGGTTAATATAAGAATTCAGCGAAATCCTATCACATTTGTTCAATTTACGTCGCTCCAATTTCAGATAGCGTGCTGGGCTAGGCGGCATCTTAAAGCGCGTGGAATGGCGAGTGAAATGCGCTATTAAACTTCGACGATAGGGCAATCAGAGACCCGATTAGATCATTTTATATTTGGGTTAATATAAGAATTCAGGGAAATTCTATCACATTTGTTCAATTTACGTCGCTCCCATTTCAGATAGCTTATTGGGCTAAGCGGCATCTCAAAGCGCATGAAATGACGAGTGAAATGCACTATTAAACTTCTAGGGTAGGGCGAACAAAGACCCGATTAGATCATTTTACATTAAGGTTAATATAAGATCTCAGCGAAATTCTACCTCATTTGTTCAACTTACGTCGCTCCTATTTCAGATAGCGTATTGGGCTATGCTGCATCTCAAAGCGCAAGAAATGGCTAGTAAAATGCACTATTAAACTTCTAGGGTAGGGCAAACAGAGACCCGATTAGATCATTTTACATTAAGGTTAATATAAGAATTCAGGGAAACTCTATCACATTTGTTCAATTTACGTCGCTGCTATTTCAGATAGCGTATTGGGCTAAGCGGCCTCTCAAAGCGCATGAAATGGCGAGTAAAATGCACTGTTAAACTTGTGGGGTAGGTCAAACA
Source organism: Macropis europaea (assembly GCA_916610135.2). Classification (NCBI taxonomy): domain Eukaryota; kingdom Metazoa; phylum Arthropoda; class Insecta; order Hymenoptera; family Melittidae; genus Macropis; species Macropis europaea. The sequence continues at coordinate 23,151 of CAKAJE020001200.1, read as the reverse complement.
GAGACCCGATTAGATCATTTCATATTATGGTTAATTTAAGAATTCAGCGAAATTCTATCACATTTGTTCAATTTACGTCGCTCCTATTTCAGATAGCGTACTGGGCTAAGCCGCATCTTAAAGCGCATGAAATGATGAGTGAAATGCACTATTAAACTTCTATGATAGGGCAATCAGAGACCCGATTAGATCATTTTAAATTTTGGTTAATTTAAGAATTCAACGAAATTATATCACATTTGTTCAATTTACGTCGCTCCTATTTCAGATAGCGTGTTGGGCTAAGCGGCATCTCAAAGCGCATGAAATGGCGAGTAAAATGCACTATTAAACTTCTAGGGTAAGGCAAACAGGGACCCGATTACATCATTTTATATTACGGTTAATATAAGAATTCAGCGTAATTCTATCACATTTGTTAAACTTACGTCGCTCCTATTTCAGATAGCGTACTGGGCTAAGCGGCATCTTAAAGCGCATGAAATGATGACTGAGTTCACTATTAAACTTCTATGATAGGGCAATCAGAGACCCGATTAGATCATTTTATATTTTGGTTAATTTAAGAATTCAACGAAATTCTATCACATTTGTTCAATTTACGTCGCTCCTATTACAGATAGCGTATTGGGCTAAGCGGCATCTCAAAGCGCATGAAATGCCGAGTAAAACGCACTATTAAACATCTAGGGTAGGGCATACAGAGTCCCGATTAGATCATTTTACATTATGGTTAATAAAAGAATTCAGCGAAATTCTATCACATTTGTTCAATTTACGTCGCTCCTATTCCAGATAGCGTATTGGGCTAAGCGGCATCTCAAAGCGCATGAAATTACGAGTGAAATACACTATTAAACTTCTAGGGTAAGGCGAACAAAGACCCGATTAGATCATTTTACATTAAGGTTAAAATAAGAATTCAGCGAAATTCTATCACATTTGTTCAATTTACGTCGCTCCTATTTCAGATAGCGTATTGGGCTAAGCGGCATCTCAAAGCGCATGAAATGGCGAATAAAATGCACTATTAAGCTTCTACGCTAGGGCGAACAGAGACCCGATTAGATCATTTAACATTATGGTTAATAAAAGAATTCAGCAAAATTCTATCACATTTGTTCCATTTACGTCGCTCCTATTTCAGATAGCGTATGGGCTAAGCGGCATCTCAAAGCGCATGAAATGGCGAGTACAATGCACTATTAAACTTCTAGGGTAGGGCAAACAGAGACCCGATTAGATCATTTTATATTATGATTAATTTAAGAATTCAGCGATATTCTATCACATTTGTTCAATTTACGTCGCTCCTATTTCAGATAGCGTACTGGGCTAGGCGGCATCTCGCAGCGCGTGGAATGGCGAGTAAAATGCACTATTAGACTTCTATGATAGGGCAATCAGAGACCCGATTAGATCATTTCATATTTTGGTTAATATAAGAATTCAATGAAATTCTATCACATTTGTTCAATTTACGTCGCTCCTATTTCAGGTAGCGTATTGGGCTAAGCGGCATCTCATGGCGCATGAAATGACGAGTAAAATGCACTATTAAACTTCTGGGGTTGGGCAAACAGAGACCCGATTAGATCATTTTATATTACGGTTAATATAAGAATTCAGCGTAATTCTATCACATTTGTTCAACTTACGTCGCTCCTATTTCAGATAGCGTACTGGACTAAGCGGCATCTTAAAGCGCGTGTAATGTCGAGTAAAATGCACTATTAAACTCCTATGGTAGGGCAATCAGAGACCTGATTAGATCATTATATATTTTGTTTAATATAAGATTTCAGGGAAATTCTATCACATTTGTTCAATTTAGGCCGCTCCTATTTCAGATAGCGTATTGGGCTAAGCGGCATCTCAAAGCGCATGAAATGTCGAATAAAATACACTATTAAACTTCTAGACTAGGGCAAACAGAGACCCGATCAGATCATTTTACATTAAGGTTAATATAAGAATTCAGGGAAATTCTATCACATTTGTTCAATTTACGTCGCTCCTATTTCAAACAGCGTATTGGGCTAAGCGGAATCTCAAAGCGCGTGGAATGTCGAATAAAACGCACTATTAAACTTCTAGGCTAGGGCGAACAGAGAGCTGATTAAATCATTTTACATTATGGTGAATAAAAGATTTCAGCGAAATTCTATCACATTTGTACAATTTACGTCGCTCCTATTTCAGATAGCGTATTGAGCTAAGCGGCATCTCAAAGCGCATGAAATGGCGAGTAAAATGCACTATTGAACTTCTATGATAGGGCAATCAGAGACCTGATTAGATCATTTTATATTTTGGTTAATATAAGAATTCAGCGAAATTGTATCACTTTTGTTTATTTTACGTCGCTCCTATTTCAGATAGCGTAATGGGCTAAGCGGCATCTCAAAGCGCATGAAATGACGAGATAAATGCACTATTAGACTTCTATGGTAGGGCGAACAGAGACCCGATTAAATCATTTTACATTAAGGTTAATATAAGAATTCAGGGAAATTCTATCACATTTGTTCAATTTACGTCGCTCCTATTTCAGATAGCGTAATGGGCTAAGCGGCATCTTAAAGCGCGTGGAATGGCGAGTAAAATGCACTATTACACTTCTACGGTAGGGCAAACAGAGACCCGATTAGATCATTTTATATTATGGTTAATTTAAGAATTCACCGAAATTCTATCACATTTGTTCAATTTACGTCGCTCCTATTTCAGATAGCGAATTGGGCTAAGCAGCATCTCAAAGCCCATGAAATGGCGATTAAAATGCACTATTAAACTTCTAGGGTAAGGCAAACAGATACCCGATTAGATCATTTTATATTACGGTTAATATAAGAATTCAGCGTAATTCTATCACATTTGTTCAACTTATATCGCTCCTATTTCAGATAGCGTACTGGGCTAGGCGGCATCTTAAAGCGCGTGGTAAGGCGAGTAAAATGCACTATTAAACTTCTATGATAGGGCAATCAGAGACCAGATTAGATCATTTTATATTACGGTTAATATAAGAATTCAGCGTAATTCTATCACATTTGTTCAACTTACGTCGCTCCTATTTCAGATAGCGTACTGGGCTAGGTGGCATCTTAAAGCGCGTGGAAGGTCGAGTAAAATGCACTACTAAACTACTATGATAGGGCAATCAGAGACCCGATTAGGTCATTTTATATTTTGGTTAATATAAGAATTCAGCGAAATTCTATCACATTTGTTCAACTTACGTTGCTCCTATTGCAGATAGCGTATTGGGCTAAGTGGCATCTCAAAGCGCATGAAATGGCGAGTAAAATACACTATTAAACTTCTATGATAGGGCAATCTGAGACCCGATTAGATCATTTTACATTTTGTTTAATATAAGATTTCAGGGACATTCTATCACATTTGTTTAATTTACGTCGCTGCTATTTCAGATAGCGTATTGGGCTAAGCGGCATCTCAAAGCGCATGAAATGGCGAATAAAATGAACTATTAAACTTCTAGGCGAAGGCGAACAGAGACCCGATTAGATCATTTTACATTTTGGTTAATAAAAGAATTCAGCGAAATTCTATCACATTTGCTCAATTTACGTCGCTCCTATTACAGATAGCTTATTGTGCTTAGCGGCATCTCAAAGCGCATGAAGTGACGAGTGAAATGCACTATTAAACTTCTAGGGTAGGGCAAACAGAGACCCGATTAGATCATTTTATATTATGGTTAATTTAAGAATTCAGCAAAATTCTATCACATTTGTTCAATTTACGTCGCTCCTATTTCAAACAGCGTATTGGGCTAAGCGGAATCTCAAAGCGCGTGGAATGTCGAATAAAACGCACTATTAAACTTCTAGGCTAGGGCGAACAGAGAGCTGATTAAATCATTTTACATTATGGTGAATAAAAGATTTCAGCGAAATTCTATCACATTTGTACAATTTACGTCGCTCCTATTTCAGATAGCGTATTGAGCTAAGCGGCATCTCAAAGCGCATGAAATGGCGAGTAAAATGCACTATTGAACTTCTATGATAGGGCAATCAGAGACCTGATTAGATCATTTTATATTTTGGTTAATATAAGAATTCAGCGAAATTGTATCACTTTTGTTTATTTTACGTCGCTCCTATTTCAGATAGCGTAATGGGCTAAGCGGCATCTCAAAGCGCATGAAATGACGAGATAAATGCACTATTAGACTTCTATGGTAGGGCGAACAGAGACCCGATTAAATCATTTTACATTAAGGTTAATATAAGAATTCAGGGAAATTCTATCACATTTGTTCCATTTACGTCGCTCCTATTTCAGATAGCGTAATGGGCTAAGCGGCATCTTAAAGCGCGTGGAATGGCGAGTAAAATGCACTATTACACTTCTACGGTAGGGCAAACAGAGACCCGATTAGATCATTTTATATTATGGTTAATTTAAGAATTCACCGAAATTCTATCACATTTGTTCAATTTACGTCGCTCCTATTTCAGATAGCGAATTGGGCTAAGCGGCATCTCAAAGCCCATGAAATGGCGATTAAAATGCACTATTAAACTTCTAGGGTAAGGCAAACAGATACCCGATTAGATCATTTTATATTACGGTTAATATAAGAATTCAGCGTAATTCTATCACATTTGTTCAACTTATATCGCTCCTATTTCAGATAGCGTACTGGGCTAGGCGGCATCTTAAAGCGCGTGGTAAGGCGAGTAAAATGCACTATTAAACTTCTATGATAGGGCAATCAGAGACCAGATTAGATCATTTTATATTACGGTTAATATAAGAATTCAGCGTAATTCTATCACATTTGTTCAACTTACGTCGCTCCTATTTCAGATAGCGTACTGGGCTAGGTGGCATCTTAAAGCGCGTGGAAGGTCGAGTAAAATGCACTACTAAACTACTATGATAGGGCAATCAGAGACCCGATTAGGTCATTTTATATTTTGGTTAATATAAGAATTCAGCGAAATTCTATCACATTTGTTCAACTTACGTCGCTCCTATTGCAGATAGCGTATTGGGCTAAGTGGCATCTCAAAGCGCATGAAATGGCGAGTAGAATGCACTATTAAACTTCTATGATAGGGCAATCAGAGACCCGATTAGATCATTTTATATTTTGTTTAATAAAAGAAATCAGCGAAATTCTATCACATTTGTTCAACTTACGTCGCTGATATTTGAGATAGCGTGTTGGGCTATGCGGCATCGCAAAGCGCAAGAAATGGCGAGTAAAATGCGCTCTTAAACTTTTATGATAGGGCAATCAGAGACCCGATTAGATCATTTTACATTTTGTTTAATATAAGATTTCAGGGACATTCTATCACATTTGTTTAATTTACGTCGCTGCTATTACAGATAGCGAATTGGGCTAAGCGGCATCTCAAAGCGCATGAAATGGCGAATAAAATGCACTATTAAACTTCTAGGCGAGGGCGAACAGAGACCCGATTAGATCATTTTACATTTTGCTTAATAAAAGAATTCAGCAAAATTCTATCACATTTGTTCAGTTTACGTCGCTCCTATTTCAGATAGCTTACTGGGCTAGGCGGCACCTTAAAACGCATGGAATGGCGAGTAAAATGCACTATTAAACTTCTAGGGTAGTGCAAACAGTGACCCGATAAGATCATTTTATATTTTGTTTAATAAAAGAAATCAGCGAAATTCTATCACATTTGTTCAACTTACGTCGCTGATATTTGAGATAGCGTGTTGGGCTATGCGGCATCGCAAAGCGCAAGAAATGGCGAGTAAAATGCGCTCTTAAACTTTTATGATAGGGCAATCAGAGACCCGATTAGATCATTTTACATTTTGTTTAATATAAGATTTCAGGGACATTCTATCACATTTGTTTAATTTACGTCGCTGCTATTACAGATAGCGAATTGGGCTAAGCGGCATCTCAAAGCGCATGAAATGGCGAGTGAAATGCACTATTAAACTTCTAGGGTAGGGCAAACAGAGACCCGATTAGATCATTTTACATTAAGGTTAATATAAGAATTCAGGGAAATTCTATCACATTAGTTCAATTTACGTCGTTCCTATTTCAGATAGCGTACTGGGCTATGCGGCATCTTAAAGCGCGTGGAATGGCGAGTAAAATTCACTATTAAACTTCTATGATAGGGCAATCAGAGACCCGATTAGATCATGTTATATTTTGGTTAATGTAAGAATTCAGCGAAATTCTATCACATTTGTTCAATTTACGTCGCTCCTATTTCAGATAGCTTATTGGGCTAAGCGGCATCGCAAAGCGCATGAAATGACGAGTGAAATGCACTATTAAACTTCTAGGGTAGGGCAAACAGAGACCCGATTAGATCATTTTACATTAAGGTTAATATAAGAATTCAGGGAAATTCTATCACATTTGTTCAACATACGTCGCTCCTATTTCAGATAGCGTACTGGGCTAGGCGGCATCTCAAAGCGCATGAAATGGCGAGTCAAATGCACTGTTAAACTTCTATGATAGGGAAATCAGAGACCCGATTAGATTATTTTATATTTTGGTTAATATAATAATTCAGCGAAATTCTAACACATTTGTTCCATTTACGTCGCTCCTATTTCAGATAGCGTACTGTGCTAGGCGGCATCTTAAAGCGCGTGGAATGGCGAGTAAAATGCACTATTAAACTTCAAGGGTAGGGCAAACAGAGACCCGATTAGATCATTTTATATTATGGTTAATTTAAGAATTCAGAAAAATTCTATCACATTTGTTCAATTTACGTCGTTCCGATTTCAGATAGCGTATTGGGCTATGCGGCATCTCAAAGCGCATGAAATAACGAGTAAAATGCACTGTTAAACTTGTAGGGAAGGGCAAACAGAGACCCGATTAGATCATTTTATATTACGGTTAATATAAGAATTCAGCGTAATTCTATCACATTTGTTCAACTTACGTCGCTCCTATTTCAGATAGCGTACTGGGCTAGGCGGTATCTCAAAGCGCGTGGAAGGGCGAGTAAAATGCACTACTAAACTTCTATGATAGGGCAATCAGAGACCCGATTAGATCATTTTATATTTTGGTTAATATAAGAATTCAGCGAAATTCTATCACATTTGTTCAATTTACGTCGCTCCTATTTCAGATAGCTTATTGGGCTAAGCGGCATCTCAAAGCGCATGAAATGACGAGTGAAATGCACTATTAAACTTATAGGGTAAGGCAAACAGAGACCCGATTAGATCATTTTATATTACGGTTAATATAAGAATTCAACGTAATTCTATCACATTTGTTCAACTTTCGTCGCTCCTATTTCAGATAGCGTACTGAGCTAGGCGGCATCTTAAAGCGCGTGGAATGGCGAGTAAAATGCAATATTAAACTTCTATGATGGGGCAATCAGAGACCCGATTAGATCATTTTATATTTTGGTTAATATAAGAATTCAGCGAAATTCTATCACATTTGTTCAATTTACGTCGCTCCTATTTCAGATAGCTTATTGGGCTAAGCGGCATCTCAAAGCGCAAGAAATGGCGAGTAAAATGCACTATTAAACTTCTAGGGTAGGGCAAACAGAGACCCGATTAGATCATTTTATATTACGGTTAATATAAGAATTCAGCGTAATTCTGTCACATTTGTTCAACTTACGTCGCTCCTATTTCAGATAGCGTACTGGGCAAGGCGGTATCTCAAAGCGCGTGGAAGGGCGAGTAAAATGCACTACTAAACTTCTATGATAGGGCAATCAGAGACCCGATTAGATCATTTTATATTTTGGTTAATATAAGAATTCAGCGAAATTCTCTCACATTTGTTCAATTTACGTCGCTGATATCTCAGACAGCGTATTGGACTAAGCGGCATCTCAAAGCGCATGAAATGGCGAGTAAAATGCACTATTAAACTTCTAGGGTAAGGCAAACAGAGACCCGATTAGATCATTTTATATTACGGTTAATATAAGAATTCAGAGTAATTCTATCACATTTGTTCAATTTACGTCGCCCCTATTTCAGATAGCGTATTGGGCTAAGCGGCATCTCAAAGCGCATGAAATGGCGAGTCAAATGCACTGTTAAACTTCTATGATAGGGAAATCAGAGACCCGATTAGATTATTTTATATTTTGGTTAATATAATAATTCAGCGAAATTCTAACACATTTGTTCCATTTACGTCGCTCCTATTTCAGATAGCGTACTGTGCTGGGCGGCATCTTAAAGCTCGTGGAATGGCGAGTAAAATGCACTATTAAACTTCAAGGGTAGGGCAAACAGAGACCCGATTAGATCATTTTATATTATGGTTAATTTAAGAATTCAGAAAAATTCTATCACATTTGTTCAATTTACTTCGTTCCTATTTCAGATAGCGTATTGGGCTATGCGGCATCTCAAAGCGCATGAAATGACGAGTAAAATGCACTGTTAAACTGCTAGGGTAGGGCAAACAGAGACCCGATTAGATCATTTTATATCATGGTTAATTTAAGAATTCAGCAAAATTCTATCACATTAGTTCAATTTACGTCGTTCCTATTTCAGATAGCGTATTGGACTAAGCGGCATCTCAAAGCGCAAGAAATGTCGAGTAAAATGCACTATTAAACTTCTAGGGTAGTGCAAACAGAGACCCGATTAGATCATTTTACATTAAGGTTAATATAAGAATTCAGGGAAATTCTATCACATTTGTTCAACATACGTCGCTCCTATTTCAGATAGCGTACTGGGCTAGGCGGCATCTCAAAGCGCATGAAATGGCGAGTCAAATGCACTGTTAAACTTCTATGATAGGGAAATCAGAGACCCGATTAGATTATTTTATATTTTGGTTAATATAATAATTCAGCGAAATTCTAACACATTTGTTCCATTTACGTCGCTCCTATTTCAGATAGCGTACTGTGCTAGGCGGCATCTTAAAGCGCGTGGAATGGCGAGTAAAATGCACTATTAAACTTCAAGGGTAGGGCAAACAGAGACCCGATTAGATCATTTTATATTATGGTTAATTTAAGAATTCAGAAAAATTCTATCACATTTGTTCAATTTACGTCGTTCCGATTTCAGATAGCGTATTGGGCTATGCGGCATCTCAAAGCGCATGAAATAACGAGTAAAATGCACTGTTAAACTTCTAGGGTAGGGCAAACAGAGACCCGATTAGATCATTTTATATTACGGTTAATATAAGAATTCAGCGTAATTCTATCACATTTGTTCAACTTACGTCGCTCCTATTTCAGATAGCGTACTGGGCTAGGCGGTATCTCAAAGCGCGTGGAAGGGCGAGTAAAATGCACTACTAAACTTCTATGATAGGGCAATCAGTGACCCGATTAGATCATTTTATATTTTGGTTAATATAAGAATTCAGCGAAATTCTCTCACGTTTGTTCAATTTACGTCGCTGATATTTCAGATAGCGTATTGGACTAAGCGGCATCTCAAAGCGCAAGAAATGTCGAGTAAAATGCACTATTAAACTTCTAGGGTAGTGCAAACAGAGACCCGATAAGATCATTTTATATTATGGTTAATTTAAGAATTCAGCGAAATTCTCTCACATTTGTTCAATTTACGTCGCTGATATTTCAGATACCTTATTGGGCTTAGCGGCATCTCAAAGCGCATGAAATGACGAGTGAAATGCACTATTAAACTTCTAGGGTAGGGCGAACGAAGACCCGATTAGATCATTTTACATTGAGGTTAATATAAGAATTCAGCGAAATTCTATCACATTTGTTCAATTTACGTCGCTCCTATTTCAGATAGTGTATTGGGCTAAGCGGCATCTCAAAGCGCATGAAATGGCGAGTAAAATGCACTATTAAACTTCTAGGATAAGGCAAACAGAGACCCGATTAGATCATTTTATATTGCGGTTAATATAAGAATTCAGCGTAACTCTGACACATTTGTTCAACTTACGTAGCTCCTATTTCAGATAGCGTACTGGGCTAGGCGGCATCTTAAAGCGCGTGGAATGGCGGGTAAAATGCACTATTAAACTTCTATGATGGGGCAAACAGAGACCCGATTAGATCATTTTATATTTTGGTTAATATAAGAATTCAGCGAAATTCTATCACATTTGTTCAATTTACGTCGCTCCTATTTCAGATAGCGTATTGGGCTAAACGGCATCTCAAAGCGCATGAAATGGCGAGTAAAATGCACTATTAAACTTCTAGGGTAGGGCAATCAGAGACCCGACTAGATCATTTTATATTATGGTTAATTTAAGAATTCAGCAAAATTCTATCACATTTGTTCAGTTTACGTCGCTCCTATTTCAGATAGCGTACTGGGCTAGGCGGCACCTTAAAACGCATGGAATGGCGAGTAAAATGCACTATTAAACTTCTATGATAGGGCAATCAGAGATCCGATTAGATCATTTATATTTTGGTTAATATAAGAATTCAGCGAAATTCTATCACATTTGTTCAATTTACGTCGCTCCTATTTCAGATAGCGTATTGGACTAAGCGGCATCTCAAAGCGCAAGAAATGTCGAGTAAAATGCACTATTAAACTTCTAGGGTAGTGCAAACAGTGACCCGATAAGATCATTTTATATTATGGTTAATTTAAGAATTCAGCGAAATTCTCTCACATTTGTTCAATTTTCGTCGCTGATATTTCAGATAGCATATTGGGCTAAGCGGCATCTCAAAGCGCGAGAAATGGCGAGTAAAATGCACTATTAAACTTCTAGGGTAGGGCAAACAGAGACCCGATTAGATCATTTTATATTTTGGTTAATATAAGAATTCAGCGAAATTCTATCACATTTGTTCAATTTACGTCGCTCCTATTTCAGATAGCGTATTGGGCTAAGCGGCATCTCAAAGCGCATGAAATGACGAATAAAATGCACAACTAAGATTCTACGCTAGGGCGAACAGAGACCCGATTAGATCATTTTACGTTATGGTTAATAAAAGAATTCAGCGAAATTCTATCACATTTGATCAATTTACATCGCTCCTATTGCAGATAGCGTATTGTGCTAAGCGGCATCTCAAAGCGCATGAAATAACGAGTAAAATGCACTATTAAACTTGTAGGGTAGGGCAAACAGAGACCCCATTAGATCATTTTATATTATGGTTAATTTAAGAATTCAGCGAAATTCTATCACATTTGTTCAATTTACGTCGCTCCTATTTCAGATAGCGTATTGGGCTAAGCGGCATCTCAAAGCGCATGAAATGGCGAGTAGAATGCACTGTTAAACTTCTAGGGTAGGGCAAACAGAGACCCGATTAGATCATTCTATATTATGGTTAATTTAAGAATTCAGCGAAATTCTATCACATTTGTTCTATTTACGTCGCTCCTATTGCAGATAGCGTATTGGGCTAAGCGGCATCTTAAAGCGCGTGGAATGGCGAGTAAAATTCACTATTAAACTTCTATGATAGCTCCATCAGAGACTCGATTAGATCATTTTATATTTTGGTTATTATAAGAATTCAGCGAAGTTCTATCACATTTGTTCAATTTACGTCGCTCCTATTTCAGATAGCTTATTGGGCTAAGCGGCATCTCAAAGCGCATGAAATGACGAGTGAAATGCACTATTAAACTTATAGGGTAAGGCAAACAGAGACCCGATTAGATCATTTTATATTACGGTTAATATAAGAATTCAACGTAATTCTATCACATTTGTTCAACTTTCGTCGCTCCTATTTCAGATAGCGTACTGAGCTAGGCGGCATCTTAAAGCGCGTGGAATGGCGAGTAAAATGCAATATTAAACTTCTATGATAGGGCAATCAGAGACCCGATTAGATCATTTTATATTTTGGTTAATATAAAAATTCAGCGAAATTCTATCACAATTGTTCAATTTACGTCGCTCCTATTTCAGATAGCGTATTGGGCTAAGCGGCAACTCAAAGCGCATGAAATGACGAGTGAAATGCACTATTAAACTTCTAGGGTAGGGCGAACAGAGACCCGATTAGATCATTTTACATTAAGGTTAATATAAGAATTCAGGGAAATTCTATCACATTTGTTCAATTTACGTCGCTCCTATTTCAAATAGCGTACTCGGATAGGCGGCATCTTAAAGCGCGTGGAATGGCGAGTAAAATGCACTATTAAACTTCTATGATAGGGCAATCAGAGACCTGATTCGATCATTTTATATTTTGGTTAATATAAGAATTCAGGGAAATTCTATCACATTTGTTCAATTTACGTCGCTCCTATTTCAGATAGCGTATTGGGCTAAGCGGAATCTCAAAGCGCATGGAATGTCGAATAAAATGCACTATTAAACTTCTAGGCTAGGGCGAACAGAGAGCTGATTAAATCATTTTACATTATGGTTAATAAAAGATTTCAGCGAAATTCTATCACATTTGTACAATTTACGTCGCTCCTATTTCAGATAGCGTATTGAGCTAAGCGGCATCTCAAAGCGCATGAAATGGCGAGTAAAATGCACTATTGAACTTCTATGATAGGGCAATCAGAGACCTGATTAGATCATTTTATATTTTGGTTAATATAAGAATTCAGCGAAATTCTATCACATTTGTTCAATTTACGTCGCTCCTATTTCAGTTAGCGTATTGGGCTAAGCAGCATCTCAAAGTGCATGAAATGGCGAGTAAAATGCACTATTAAACTTCTAGGGTAGGGCAAACAGAGACCCGATTAGATCATTTTATATAATGGTTAATTTAAGAATTCAGCAAAATTCTATCACATTTGTTCAACTTACGTCGCTCCTATTTCAGCTAGCGTACTGGGCTTGGCGGCATCTTAAAACGCGAGGAATGGCGAGTAGAATGCACTGTTAAACTTCTATGATAGGGCAATCAGAGACCCGATTAGATCATTTTATATTTTGTTTAATATAAGATTTCAGGGAAATTCTATCACATTTGTTCAATTTACGTCGCTCCTATTTCAGATAGCGTACTGGGCTAGGCGGCATCTTAAAGCGCGTGGAAAGGCGAGTAAAATGCACTATTACACTTCTAGGGTAGGGCAAACAGAGGCCCGATTAGATCATTTTATATTATGGTTAATTTAAGAATTCAGCGAAATTCTATCACATTTGTTCAATTTACGTCGCTCCTATTTCAGATAGCGTATTGGGCTAAGCGGCATCTCAAAGCGCATGAAATGGCGAGTAAAATGCACTATTAAACTTCTAGGGTAAGGCAAACAGAGACCCGATTAGATCATTTTATATTACGGTTAATATAAGAATTCAGAGTAATTCTATCACATTTGTTCAATTTACGTCGCCCCTATTTCAGATAGCGTATTGGGCTAAGCGGCATCTCAAAGCGCATGAAATGGCGAGTCAAATGCACTGTTAAACTTCTATGATAGGGAAATCAGAGACCCGATTAGATTATTTTATATTTTGGTTAATATAATAATTCAGCGAAATTCTAACACATTTGTTCCATTTACGTCGCTCCTATTTCAGATAGCGTACTGTGCTGGGCGGCATCTTAAAGCTCGTGGAATGGCGAGTAAAATGCACTATTAAACGTCAAGGGTAGGGCAAACAGAGACCCGATTAGATCATTTTATATTATGGTTAATTTAAGAATTCAGAAAAATTCTATCACATTTGTTCAATTTACTTCGTTCCTATTTCAGATAGCGTATTGGGCTATGCGGCATCTCAAAGCGCATGAAATGACGAGTAAAATGCACTGTTAAACTTCTAGGGTAGGGCAAACAGAGACCCGATTAGATCATTTTATATCATGGTTAATTTAAGAATTCAGCAAAATTCTATCACATTAGTTCAATTTACGTCGTTCCTATTTCAGATAGCGTATTGGACTAAGCGGCATCTCAAAGCGCAAGAAATGTCGAGTAAAATGCACTATTAAACTTCTAGGGTAGTGCAAACAGAGACCCGATTAGATCATTTTACATTAAGGTTAATATAAGAATTCAGGGAAATTCTATCACATTTGTTCAACATACGTCGCTCCTATTTCAGATAGCGTACTGGGCTAGGCGGCATCTCAAAGCGCATGAAATGGCGAGTCAAATGCACTGTTAAACTTCTATGATAGGGAAATCAGAGACCCGATTAGATTATTTTATATTTTGGTTAATATAATAATTCAGCGAAATTCTAACACATTTGTTCCATTTACGTCGCTCCTATTTCAGATAGCGTACTGTGCTAGGCGGCATCTTAAAGCGCGTGGAATGGCGAGTAAAATGCACTACTAAACTTCTATGATAGGGCAATCAGTGACCCGATTAGATCATTTTATATTTTGGTTAATATAAGAATTCAGCGAAATTCTCTCACATTTGTTCAATTTACGTCGCTGATATTTCAGATAGCGTATTGGACTAAGCGGCATCTCAAAGCGCAAGAAATGTCGAGTAAAATGCACTATTAAACTTCTAGGGTAGTGCAAACAGAGACCCGATAAGATCATTTTATATTATGGTTAATTTAAGAATTCAGCGAAATTCTCTCACATTTGTTCAATTTACGTCGCTGATATTTCAGATACCTTATTGGGCTTAGCGGCATCTCAAAGCGCATGAAATGACGAGTGAAATGCACTATTAAACTTCTAGGGTAGGGCGAACGAAGACCCGATTAGATCATTTTACATTGAGGTTAATATAAGAATTCAGCGAAATTCTATCACATTTGTTCAATTTACGTCGCTCCTATTTCAGATAGCGTATTGGACTAAGCGGCATCTCAAAGCGCAAGAAATGTCGAGTAAAATGCACTATTAAACTTCTAGGGTAGGGCAAACAGAGACCCGATTAGATCATTTTATATTACGGTTAATATAAGAATTCAGCGTAATTCTATCACATTTGTTCAATTTACGTCGCTCCTATTTCAGATAGCGTATTGGGCTAAGCGGCATCTCAATGCGCATGAAATGGCGAGTAACATGCACTATTAAACTTCTAGGATAAGGCAAACAGAGACCTGATTAGATCATTTTATATTTTGGTTAATATAAGAATTCAGCGAAATTCTATCACATTTGTTCAATTTACGTCGCTCCTATTTCAGATAGCGTATTGGACTAAGCGGCATCTCAAAGCGCAAGAAATGTCGAGTAAAATGCACTATTAAACTTCTAGGGTAGTGCAAACAGTGACCCGATAAGATCATTTTATATTATGGTTAATTTAAGAATTCAGCGAAATTCTCTCACATTTGTTCAATTTTCGTCGCTGATATTTCAGATAGCGTATTGGGCTAAGCGGCGTCTCAAAGCGCGAGAAATGGCGAGTAAAATGCACTATTAAACTTCTAGGGTAGGGCAAACAGAGACCCGATTAGATCATTTTATATTTTGGTTAATATAAGAATTCAGCGAAATTCTATCACATTTGTTCTATTTACGTCGCTCCTATTGCAGATAGCGTATTGGGCTAAGCGGCATCTTAAAGCGCGTGGAATGGCGAGTAAAATTCACTATTAAACTTCTATGATAGCTCCATCAGAGACTCGATTAGATCATTTTATATTTTGGTTAATATAAGAATTCAGCGAAATTCTATCACATTTGTTCAATTTACGTCGCTCCTATTTCAGATAGCTTATTGGGCTAAGCGGCATCTCAAAGCGCATGAAATGACGAGTGAAATGCACTATTAAACTTATAGGGTAAGGCAAACAGAGACCCGATTAGATCATTTTATATTACGGTTAATATAAGAATTCAACGTAATTCTATCACATTTGTTCAACTTTCGTCGCTCCTATTTCAGATAGCGTACTGAGCTAGGCGGCATCTTAAAGCGCGTGGAATGGCGAGTAAAATGCAATATTAAACTTCTATGATAGGGCAATCAGAGACCCGATTAGATCATTTTATATTTTGGTTAATATAAGATTTCAGGGAAATTCTATCACATTTGTTCAATTTACGTCGCTCCTATTTCAGATAGCGAATTGGGCTAAGCGGCATCTCAAAGCGCATGAAGTGACGAGTGAAATGCACTGTTAAACTTCTAGGGTAGGGCAAACAGAGACCCGATTAGATCATTTTATATTATGGTTAATTTAAGAATTCAGCAAAATTCTATCACATTTGTTCAATTTACGTCGCTCCTATTTCAAACAGCGTATTGGGCTAAGCGGAATCTCAAAGCGCGTGGAATGTCGAATAAAACGCACTATTAAACTTCTAGGCTAGGGCGAACAGAGAGCTGATTAAATCATTTTACATTATGGTTAATAAAAGATTTCAGCGAAATTCTATCACATTTGTACAATTTACGTCGCTCCTATTTCAGATAGCGTATTGAGCTAAGCGGCATCTCAAAGCGCATGAAATGGCGAGTAAAATGCACTATTGAACTTCTATGATAGGGCAATCAGAGACCCGATTAGATCATTTTACATTTTGTTTAGTATAAGATTTCAGGGACATTCTATCACATTTGTTTATTTTACGTCGCTCCTATTTCAGATAGCGTAATGGGCTAAGCGGCATCTCAAAGCGCATGAAATGACGAGATAAATGCACTATTAGACTTCTATGGTAGGGCGAACAGAGACCCGATTAGATCATTTTACATTAAGGTTAATATAAGAATTCAGGGAAATTCTATCACATTTGTTCCATTGACGTCGCTCCTATTTCAGATAGTATATTGGGCTAAGCGGCATCTTAAAGCGCTTGGAATGGCGAGTAAAATGCACTATTACACTTCTAGGGTAGGGCAAACAGAGACCCGATTAGATCATTTTATATTATGGTTAATTTAAGAATTCACCGAAATTCTATCACATTTGTTCAATTTACGTCGCTGATATTTCAGATAGCGTATTGGGCTAAGCGGCATCTCAAAGCGCGAGAAATGGCGAGTAAAATGCACTATTAAACTTCTAGGGTAGGGCAAACAGAGACCCGATTAGATCATTTTATATTTAGGTTAATATAAGAATTCAGCGAAATTCTATCACATTTGTTCAATTTACGTCGCTCCTATTTCAGATAGCGTATTGGGCTAAGCGGCATCTCAAAGCGCATGAAATGACGAATAAAATGCACAATTAAGCTTCTAGGGTAGGGCAAACAGAGACCCCATTAGATCATTTTATATTATGGTTAATTTTAGAATTCAGCGAAATTCTATCACATTTGTTCAATTTACGTCGCTCCTATTTCAGCTAGCGTATTGGGCTAAGCGGCATCTCAAAGCGCATGAAATGGCGAGTAAAATGCACTATTAAACTTCTAGGGTAGGGCAAACAGAGACCCGATTAGATCATTTTATATTATGGTTAATTTAAGAATTCAGCGAAATTCTATCACATTTGTTCAATTTACGACGCTCCTATTGCAGATAGCGTATTGGGCTAAGCGGCATCTTAAAGCGCGTGGAATGGCGAGTAAAATTCACTATTAAACTTCTATGATAGGGCAACCAGAGACCCGATTTGATCATTTTATATTTTGGTTAATATAAGAATTCAGCGAAATTCTATCACATTTGGTCAATTTACGTCGCTCCTATTTCAGATAGCTTATTGGGCTAAGCGGCATCTCGAAGCGCATGAAATGACGAGTGAAATGCACTATTAAACTTCTAGGGTAGGGCGAACGAAGACCCGATTAGATCATTTTACATTGAGGTTAATATAAGAATTCAGCGAAATTCTATCACATTTGTTCAATTTACGTCGCTCCTATTTCAGATAGCGTATTGGGCTAAGCGGCATCTCAAAGCGCATGAAATGGCGAGTTAAATGCACTATTAAACTTCACGGGTAGGGCAAACAGAGACCCGATTAGATCATTTTATATTATGGTTAATTTAAGAATTCAGAAAAATTCTATCACATTTGTTCAATTTACGTCGTTCCTATTTCAGATAGCGTATTGGGCTATGCGACATCTCAAAGCGCATGAAATGACGAGTAAAATGCACTATTAAACTTCAATGATAGGGCAATCAGAGACCCCATTAGATGATTTTATGTTTTGGTTAATATAAGAATTCAGCGTAATTCTATCACATTTGTTCAATTTACGTCGCTGATATTTCAGATAGCGTATTGGGCTAAGCGGCATCGCAAAGCGCAAGAAATGTGGAGTAAAATGCACTATTAAACTTCTAGGGTAGGGCAAACAGAGACCCGATTACATCATTTTATATTTTGGTTAATTTTAGAATTCAGCGAAATTCTATCACATTTGTTCCATTTACGTCGCTCCTATTTCAGATAGCGTATTGGGCTAAGCGGCATCTTAAAGCGCATGAAATGGCGAGTAAAATGCACTATTACACTTCTAGGGTAGGGCAAACAGAGACCCGATTAGATCATTTTATATTATGATTAATTTAAGAAGTCAGCAAAATTCTATCACATTTGTTCAATTTACGTCGTTCCTATTTCAGATAGCGAACTGGGCTAGGCGGCATCTTAAAGCGCGTGGAAAGGCGAGTAAAATGCACTATTAAACTTCTATGGTAGGGCAATCAGAGACCCGATTAGATCATTTTATATTTTGTTTAATATAAGATTTCAGGGAAATTCTGTCACATTTGTTCAATTTACGTCGCTCCTATTTCAGATAGCTTATTGGGCTTAGTGGCATCTGAAAGCGCATGAAATGGCGAGTAAAATGCACTATTAAACTTCTAGGGTAGGGCAAACAGAGACCCGATTAGATCATTTTATATTACGGTTAATATAAGAATTCAGCGTAATTCTATCACATTTGTTCAACTTACGTCGCTCCTCTTTCAGATAGCGTATTGGGGTAAGCTGCATCTCAAAGCGCAAGACATGGCGAGTAAAATGCACAATTAAACTTCTAGGGTAGGGCAATCAGAGACCCGATTAGATCATTTTGTATTTTGGTTAATATAAGAATTCAGCGAAATTCTATCACATTTGCTCAATTTACGTCGCTCCTATTTCAGATAGCGTATTGGGCTAAGCGGCATCTCAAAGCGCATGGATTGACGAGTGAAATGCTCTATTAAACTTCTGGGGTAGGGCGAACAGAAACCCGAATAGATCATTTTATATTACGGTTAATATAAGAATTCAGCGAAATTCTATCACATTTGTTCAATTTACGTCGCTCATATTTCATATAGCGTACTGGGCTAAGCGGCATCTCAAAGCGCATGAAATGGCGAGTAAAATGCACTATTAAACTTCTAGGATAAGGCAAACAGAGACCCGATTAGATCATTTTATATTGCGGTTAATATAAGAATTCAGCGTAATTCTGTCACATTTGTTCAACTTACGTAGCTCCTATTTCAGATAGCGTACTGGGCTAGGCGGCAACTTAAAGCGCGTGGAATGTCGAGTAAAATGCACTATCAAACTTCTATGATAGGGCAATCAGAGACCCGATTAGATCATTTTATATTTTGGTTAATATGAGAATTCAGCGAAATTTTATAACATTTGTTCAATTTACGTCGCTCCTATTTCAGATAGCGTATTGGGCTAAGCGCCATCTCAAAGCGCATGAAATGGCGAGTGAAATGCAATATTAAACTTCTAGGGTAGGGCAAACAGAGACCCGATTAGATCATTTTATATTACGGTCAATTTAAGAATTCAGCGAAATTCTATCACATTTGTTCAATTTACGTCGCTCCTATTAAAGAAGCGTATTGGGCTAAGCGGCATCTGAAAGCGCATGAAATGGCGAGTAAAATGCACTATTAAACTTCTAGGGTAAGGCAAACAGATACCCGATTAGATCATTTTATATTACGGTTAATATAAGAATGCAGCGTAATTCTATCACATTTGTTCAACTTACGTCGCTCCTATTTCAGATAGCGTACTGGGCGTGACGGCATCTTAAAGCGCGTGGAATGGCGAGTAAAATGCACTATTAGCCTTCTATGATAGGGCAATCAGAGACCCGATTAGATCATTTTATATTAATGTTAATATAAGAATTAAGCGTAATTCTATCACATTTGTTCAATTTACGTCGCTCCTATTTCGGATAGCGTACTGGACTAAGCGGCATCTTAAAGCGCGTGGAATGGCGTGTAAAATGCACTATTAAACTTCTAGGGTAGGGCAAACAGAGACCCGATTAGATCATTTTATATTATAGTTAATTTCAGAATTCAGCGAAATTCTATCACATTTGTTCACCTTACGTCGCTCCTATTTCAGATAGCGTATTGGGCTAAGCGGCATCTCAAAGCGCATGAAATGGCGAGTAAAACGCACTATTAAACTTCTAGGGTAGGGCAAACTGAGACCCGATTAGATCATTTTATATTATGGTTAATTTAAGAATTCAGCAAAATTCAATCACATTTGTTCAATTTACGTCGCTCCTATTTCAGATAGCGTACTGGGCTAGGCGGCATCTTAAAGCGCGCGGAATGTCGAGTAAAATGCACTATTAAACTTCTATGATAGGGCAATCAGAGACCCGATTAGATCATTTTATATTTTGGTTAATATAAGAATTCAGCGAAATTCTATCACATTTGTTCAATTTACGTCGCTCCAATTTCAGATAGCGTACTGGGCTAGGCGTCAGCATAAAGCGCGTGGAATGGCAAGTAAAATGCACTATTAAACTTCTATGATAGGGCAATCAGAGACCCGATTAGATCATTTTATATTTTGGTTAATATAAGAATTCAGCGAAATTCTATCACATTTGTTCCATTTATATCGCTCCTATTTCAGATAGCGTATTGGGCTAAGCGGCATCTCAAAGCGCATGAAATAAGGAGTAAAATGCACTATTAAAGTTCTAGGGTAGGGCAAACATAGACCCGACTAGATCATTTTATATTATGGTTAATTTAAGAATTCAGCGAAATACTATCACATTCGTTCAATTTACGTCGCTCCTATTTCAGATAGCGTATTGGGCTAAGCGGCATCTCAAAGCGCATGAAATGAGGAGTAAAATGCACTATTAAAGTTCTAGGGTAGGGCAAACAGAGACCCGACTAGATCATTTTATATTATGGTTAATTTAAGAATTCAGCGAAATACTATCACATTCGTTCAATTTTGCGTCGCTCCTATTTCAGATAGCGTATTGGGCAAAGCGGCATCTCAAAGCGCATGAAATGACGAGTAAAATGCACTATTAAACTTCTAGGGTAGGACAAGCAGTGACCCGATTAGACCGTTTTATATTATGGTTAATTTAAGAATTCAGCAAAATTCTATCACATTTGTTCAATTTACGTCGCTCCTATTTCAGATAGCGTACTGGGCTAGGCGTCAGCTTAAAGCGCGTGGAATGGCGAGTAAAATGCACTATTAAACTTCTATGATAGGGCAATCAGAGACCCGATTAGATCATTTTATATTTTGGTTAATATAAGAATTCAGCGAAATTCTATCACATTTGTTCAATTTACGTCGCTCACGTTTCATATAGCGTATTGGGCTAAGCGGCATCTCAAAGCGCATGAAATGGCGAGTAAAATGCACTATTAAACTTCTAGGGTAGGGCAAACAGAGACCCGATTAGATCATTTTATATTATGGTTAATTTAATCATTCAGCAAAATTCTATCACTTTTGTTCAATTTACGTCGTTCGTATTTCAGATAGCGTACTGGGCTAGGCGGCACATTAAAGCGCGTGGAATGGCGAGTAAAATGCACTATTAAGCTTCTATGATAGGGCAATAAGAGACCCGATTAGATCATTTTATATTTTGGTTAATATAAGAATTCAGCGAAATTCCATCACATTTATTCAATTTACGTCGCTCCTATTTCAGATAGCTTATTGAGCTAAGTGGCATCTCAAAGCGCATGAAATGTGGAGTGAAATGCACTATTAAACTTCTATGGTAGGGCGAACAGAGACCCGATTAGATCATTTTACATTAAGGTTAATGTAAGAATTCAGGGAAATTCTATCACATTTGTTCAATTTACGTCGCTACTATTTCAGATAGCGTATTGGGCTAAGCGGCATCTCAAAGGGCATGAAATGGCGAATAAAATGCACTATTAAACTTCTGGGCTAGGGCGAACAGAGACCCGATCAGATCATTTTACATTATGGTTAATAAAAGAATTCAGCGAAATTCTACCACATTTGTTCAACTTACGTCGCTCCTATTTCAGATAGCGTATTGGGCTAAGCGGCATCTCAAAGCGCATGAAATGGCGAGTAAAATGCACTATTAAAGTTCTAGGGTAGGGCAAACATAGACCCGACTAGATCATTTTATATTATGGTTAATTTAAGAATTCAGCGAAATACTATCACATTCGTTCAATTTACGTCGCTCCTATTTCAGATAGCGTATTGGGCTAAGCGGCATCTCAAAGCGCATGAAATGAGGAGTAAAATGCACTATTAAAGTTCTAGGGTAGGGCAAACAGAGACCCGACTAGATCATTTTATATTATGGTTAATTTAAGAATTCAGCGAAATACTATCACATTCGTTCAATTTACGTCGCTCCTATTTCAGATAGCGTATTGGGCTAAGCGGCATCTCAAAGCGCATGAAATGACCAGTGCAATGCACTATAAATCTTCTAGGGTATGGCGAACAGAGGCCCGATTATATCATTTTACATTAAGGTTAATATAAGAATTCAGCGAGATTCTCTCACATTTGTTCAATTTACGTCGCCGATATTTCAGATAGCGTATTGGTCTAAGCGGCATCTCAAAGCGCATGAAATGTCGAGTAAAATGCACTATTAAACTTCTAGGGTAGGGCAATCAGAGACCCGATTAGATCATTTTATATTATGGTTAATTTAAGAATTCAGCAAAATTCTATCACATTTATTCAATTTACGTCGTTCCTATTTCAGATAGCATACTGGGCTAGGCGGCATCTTAAAGCGCGTGGAATGGCGAGTAAAATGCACTATTAGACTTCTATGATAGGGCAATCAGAGACCCGATTAGATCATTTTATATTTTGGTTAATATAAGGATTCAGCGTAATTCTATCACATTTGTTCAATTTACGTCTCTCCTATTTCAGATAGCGTACTGGGATAGGCGGCATCTTAAAGCGCGCGGAATGTCGAGTAAAATGCACTGCTAAACTTCTATGATAGGGCAATCAGAGACCCGATTAGATCATTTTATATTTTGTTTAATATAAGATTTCAGGGAAATTCTATCACATTTGTTTAATTTACGTCGCTCCTATTTCAGATAGCG
>CAKAJE020001199.1:0-265642 GCA_916610135.2 Macropis europaea | reverse complement strand
ACCCCGCTATCTGAAATGGGAGAAATGTAAATTGAACAAATGTTATAGAATTTCGCTGAATTCTTTTATTAACCATAATGTTAAATGATCTAATCGGGTCTCTCTTCGCCCTAGCGTAGAAGCTTAATAGTGCATTTTATTCGTCATTTCATGCGCCTTGAGATGCCGCTTAGCCCAATACGCTATCCGAAATAGGAGCGACGTAAATTGAACAAATGTGATAGAATTTCGCTGAATTCTTGTATTAACCAAAATATAAAATGATCTAATCGGCTCTCTGATTGCCCTATCGTAGAAGTTTAGTAGTGCATTTTACTCGCCCTTCCACGCGCTTTAAGATGCCGCCCAGCCCAGTACGCTATCTGAAATAGGAGCCACGTAAGTTGAACAAATGTGACAGAATTACGCTGAATTCTTATATTAACCGTAATATAAAATGATCTAATCGGGTCTCTGTTCGCCCTAGCGTAGAAGCTTAATAGTGCATTGTACTCGCCATTTCATGCGCTTTGAGATGCCGCGTAGCCCAATACGCTATCTGAAATGGGAGCGACGTAAATTGAACAAATGTGATAGAATTTCGCAGAATTCTTAAATTAACCATAATATAAAATGATCTAATCGAGTCTCTGTTCGCCCTACCCTAGAAGTTTAATAGTGCGTTTCACTCGACATTTCATGCGCTTTGAGATGCCGCTTAGCCCAATACGCTATCTGAAATAGGAGCGACGGAAATTGAACAAATGTGATAGAATTTCGCTGAATTCTCATATTAACATTAATGTAAACTGATCTAATCGAGTCTCTGTTCGCCCTACCCTAGAAGTTTAATAGTGCATTTTACTCGCCATTCCACGCGATTTAAGATGACGCCTAGCCCAGTACGCTATCTGAAATAGGAGCGACGTAAATTGAACAAATGTGATAGAATTTCGCTGAATCCTTATATTAACCAAAATATAAAATGATATAAGCGGGTCTCTTATTGCCCTATCATAGAAGTTTCATATGGTATTTTACTCGCCATTCCACGCGCTTTAAGTTGCCGCCTAGCGCAGTACGCTATCTGAAATAGGAGCGACGTAAATTGAACAAATGTGATAAAATTTGGCTGAATTCTTAAATTAACCATAATATACAATGATCTAATCGGGTCTCTGTTTGCCCTACCCTAGAAGTTTAATAGTGCATTTTACTCGCCATTTCATGCGCTTTGAGATGGCGCTTAGCCCAATACGCTATCTGAAATAGGAGCGACGTAAATTGAACAAATGTGATAGAATTTGCCTGAATTCTTATATTAACCTTAATGTAAAATGATCTAATCGGGTCTTTGTTCGCCCAACCCTAGAAGTTTAATAGTGCCTTTCACTCGTCATTCCATGCGCTTTGAGATGCCGCTTAGCCCAATCCGCTATCTGAAATAGTAGCGACGTAAATTGAACGAACGTGATAGAATTTCCCGGAATTCTTATATTAACCTTAATGTAAAATGATCTAATCGGTTCTCTGTTCCCCCTATCATAGAACTTTAATAGTGCATTTTATTCGCCATTTCATACGCTTTGAGATGCCACTTAGCCCAATACGCTATCTGAAATAGGAGCGATGTAAATTGAACAAATGTGATAGAATTTCGCTGAATTCATATATTGACCATAACGTAAAATGATCTAATCGGGTCTCCGTTCGCCCTAGCCTAGAAGTTTAATGGTGCATTTTATTCGCCATTTCATGCGATTTGAGATGCCGCTTAGCCCAATACGCTATCTGAAATAGGAGCGACGTAAATTGAACAAACGCGATAGGATTTCCCTGAATTCTTATATTAACCGTAATATAAAATGATCTAACCGGGTCTCTGTTTGCCTTACCCTAGAAGTTTAATAGTGCATTGTACTCGCCATTTCATGCGCTTTGAGATGCCGCGTAGCCCAATACGCTATCTGAAATGGGAGCGACGTAAATTGAAACAAATGTGATAGAATTTCGCAGAATTCTTAAATTAACCATAATATAAAATGATCTAATCGGGTCTCTGTTTGCCCTTACGTAGAAGTTTAATAGTTCATTTTACTCGCCATTTCATGCGCTTTGAAATGCCGCTTGGCCCAATACGCTATCTGAAATAGTAGCGACGTAAATTGAACAAACGTGATAGAATTTCCCTGAATTCTTATATTAACCTTAATGTAAAATGATCTAATCGGTTCTCTGTTCGCCCTACCCTAGAAGTTTAATAGTGCCTTTCACTCGTCATTTCATGCGCTTTGAGATGCCGCTTAGCCCAATACGCAATCTGAAATAGGAGCGACGTAAATTGAACAAATGTGATAGAATTTCGCTGAATTCTTGTATTAACCAAAATATAAAATGATCTAATCGGCTCTCTGATTGCCCTATCATAGAAGTTTAGTAGTGCATTTTACTCGCCCTTCCCACGCGCTTTAAGATGCCGCCCAGCCCAGTACGCTATCTGAAATAGGAGCGACGTAAGTTGAACAAATGTGACAGAATTACGCTGAATTCTTATATTAACCGTAATATAAAATGATCTAATCGGGTCTCTGTTCGCCCTAGCGTAGAAGCTTAATAGCGCATTTTATTCGTCATTTCATGCGCTTTGAGATGCCGCTTAGCCCAATACGCTATCTGAAATGGGAGAAATGTAAATTGAACAAATGTTATAGAATTTCGCTGAATTCTTTTATTAACCATAATGTTAAATGATCTAATCGGGTCTCTCTTCGCCCTAGCGTAGAAGCTTAATAGTGCATTTTATTCGTCATTTCATGCGCCTTGAGATGACGCTTAGCCCAATACGCTATCTGAAATAGGAGCGACGTAAATTGAACAAATGTGATAGAATTTCGCTGAATTCTTATATTAACCAAAATATAAAATGATCTAATCGGGTCTCTGATTGCCCTATCATAGAAGTTTAATAGTGCATTTTACTCGCCATTCCACGCGCTATGAGATGCCGACTAGCCCAGTACACTATCTGAAATAGGAGCGACGTATGTTGAACAAATGTGATAGAATTACGCTGAATTCTTATATAAACCATAATATGAAATGATCTAATCGGGTGTCTGTTTGCCCTACCCTAGAAGTTTAACAGTGCAGTTTGCTCGCCATTTCATGCGCTTTGAGATGCCGCTTAGCCCAATACGCTATCTGAAATAGGAGCGACGTAAATTGAACAAACGTGATAGGATTTCCCTGAATTCTTATATTAGCCTTAATGTAAAATGATCTAATCGGTTCTCTGTTCGCCCTACCCTAGAAGTTTAATAGTGCCTTTCACTCGTCATTCCATGCGCTTTGAGATGCCGCTTAGCTCAATCCGCTATCTGAAATAGTAGCGACGTAAATTGAACAAACGTGATAGAATTTCCCTGAATTCTTATATTAACCTTAATGTAAAATGATCTAATCGGTTCTCTGTTCCCCCTACCCTAGAAGTTTAATAGTGCATTGTATTCGACATTTCATGCGCTTTGAGATGCCGCTTAGCCCAGTACGCAATCTGAAATAGGAGCGACGTAAATTGAACAAATGTGATAGAATTTCGTTGAATTCTTAAATTAACCATAATATAAAATGATCAAATCGGGTCTCTGTCTGCCATACCCTAGAAGTTTAATAGTGCATTTTATTCGCCATTTCAGGCGCTTTGAGATGCCGCTTAGCCCAATACGCTATCTGAAATATCAGCGACGTAAATTGAACAAATGTGATAGAATTTCGCTGAATTCTTATATTAACCTTAATGTAAAATGATCTAATCGGGTCTCTGTTCGCCCTACGCTAGAAGTTTGATAGTGCATTTCTCTCGTCAGTTCATGCGCTTTAAGATGCCGCTTAGCACTGTAACCTATCTGAAATAGGAGCGATGTAAATTGAACAAATGTGATAGAATTTCCCTGAAGTCTTATATTAAACAAAATATAAAATGATCTAATCGGGTCTCTGATTGCCCTATCATAGAAGTTTAGTAGTGCATTTTACTCGCCATTCCACGCGCTTTAAGATGCCGCCTAGCCCAGTACGCTATCTAAAATAGGAGCGACGTAAGTTGAACAAATGTGATAGAATTACGCTTAATTCTTATATTAACCGTAATATAAAATGATCTAATCGGGTCTCTGTTTGCCTTATTCTAGAAGTTTAGTATTGCATTTTACTCGCCATTTCATGCGCTTTGAGATGCCGCTTATCCAAATACGCTATCTGAAATAGGAGCGACGTAAATTGAACGAACGTGATAGAATTTCCCGGAATTCTTATATTAACCTTAATGTAAAATGATCTAATCGGTTCTCTGTTCCCCCTATCATAGAACTTTAATAGTGCATTTTATTCGCCATTTCATACGCTTTGAGATGCCGCTTAGCCCAATACGCTATCTGAAATAGGAGCGATGTAAATTGAACAAATGTGATAGAATTTCGCTGAATTCATATATTGACCATAATGTAAAATGATCTAATCGGGTCTCCGTTCGCCCTAGCCTAGAAGTTTAGTAGAGCATTTTACTCGCCATTCCACGCGCTTTGAGATGCCACGTAGCCCAATACGCTATCTGAAATGGGAGCGACGTAAATTGAACAAATGTGATAGAATTTCGCTGAATTCTTAAATTAACCAAAATATAAAATGATCTCATCGGGTCTCTGATTGCCCTATCATAGAAGTTTAATAGTGCATTTTACTCGCCATTCCACGCGCTTTAAGATTCCGCCTAGCCCAGTACGCCATCTGAAATAGGAGCGACGTAAATTGAACAAATGTGATAGAATTTTTCCGAATTCTTAAATTAACCATAATATAAAATGATGTAATCGGGTCTCTGTTCGCCTACCCAAGAAGTTTAATAGTGCATTTCTCTCGTCATTTCATGCGCTTCGAGTTGCCGCTTAGCCCAATACGCTATCTGAAATAGGAGCGACGTAAATTGAACAAATGTGAAAGAATTTCCCTGAAATCTTATATTAAACAAAATATAAAATGATCTAAACGGGACTCTGATTGCCCTATCATAGAAGATCAGTAGTGCATTTTACTCGCCCTTCCACGCGCTATGAGATGCCGACTAGCCCAGGACACCATCTGAAATAGGAGCGACGTATGTTGAACAAGTGTGATAGAATTACGCTGAATTCTTATATAAACCGTAATATAAAATGATCTAATCGGGTCTCTGCTCGCCCTACCCTAGAAGATTACTAGTGCATTTCACTCGTCATTTCATGCGCTTTGAGATGCCGCCCAGCCCAATAAGCTATTTGAAATAGGAGCGACGTAAATTGAACAAATGTGATAGAATTTCGCTGAATTGATAAATTAACCATAATATAAAATGATCTAATCGGGTCTCTGTTTGCCATACCCTAGAAGTTTAATAGTGCATTTTACTCGCCATTCCACGCGCTTTAAGATGCCGCCTAGCCCAATACGCTATTTGAAATATCAGCGACGTAAATTGAACAAATGTGATAGAGTTACGCTGAATTCTTATATTAACCGTAATATAAAATGATCTGATCGGGTCTCTGTTTGCCCTATCCTAGAAGTTGAGTAGTGCATTTCACTCGTCATTTCATGCGCTTTGAGATGCCGCTTAGCCCAATAAGCTATCTGAAATAGGAGCGACGTAAATTATAACAAATGTGATAGAATTTTTCTGAATTCTTAAATAAACCATAATATGAAATGATCTAATCGGGTCTCTGTTTGCCCTACCCTAGAAGTTTAACAGTGCAGTTTGCTCGCCATTTCATGCGCTTTGAGATGCCGCTTAGCCCAATACGCTATCTGAAATAGGAGCAACGTAAATTGAACAAACGTGATAGGATTTCCCTGAATTCTTATATTAACCTTAATGTAAAATGATCTAATCGGTTCTCTGTTCCCCCTACCCTAGAAGTTTAATAGTGCCTTGTATTCGACATTTCATGCGCTTTGAGATGCCGCTTAGCCCAGTACGCTATCTGAAATAGGAGCGACGTAAATTGAACAAATGTGATAGAATTTCCCTGAAATCTTATATTAAACAAAATATAAAATGATCTAATCGGGACTCCGATTGCCCTATCATAGAAGTTTAGTACTGCATTTTACTCGCCATTCCACGCGCTTTCAGTTGCCGCCTAGTCCAGTACGCTATCTCAAGCAGGAGCGGCGTAAGTTGAACAAATGTGATAGAATTTCGCTGAATCCTTATATTAACCAAAATATAAAATGGTCTAATCGGGTCTCTTATTGCCCTATCATAGAAGTTTCATAGTGCATTTTACTCGCCATTCCAGGCGCTTTAAGATGCCGCCTAGCCCAGTACGCTATCTGAAATAGGAACGACGTAAATTGAACAAATGTGATAGAATTTTGCTGAATTCTTAAATTAACCATGATATAAAATGATCTAATCGGGTCTCTGTTTGCCATACCCTAGAAGTTTAATAGTGGATTTTGCTCGCCATTTCATGCGCTTTGAGATGCCGCTTAGCCCAATACGCTATCTGAAATAGGAGCGACGTAAATTGAACAAATGTGATAGAATTTTGCTGAATTCTTAAATTAACCATAATATAAAATGATCTAATCGGGTCGCTGTTCGCCCTAGCCGAGAAGTTTAATAGTACATTTCACTCGCCATTTCATGCGCTCTGAGATGCCGCATAGCCCAGTACGCCATCTGAAATAGGAGCGACGTAAATTGAACAAATGTGATAGAATTTCGCTGAATTCTTATATTAACCAAAATATAAAATGATCTAATCGGGTCTCTGATTGCCCTACCCTAGAAGTTTAATAGTGCATTTTACTCGCCATTTCATGCGCTTTGAGATGCCGCTTAGCCCAATACGCTATCTGAAATATGAGCGACGTAAATTGAACAAATGTGATAGAATTTCGCTGAATTCATATATTGACCATAATGTAAAATGATCTAATCGGGTCTCCGTTCGCCCTAGCCTAGAAGTTTAATGGTGCATTTTATTCGCCATTTCATGCGCTTTGAGATGCCGCTTAGCCCAATACGCTATCTGAAATAGGAACGACGTAAATTGAACAAATGTGATAGAATTTCCCTGAAATCTTATATTGAACAATATATAAAATGATCTAATTGGGGCTCTGATTGCCCTATCATAGAAGTTTAGTAGAGCATTTTACTCGCCATTCCACGCGCTTTTAGATGCCGCCTAGCCCAGTACGCTATCTGAAATAGGAGCGACGTAAGTTGAACAAATGTAATAGAATTACGCTGATTCTTATATTAACCGTAATATAAAATGATCTAACCGGGTCTCTGTTTGCCTTACCCTAGAAGTTTAATTGTGCATTGTACTCGCCATTTCATGCGCTTTGAGATGCCGCGTAGCCCAATACGCTATCTGAAATGGGAGCGACGTAAATTGAAACAAATGTGATAGAATTTCGCAGAATTCTTAAATTAACCATAATATAAAATGATCTAATCGAGTCTCTGTTCGCCCTACCCTAGAAGTTTAATAGTGCATTTCACTCGACATTTCATGCGCTTCGAGATGCCGCTTAGCCCAATAAGCTATCTGAAATAGGAGCGACGTCAATTGAACAAATGTGATAGAATTTCGCTGAATTCTCATATTAACATTAATGTAAACTGATCTAATCGAGTCTCTGTTCGCCCTACCCTAGAAGTTTAATAGTGCATTTTACTCGCCATTCCACGCGCTTTAAGATGACGCCTAGCCCAGTACGCTATCTGAAATAGGAGCGACGTAAATTGAACAAATGTGGTAGAATTTCGCTGAATCCTTATATTAACCAAAATATAAAATGATCTAATCGGGTCTCTTATTGCCCTATCATAGAAGTTTCATAGGGTATTTTACTCGCCATTCCACGCGCTTTAAGATGCCGCCTAGCCCAGTACGCTATCTGAAATAGGAACGACGTAAATTGAACAAGTGTGATAGAATTTCGTTGAATTCTTAAATTAACCATAATATAAAATGATCAAAACGGGTCTCTGTCTGCCATACCCTAGAAGTTTAAAAGTGCATTTTATTCGCCATTTCATGCGCTTTGAGATGCCGCTTAGCCCAATACGCTATCTGAAATATCAGCGACGTAAATTGAACAAATGTGATAGAATTTCGCTGAATTCTTATATTAACCTTAATGTAAAATGATCTAATCGGGTCTCTGTTCGCCCTACCCTAGAAGTTTGATAGTGCATTTCTCTCGTCAGTTCATGCGCTTTAAGATGCCGCTTAGCACTGTAACCTATCTGAAATAGGAGCGATGTAAATTGAACAAATGTGATAGAATTTCCCTGAAGTCTTATATTAAACAAAATATAAAATGATCTAATCGGGTCTCTGATTGCCCTATCATAGAAGTTTAGTAGTGCTTTTTACTCGCCATTCCACGCGCTTTAAGATGCCGCCCAGCCCAGTACGCTATCTAAAATAGGAGCGACGTAAGTTGAACAAATGTGATAGAATTACGCTTAATTCTTATATTAACCGTAATATAAAATGATCTAATCGGGTCTCTGTTTGCCTTATCCTAGAAGTTTAGTATTGCATTTTACTCGCCATTTCATGCGCTTTGAGATGCCGCTTATCCAAATACGCTATCTGAAATAGGAGCGACGTAAATTGAACAAATGTGATAGAATTTCGCTGAATTCTTAAATTAACTATAATATAAAATGATCTAATCGGGTCACAGATTGCCCTATCATAGAAGTTTAATAGTGCATTTGACTCGCCATTCGACGCGCTTTAAGTTGCCGCCTAGCCCAGTACGCTATCTGAAATAGGAGCGAAGTAAATTGAACAAATGTGATAGAATTTTGCTGAATTCTTAAATTAACCACAATATAAAATGATCTAATCGGGTCTCTGTTTGATCTACCCTAGAAGTTTAATTGTATATTTTACTCGCCAATTCATGCGCTTTGAGATGCCGCTTATCCCAATACGCTACCTGAAATAGGAGCGACGTAAGTTGAACAAATGTGATAGAATTTCGCTGAATTCTTTTATTAACCATAATGTAAAATGATCTAATCGGGTCTCTGTTCGCCCTAGCCTAGAAGTTTAATAGTGCATTTTATTCGCCATTTCATGCGCTTTGAGATGCCGCTTAGGCCAATACGCTATCTGAAATAGGAGCGACGTAAATTGAACAAATGTGATAGAATTTCGCTGAATTCTTAAATTAACCATAACATAAAATGATCTAATCGGGTCTCTGCTTGCACTACCCTACAAGTTTAATAGTGCATTTTACTCCTCACTTCATGCGCTTTGAGAAGCCGCTTAGCCCAATACGCTAACTGAAATAGGAGCGACGTAAATTGAACAAATGTGATAGAATTTTGCTGAATTCTTAAATTAACCATAATATAAAATGATCTAATCGGGTCTCTGTTTGCCCTACCGTAGAAGTTTAATAGTGCATTTTACTCGCCATTTCATGCGCTTTGAAATGCCGCTTGGCCCAATACGCTATCTGAAATAGGAGCGACGTAAATTGAACAA
Source organism: Macropis europaea (assembly GCA_916610135.2). Classification (NCBI taxonomy): domain Eukaryota; kingdom Metazoa; phylum Arthropoda; class Insecta; order Hymenoptera; family Melittidae; genus Macropis; species Macropis europaea. Next base: position 256,097 of record CAKAJE020001199.1, on the reverse strand, counting down.
GTGTGATAGAATTTCGTTGAATTCTTAAATTAACCATAATATAAAATGATCAAATCGGGTCTCTGCCTGCCATACCCTAGAAGTTTAATAGTGCATTTTATTCGCCATTTCATGCGCTTTGAGATGACGCTTAGCCCAATACGCTATCTGAAATATCAGCGACGTAAATTGAACAAATGTCATAGAATTTCGCTGAATTCTTATATTAACCGTAATATAAAATGATCTAATCGGGTCTCTGTTTGCCTTATCCTAGAAGTTTAGTATTGCATTTTACTCGCCATTTCATGCGCTTTTAGATGCCGCTTATCCAAATACGCTATCTGAAATAGGAGCGACGTAAATTGAACAAATGTGATAGAATTTCGCTGAATTCTTAAATTAACCATAATATAAAATGATCTAATCGGGTCTCTGTTTGCCCCACCCTAGAAGTTTAATAGCGCATATTACTCGCCATTTCATGCGCTTTGAGATACCGCTTAGCCCAATACGCTATCTGAAATCGGATCGACGTAAATTGAACAAATGTGATAAAATTTCGCTGAATTCTTAAATTAACTATAATATAAAATGATCTAATCGGGTCACTGATTGACCTATCATAGAAGTTTAATAGTGCATTTTACTCGCCATTCCACGCACTTTAAGTTACCGCCTAGCCCAGTACGCTATCTGAAATAGGAGCGACGTAAATTGAACAAATGTGATAGAATTTTGCTGAATTCTTAAATTAACCATAACATACAATGATCTAATCGGGTCTCTGTTTGCCCTACCCTAGAAGTTTAATAGTGCATTTTACTCGCCATTTCATGCGCTTTGAGATGCCGCTTAGCCCGATGCGCTATCTGAAATAGGAGCGACGTAAATTGAACAAATGTTGTAGAATTTCGCTGAATTCTTATATTAACCAAAATATAAAATGATCTAATCGGGTCTCTGATTGCCCTATCATAGATGATTAATAGTGCATTTTACTCGCCCCTCCACGCGCTTTAGGATGCCGCCTAGCCCAGTGCGCTATCCGAAATAGGAGCGACGTAAATTGAACAAATGTCATAGAATTTTGCTGAATTCTTAAATTAACCATAACATACAATGATCTAATCGGGTCTCTGTTTGCCCTACCCTAGAAGTTTAATAGTGCATTTTACTCGCCATTTCATGCGCTTTGAGATGCCGCTTAGCCCGATGCGCTATCTGAAATAGGAGCGACGTAAATTGAACAAATGTGATAGAGTTACGCTGAATTCTTATATTAACCGTAATATAAAATGATCTGATCGGGTCTCTGTTTGCCCTATCCTAGAAGTTTAGTAGTGCATTTCACTCGTCATTTCATGCGCTTTGAGATGCCGCTTAGCCCAATGAGCTATCTGAAATAGGAGCGACGTAAATTATAACAAATGTGATAGAATTTTTCTGAATTCTTAAATAAACCATAATATGAAATGATCTAATCGGGTCTCTGTTTGCCCTACCCTAGAAGTTTAACAGTGCAGTTTGCTCGCCATTTCATGCGCTTTGAGATGCCGCTTAGCCCAATACGCTATCTGAAATAGGAGCGACGTAAATTGAACAAACGTGATAGGATTTCCCTGAATTCTTATATTAACCTTAATGTAAAATGATCTAATCGGTTCTCTGTTCCCCCTACCCTAGAAGTTTAATAGTGCCTTGTATTCGACATTTCATGCGCTTTGAGATGCCGCTTAGCCCAGTACGCTATCTGAAATAGGAGCGACGTAAATTGAACAAATGTGATAGAATTTCCCTGAAATCTTATATTAAACAAAATATAAAATGATCTAATCGGGACTCCGATTGCCCTATCATAGAAGTTTAGTACTGCATTTTACTCGCCATTCCACGCGCTTTCAGTTGCCGCCTAGTCCAGTACGCTATCTCAAGCACGAGCGGCGTAAGTTGAACAAATGTGATAGAATTTCGCTGAATCCTTATATTAACCAAAATATAAAATGATCTAATCGGGTCTCTTATTGCCCTATCATAGAAGTTTCATAGTGCATTTTACTCGCCATTCCAGGCGCTTTAAGATGCCGCCTAGCCCAGTACGCTATCTGAAATAGGAACGACGTAAATTGAACAAATGTGATAGAATTTTGCTGAATTCTTAAATTAACCATGATATAAAATGATCTAATCGGGTCTCTGTTTGCCATACCCTAGAAGTTTAATAGTGCATTTCACTCGTCATTTCATGCGCTTTGAGATGCCGCCCAGCCCAATAAGCTATTTGAAATAGGAGCGACGTAAATTGAACAAATGTGATAGAATTTCGCTGAATTGATAAATTAACCTTAATGTAAAATGATCTAATCGGGTCTCTGTTCGCCCTACCCAAGAAGTTTAATAGTGCATTCCTCTCGTCATTTCATGCGCTTCGAGTTGCCGCTTAGCCCAATACGCTATCTGAAATAGGAGCGACGTAAATTGAACAAATGTGAAAGAATTTCCCTGAAATCTTATATTAAACAAAATATAAAATGATCTAAACGGGACTCTGATTGCCCTATCATAGAAGTTTAGTAGTGCATTTTACTCGCCCTTCCACGCGCTATGAGATGCCGACTAGCCCAGGACACTATCTGAAATAGGAGCGACGTATATTGAACAAATGTGATAGAATTACGCTGAATTCTTATATTAACCGTAATATAAAATGATCTGATCGGGTCTCTGTTTGCCCTATCCTAGAAGTTTAGTAGTGCATTTCACTCGTCATTCCATGCGCTTTGAGATGCCGCTTAGCCCAATAAGCTATCTGAAATAGGAGCGACGTAAATTATAACAAATGTGATAGAATTTTTCTGAATTCTTAAATAAACCATAATATGAAATGATCTAATCGGGTCTCTGTTTGCCCTACCCTAGAAGTTTAACAGTGCAGTTTGCTCGCCATTTCATGCGCTTTGAGATGCCGCTTAGCCCAGTACGCTATCTGAAATAGGAGCGACGTAAATTGAACAAATGTGATAGAATTTCCCTGAAATCTTATATTAAACGAAAAAATAAAATGATCTAATCGGGACTCCGATTGCCCTATCATAGAAGTTTAGTACTGCATTTTACTCGCCATTCCACGCGCTTTCAGTTGCCGCCTAGTCCAGTACGCTATCTCAAGCAGGAGCGGCGTAAGTTGAACAAATGTGATAGAATTTCGCTGAATCCTTATATTAACCAAAATATAAAATGATCTAATCGGGTCTCTTATTGCCCTATCATAGAAGTTTCATAGTGCATTTTACTCGCCATTCCAGGCGCTTTAAGATGCCGCCTAGCCCAGTACGCTATCTGAAATAGGAACGACGTAAATTGAACAAATGTGATAGAATTTTGCTGAATTCTTAAATTAACCATGATATAAAATGATCTAATCGGGTCTCTGTTTGCCATACCCTAGAAGTTTAATAGTGGATTTTGCTCGCCATTTCATGCGCTTTGAGATGTCGCTTAGCCCAATACGCTATCTGAAATAGGAGCGACGTAAATTGAACAAATGTGATAGAATTTCCCTGAATTCTTATATTAACCTTAATGTAAAATGATCTAATCGGGTCTCTGTTCGCCCTACCCTAGAAGTTGAATAGTGCATTTCACTCGCCATTTCATGCGCTTTGAGATGCCGCATAGCCCAGTACGCTATCTGAAATAGGAACGACGTAAATTGAACAAATGTGATAGAATTTTGCTGAATTCTTAAATTAACCATAATATAAAATGATCTAATTGGGTCGCTGTTCGCCCTAGCCGAGAAGTTTAATAGTGCATTTGACTCGCCATTCGACGCGCTTTAAGTTGCCGCCTAGCCCAGTACGCTATCTGAAATAGGAGCGAAGTAAATTGAACAAATGTGATAGAATTTTGCTGAATTCTTAAATTAACCACAATATAAAATGATCTAATCGGGTCTCTGTTTGATCTACCCTAGAAGTTTAATTGTATATTTTACTCGCCAATTCATGCGCTTTGAGATGCCGCTTATCCCAATACGCTACCTGAAATAGGAGCGACGTAAGTTGAACAAATGTGATAGAATTTCGCTGAATTCTTTTATTAACCATAATGTAAAATGATCTAATCGGGTCTCTGTTCGCCCTAGCCTAGAAGTTTAATAGTGCATTTTATTCGCCATTTCATGCGCTTTGAGATGCCGCTTAGGCCAATACGCTATCTGAAATAGGAGCGACGTAAATTGAACAAATGTGATAGAATTTCGCTGAATTCTTAAATTAACCATAACATAAAATGATCTAATCGGGTCTCTGCTTGCCCTACCCTAGAAGTTTAATAGTGCATTTTACTCCTCACTTCATGCGCTTTGAGAAGCCGCTTAGCCCAATACGCTAACTGAAATAGGAGCGACGTAAATTGAACAAATGTGATAGAATTTTGCTGAATTCTTAAATTAACCATAATATAAAATGATCTAATCGGGTCTCTGTTTGCCCTACCGTAGAAGTTTAATAGTGCATTTTACTCGCCATTTCATGCGCTTTGAAATGCCGCTTGGCCCAATACGCTATCTGAAATAGGAGCGACGTAAATTGAACAAGCGTGATAGAATTTCGTTGAATTCTTAAATTAACCATAATATAAAATGATCAAATCGGGTCTCTGCCTGCCATACCCTAGAAGTTTAATAGTGCATTTTATTCGCCATTTCATGCGCTTTGAAATGACGCTTAGCCCAATACGCTATCTGAAATATCAGCGACGTAAATTGAACAAATGTCATAGAATTTTGCTGAATTCTTAAATTAACCATAACATACAATGATCTAATCGGGTCTCTGTTTGCCCTACCCTAGAAGTTTAATAGTGCATTTTACTCGCCATTTCATGCGCTTTGAGATGCCGCTTAGCCCGATGCGCTATCTGAAATAGGAGCGACGTAAATTGAACAAATGTGATAGAATTACGCTGAATTCTTATATAAACCGTAATATAAAATGATCTAATCGGGTCTCTGCTCGCCCTACCCTAGAAGATTACTAGTGCGTTTCACTCGTCATTTCATGCGCTTTGAGATGCCGCCCAGCCCAATAAGCTATTTGAAATAGGAGCGACGTAAATTGAACAAATGTGATAGAATTTCGCTGAATTGATAAATTAACCTTAATGTAAAATGATCTAATCGGGTCTCTGTTCGCCCTACCCAAGAAGTTTAATAGTGCATTTCTCTCGTCATTTCATGCGCTTCGAGTTGCCGCTTAGCCCAATACGCTATCTGAAATAGGAGCGACGTAAATTGAACAAATGTGAAAGAATTTCCCTGAAATCTTATATTAACCAAAATATAAAATGATCTAATCGGGTCTCTTATTGCCCTATCATAGAAGTTTCATAGTGCATTTTACTCGCCATTCCAGGCGCTTTAAGATGCCGCCTATCCCAGTACGCTATCTGAAATAGGAACGACGTAAATTGAACAAATGTGATAGAATTTTGCTGAATTCTTAAATTAACCATGATATAAAATGATCTAATCGGGTCTCTGTTTGCCATACCCTAGAAGTTTAATAGTGGATTTTGCTCGCCATTTCATGCGCTTTGAGATGCCGCTTAGCCCAATACGCTATCTGAAATAGGAGCGACGTAAATTGAACAAATGTGATAGAATTTCCCTGAATTCTTATATTAACCTTAATGTAAAATGATCTAATCGGGTCTCTGTTCGCCCTACCCTAGAAGTTGAATAGTGCATTTCACTCGCCATTTCATGCGCTTTGAGATGCCGCATAGCCCAGTACGCTATCTGAAATAGGAACGACGTAAATTGAACAAATGTGATAGAATTTTGCTGAATTCTTAAATTAACCATAATATAAAATGATCTAATCGGGTCGCTGTTCGCCCTAGCCGAGAAGTTTAATAGTACATTTCACCCGCCATTTCATGCGCTCTGAGATGCCGCATAGCCCAGTACGCCATCTGAAATAGGAGCGACGTAAATTGAACTAATGTGATAGAATTTCGCTGAATTCTTATATTAACCAAAATATAAAATGATCTAATCGGGTCTCTGATTGCCCTACCCTCGAAGTTTAATAGTGCATTTTACTCGCCATTTCATGCGCTTTGAGGTGCCGCTTAGCCCAATACGCTATCTGAAATATGAGCGACGTAAATTGAACAAATGTGATAGAATTTCGCTGAATTCTTATATTAACCTTAATGTAAAATGATCTAATCGGGTCTCTGTTCGCCCTATCATAGAACTTTAATAGTGCATTTTATTCGCCATTTCATACGCTTTGAGATGCCGCTTAGCCCAATACGCTATCTGAAATAGGAGCGACGTAAATTGAACAAATGTGATAGAATTTCGCTGAATTCATATATTGACCATAATGTAAAATGATATAATCGGGTCTCCGTTCGCCCTAGCCTAGAAGTTTAATGGTGCATTTTATTCGCCAGTTCATGCGCTTTGAGATGCCGCTTAGCCCAATACGCTATCTGAAATAGGAGCGACGTAAATTGAACAAATGTGATAGAATTTCCCTGAAATCTTATATTGAACAATATATAAAATGATCTAATTGGGGCTCTGATTGCCCTATCATAGAAGTTTAGTAGAGCATTTTACTCGCCATTCCACGCGCTTTTAGATGCCGCCTAGCCCAGTACGCTATCTGAAATAGGAGCGACGTAAGTTGAACAAATGTGATAGAATTACGCTGAATTCTTATATTAACCGTAATATAAAATGATCTAACCGGGTCTCTGTTTGCCTTACCCTAGAAGTTTAATTGTGCATTGTACTCGCCATTTCATGCGCTTTGAGATGCCGCGTAGCCCAATACGCTATCTGAAATAGGAGCGACGTAAATTGAACAAATGTGATAGAATTTCGCAGAATTCTTAAATTAACCATAATATAAAATGATCTAATCGGGTCTCTGTTCGCCCTACCCTAGAAGTTTAATAGTGCATTTCACTCGACATTTCATGCGCTTTGAGATGCCGCTAAGCCCAATAAGCTATCTGAAATAGGAGCGACGTAAATTGAACAAATGTGATAGAATTTCGCTGAATTCTTATATTAACATTAATGTAAACTGATCTAATCGAGACTCTGTTCGCCCTACCCTAGAAGTTTAATAGTGCATTTTACTCGCCATTCCACGCGCTTTAAGATGACGCCTAGCCCAGTACGCTATCTGAAATAGGAGCGACGTAAATTGAACAAATGTGGTAGAATTTCGCTGAATCCTTATATTAACCAAAATATAAAATGATCTAATCGGGTCTCTTATTGCCCTATCATAGAAGTTTCATAGGTTATTTTACTCGCCATTCCACGCGCTTTAAGATGCCGCCTAGCCCAGTACGCTATCTGAAATAGGAACGACGTAAATTGAACAAGTGTGATAGAATTTCGTTGAATTCTTAAATTAACCATAATATAAAATGATCAAAACGGGTCTCTGTCTGCCACACCCTAGAAGTTTAATAGTGCATTTTATTCGCCATTTCATGCGCTTTGAGATGCCGCTTATCCCAATACGCTACCTGAAATAGGAGCGACGTAAGTTGAACAAATGTGATAGAATTTCGCTGAATTCTTTTATTAACCATAATGTAAAATGATCTAATCGGGTCTCTGTTCGCCCTAGCCTAGAAGTTTAATAGTGCATTTTATTCGCCATTTCATGCGCTTTGAGATGCCGCTTAGGCCAATACGCTATCTGAAATAGGAGCGACGTAAATTGAACAAATGTGATAGAATTTCGCTGAATTCTTAAATTAACCGTAACATAAAATGATCTAATCGGGTCTCTGCTTGCCCTACCCTAGAAGTTTAATAGTGCATTTTACTCCTCACTTCATGCGCTTTGAGAAGCCGCTTAGCCCAATACGCTAACTGAAATAGGAGCGACGTAAATTGAACAAATGTGATAGAATTTTGCTGAATTCTTAAATTAACCATAATATAAAATGATCTAATCGGGTCTCTGTTTGCCCTACCGTAGAGGTTTAATAGTGCATTTTACTCGCCATTTCATGCGCTTTGAGATGCCGCTTGGCCCAATACGCTATCTGAAATAGGAGCGACGTAAATTGAACAAGTGTGATAGAATTTCGTTGAATTCTTAAATTAACCATAATATAAAATGATCAAATCGGGTCTCTGCCTGCCATACCCTAGAAGTTTAATAGTGCATTTTATTCGCCATTTCATGCGCTTTGAAATGACGCTTAGCCCAATACGCTATCTGAAATATCAGCGACGTAAATTGAACAAATGTTATAGAATTTCGCTGAATTCTTATATTAACCGTAATATAAAATGATCTAATCGGGTCTCTGTTTGCCTTATCCTAGAAGTTTAGTATTGCATTTTACTCGCCATTTCATGCGCTTTTAGATGCCGCTTATCCAAATACGCTATCTGAAATAGGAGCGACGTAAATTGAACAAATGTGATAGAATTTCGCTGAATTCTTAAATTAACCATAATATAAAATGATCTAATCGGGTCTCTGTTTGCCCCACCCTAGAAGTTTAATAGCGCATATTACTCGCCATTTCATGCGCTTTGAGATACCGCTTAGCCCAATACGCTATCTGAAATCGGATCGGCGTAAATTGAACAAATGTGATAAAATTTCGCTGAATTCTTAAATTAACTATAATATAAAATGATCTAATCGGGTCACTGATTGCCCTATCATAGAAGTTTAATAGTGCATTTTACTCGCCATTCCACGCACTTTAAGTTACCGCCTAGCCCAGTACGCTATCTGAAATAGGAGCGACGTAAATTGAACAAATGTGATAGAATTTTGCTGAATTCTTAAATTAACCATAACATACAATGATCTAATCGGGTCTCTGTTTGCCCTACCCTAGAAGTTTAATAGTGCATTTTACTCGCCATTTCATGCGCTCTGAGATGCCGCATAGCCCAGTACGCCATCTGAAATAGGAGCGACGTAAATTGAACAAATGTGATAGAATTTCGCTGAATTCTTATATTAACCAAAATATAAAATGATCTAATCGGGTCTCTGATTGCCCTACCCTCGAAGTTTAATAGTGCATTTTACTCGCCATTTCATGCGCTTTGAGGTGCCGCTTAGCCCAATACGCTATCTGAAATATGAGCGACGTAAATTGAACAAATGTGATAGAATTTCGCTGAATTCTTAAATTAACCATAACATACAATGATCTAATCGGGTCTCTGTTTGCCCTACCCTAGAAGTTTAATAGTGCATTTTACTCGCCATTTCATGCGCTTTGAGATGCCGCTTAGCCCGATGCGCTATCTGAAATAGGAGCGACGTAAATTGAACAAATGTGATAGAATTACGCTGAATTCTTATATAAACCGTAATATAAAATGATCTAATCGGGTCTCTGCTCGCCCTACCCTAGAAGATTACTAGTGCATTTCACTCGTCATTTCATGCGCTTTGAGATGCCGCCCAGCCCAATAAGCTATTTGAAATAGGAGCGACGTAAATTGAACAAATGTGATAGAATTTCGCTGAATTGATAAATTAACCTTAATGTAAAATGATCTAATCGGGTCTCTGTTCGCCCTACCCAAGAAGTTTAATAGTGCATTTCTCTCGTCATTTCATGCGCTTCGAGTTGCCGCTTAGCCCAATACGCTATCTGAAATAGGAGCGACGTAAATTGAACAAATGTGAAAGAATTTCCCTGAAATCTTATATTAACCAAAATATAAAATGATCTAATCGGGTCTCTTATTGCCCTATCATAGAAGTTTCATAGTGCATTTTACTCGCCATTCCAGGCGCTTTAAGATGCCGCCTAGCCCAGTACGCTATCTGAAATAGGAACGACGTAAATTGAACAAATGTGATAGAATTTTGCTGAATTCTTAAATTAACCATGATATAAAATGATCTAATCGGGTCTCTGTTTGCCATACCCTAGAAGTTTAATAGTGGATTTTGCTCGCCATTTCATGCGCTTTGAGATGCCGCTTAGCCCAATACGCTATCTGAAATAGGAGCGACGTAAATTGAACAAATGTGATAGAATTTCCCTGAATTCTTATATTAACCTTAATGTAAAATGATCTAATCGGGTCTCTGTTCGCCCTACCCTAGAAGTTGAATAGTGCATTTCACTCGCCATTTCATGCGCTTTGAGATGCCGCATAGCCCGATGCGCTATCTGAAATAGGAGCGACGTAAATTGAACAAATGTGATAGAATTTCGCTGAATTCTTATATTAACCTTAATGTAAAATGATCTAATCGGGTCTCTGTTCGCCCTATCATAGAACTTTAATAGTGCATTTTATTCGCCATTTCATACGCTTTGAGATGCCGCTTAGCCCAATACGCTATCTGAAATAGGAGCGATGTAAATTGAACAAATGTGATAGAATTTCGCTGAATTCATATATTGACCATAATGTAAAATGATATAATCGGGTCTCCGTTCGCCCTAGCCTAGAAGTTTAATGGTTCATTTTATTCGCCAGTTCATGCGCTTTGAGATGCCGCTTAGCCCAATACGCTATCTGAAATAGGAGCGACGTAAATTGAACAAATGTGATAGAATTTCCCTGAAATCTTATATTGAACAATATATAAAATGATCTAATTGGGGCTCTGATTGCCCTATCATAGAAGTTTATTAGTGCATTTTACTCGCCATTCCACGCGCTTTTAGATGCCGCCTAGCCCAGTACGCTATCTGAAATAGGAGCGACGTAAGTTGAACAAATGTGATAGAATTACGCTGAATTCTTATATTAACCGTAATATAAAATGATCTAACCGGGTCTCTGTTTGCCTTACCCTAGAAGTTTAATTGTGCATTGTACTCGCCATTTCATGCGCTTTGAGATGCCGCGTAGCCCAATACGCTATCTGAAATGGGAGCGACGTAAATTGAAACAAATGTGATAGAATTTCGCAGAATTCTTAAATTAACCATAATATAAAATGATCTAATCGAGTCTCTGTTCGCCCTACCCTAGAAGTTTAATAGTGCATTTCACTCGACATTTCATGCGCTTTGAGATGCCGCTAAGCCCAATAAGCTATCTGAAATAGGAGCGACGTAAATTGAACAAATGTGATAGAATTTCGCTGAATTCTCATATTAACATTAATGTAAACTGATCTAATCGAGACTCTGTTCGCCCTACCCTAGAAGTTTAATAGTGCATTTTACTCGCCATTCCACGCGCTTTAAGATGACGCCTAGCCCAGTACGCTATCTGAAATAGGAGCGACGTAAATTGAACAAATGTGGTAGAATTTCGCTGAATCCTTATATTAACCAAAATATAAAATGATCTAATCGGGTCTCTTATTGCCCTATCATAGAAGTTTCATAGGTTATTTTACTCGCCATTCCACGCGCTTTAAGATGCCGCCTAGCCCAGTACGCTATCTGAAATAGGAACGACGTAAATTGAACAAGTGTGATAGAATTTCGTTGAATTCTTAAATTAACCATAATATAAAATGATCAAAACGGGCCTCTGTCTGCCACACCCTAGAAGTTTAATAGTGCATTTTATTCGCCATTTCATGCGCTTTGAGATGCCGCTTATCCCAATACGCTACCTGAAATAGGAGCGACGTAAGTTGAACAAATGTGATAGAATTTCGCTGAATTCTTTTATTAACCATAATGTAAAATGATCTAATCGGGTCTCTGTTCGCCCTAGCCTAGAAGTTTAATAGTGCATTTTATTCGCCATTTCATGCGCTTTGAGATGCCGCTTAGGCCAATACGCTATCTGAAATAGGAGCGACGTAAATTGAACAAATGTGATAGAATTTCGCTGAATTCTTAAATTAACCGTAACATAAAATGATCTAATCGGGTCTCTGCTTGCCCTACCCTAGAAGTTTAATAGTGCATTTTACTCCTCACTTCATGCGCTTTGAGAAGCCGCTTAGCCCAATACGCTAACTGAAATAGGAGCGACGTAAATTGAACAAATGTGATAGAATTTTGCTGAATTCTTAAATTAACCATAATATAAAATGATCTAATCGGGTCTCTGTTTGCCCTACCGTAGAGGTTTAATAGTGCATTTTACTCGCCATTTCATGCGCTTTGAAATGCCGCTTGGCCCAATACGCTATCTGAAATAGGAGCGACGTAAATTGAACAAGTGTGATAGAATTTCGTTGAATTCTTAAATTAACCATAATATAAAATGATCAAATCGGGTCTCTGCCTGCCATACCCTAGAAGTTTAATAGTGCATTTTATTCGCCATTTCATGCGCTTTGAAATGACGCTTAGCCCAATACGCTATCTGAAATATCAGCGACGTAAATTGAACAAATGTTATAGAATTTCGCTGAATTCTTATATTAACCGTAATATAAAATGATCTAATCGGGTCTCTGTTTGCCTTATCCTAGAAGTTTAGTATTGCATTTTACTCGCCATTTCATGCGCTTTTAGATGCCGCTTATCCAAATACGCTATCTGAAATAGGGGCGACGTAAATTGAACAAATGTGATAGAATTTCGCTGAATTCTTAAATTAACCATAATATAAAATGATCTAATCGGGTCTCTGTTTGCCCCACCCTAGAAGTTTAATAGCGCATATTACTCGCCATTTCATGCGCTTTGAGATACCGCTTAGCCCAATACGCTATCTGAAATCGGATCGACGTAAATTGAACAAATGTGATAAAATTTCGCTGAATTCTTAAATTAACTATAATATAAAATGATCTAATCGGGTCACTGATTGCCCTATCATAGAAGTTTAATAGTGCATTTTACTCGCCATTCCACGCACTTTAAGTTACCGCCTAGCCCAGTACGCTATCTGAAATAGGAGCGACGTAAATTGAACAAATGTGATAGAATTTTGCTGAATTCTTAAATTAACCATAACATACAATGATCTAATCGGGTCTCTGTTTGCCCTACCCTAGAAGTTTAATAGTGCATTTTACTCGCCATTTCATGCGCTCTGTGATGCCGCATAGCCCAGTACGCCATCTGAAATAGGAGCGACGTAAATTGAACAAATGTGATAGAATTTCGCTGAATTCTTATATTAACCAAAATATAAAATGATCTAATCGGGTCTCTGATTGCCCTACCCTCGAAGTTTAATAGTGCATTTTACTCGCCATTTCATGCGCTTTGAGGTGCCGCTTAGCCCAATACGCTATCTGAAATATGAGCGACGTAAATTGAACAAATGTGATAGAATTTTGCTGAATTCTTAAATTAACCATAATATAAAATGATCTAATCGGGTCGCTGTTCGCCCTAGCCGAGAAGTTTAATAGTACATTTCACCCGCCATTTCATGCGCTCTGAGATGCCGCATAGCCCAGTACGCCATCTGAAATAGGAGCGACGTAAATTGAACTAATGTGATAGAATTTCGCTGAATTCTTATATTAACCAAAATATAAAATGATCTAATCGGGTCTCTGATTGCCCTACCCTCGAAGTTTAATAGTGCATTTTACTCGCCATTTCATGCGCTTTGAGGTGCCGCTTAGCCCAATACGCTATCTGAAATATGAGCGACGTAAATTGAACAAATGTGATAGAATTTCGCTGAATTCTTATATTAACCTTAATGTAAAATGATCTAATCGGGTCTCTGTTCGCCCTATCATAGAACTTTAATAGTGCATTTTATTCGCCATTTCATACGCTTTGAGATGCCGCTTAGCCCAATACGCTATCTGAAATAGGAGCGATGTAAATTGAACAAATGTGATAGAATTTCGCTGAATTCATATATTGACCATAATGTAAAATGATATAATCGGGTCTCCGTTCGCCCTAGCCTAGAAGTTTAATGGTGCATTTTATTCGCCAGTTCATGCGCTTTGAGATGCCGCTTAGCCCAATACGCTATCTGAAATAGGAGCGACGTAAATTGAACAAATGTGATAGAATTTCCCTGAAATCTTATATTGAACAATATATAAAATGATCTAATTGGGGCTCTGATTGCCCTATCATAGAAGTTTAGTAGAGCATTTTACTCGCCATTCCACGCGCTTTTAGATGCCGCCTAGCCCAGTACGCTATCTGAAATAGGAGCGACGTAAGTTGAACAAATGTGATAGAATTACGCTGAATTCTTATATTAACCGTAATATAAAATGATCTAATCGGGTCTCTGTTTGCCTTACCCTAGAAGTTTAATTGTGCATTGTACTCGCCATTTCATGCGCTTTGAGATGCCGCGTAGCCCAATACGCTATCTGAAATGGGAGCGACGTAAATTGAAACAAATGTGATAGAATTTCGCAGAATTCTTAAATTAACCATAATATAAAATGATCTAATCGAGTCTCTGTTCGCCCTACCCTAGAAGTTTAATAGTGCATTTCACTCGACATTTCATGCGCTTTGAGATGCCGCTAAGCCCAATAAGCTATCTGAAATAGGAGCGACGTAAATTGAACAAATGTGATAGAATTTCGCTGAATTCTCATATTAACATTAATGTAAACTGATCTAATCGAGACTCTGTTCGCCCTACCCTAGAAGTTTAATAGTGCATTTTACTCGCCATTCCACGCGCTTTAAGATGACGCCTAGCCCAGTACGCTATCTGAAATAGGAGCGACGTAAATTGAACAAATGTGGTAGAATTTCGCTGAATCCTTATATTAACCAAAATATAAAATGATCTAATCGGGTCTCTTATTGCCCTATCATAGAAGTTTCATAGGTTATTTTACTCGCCATTCCACGCGCTTTAAGATGCCGCCTAGCCCAGTACGCTATCTGAAATAGGAACGACGTAAATTGAACAAGTGTGATAGAATTTCGTTGAATTCTTAAATTAACCATAATATAAAATGATCAAAACGGGTCTCTGTCTGCCACACCCTAGAAGTTTAATAGTGCATTTTATTCGCCATTTCATGCGCTTTGAGATGCCGCTTATCCCAATACGCTACCTGAAATAGGAGCGACGTAAATTGAACAAACGTGATAGGATTTCCCTGAATTCTTATATTAACCTTAATGTAAAATGATCTAATCGGTTCTCTGTTCCCCCTACCCTAGAAGTTTAATAGTGCCTTGTATTCGACATTTCATGCGCTTTGAGATGCCGCTTAGCCCAGTACGCTATCTGAAATAGGAGCGACGTAAATTGAACAAATGTGATAGAATTTCCCTGAAATCTTATATTAAACAAAATATAAAATGATCTAATCGGGACTCCGATTGCCCTATCATAGAAGTTTAGTACTGCATTTTACTCGCCATTCCACGCGCTTTCAGTTGCCGCGTAGTCCAGTACGCTATCTCAAGCAGGAGCGGCGTAAGTTGAACAAATGTGATAGAATTTCGCTGAATCCTTATATTAACCAAAATATAAAATGATCTAATCGGGTCTCTTATTGCCCTATCATAGAAGTTAGATAGTGCATTTTACTCGCCATTCCAGGCGCTTTAAGATGCCGCCTAGCCCAGTACGCTATCTGAAATAGGAACGACGTAAATTGAACAAATGTGATAGAATTTTGCTGAATTCTTAAATTAACCATGATATAAAATGATCTAATCGGGTCTCTGTTTGCCATACCCTAGAAGTTTAATAGTGGATTTTGCTCGCCATTCCATGCGCTTTGAGATGCCGCTTAGCCCAATACGCTATCTGAAATAGGAGCGACGTAAATTGAACAAATGTGATAGAATTTCCCTGAATTCTTATATTAACCTTAATGTAAAATGATCTAATCGGGTCTCTGTTCGCCCTACCCTAGAAGTTGAATAGTACATTTCACTCGCCATTTCATGCGCTCTGAGATGCCGCATAGCCCAGTACGCCATCTGAAATAGGAGCGACGTAAATTGAACAAATGTGATAGAATTTCGCTGAATTCTTATATTAACCAAAATATAAAATGATCTAATCGGGTCTCTGATTGCCCTACCCTAGAAGTTTAATAGTGCATTTTACTCGCCATTCCACGCGCTTTAAGTTTCCGCCTAGCCCAATACGCTATCTGAAATAGGAGCGACGTAAATTGAACAAATGTGATAGAATTTTCCTGAAATCTTATATTGAACAATATATAAAATGATCTAATTGGGGCTCTGATTGCCCTATCATAGAAGTTTAGTAGAGCATTTTACTCGCCATTCCACGCGCTTTTAGATGCCGCCTAGCCCAGTACGCTATCTGAAATAGGAGCGACGTAAGTTGAACAAATGTGATAGAATTTCGCAGAATTCTTAAATTAACCATAATATAAAATGATCTAATCGAGTCTCTGTTCGCCCTACCCTAGAAGTTTAATAGTGCATTTCACTCGACATTTCATGCGCTTTGAGATGCCGCTTAGCCCAATAAGCTATCTGAAATAGGAGCGACGTAAATTGAACAAATGTGATAGAATTTCGCTGAATTCTCATATTAACATTAATGTAAACTGATCTAATCGAGTCTCTGTTCGCCCTACCCTAGAAGTTTAATAGTGCATTTTACTCGCCATTCCACGCGCTTTAAGATGACGCCTAGCCCAGTGCGCTATCTGAAATAGGAGCGACGTAAATTGAACAAATGTGGTAGAATTTCGCTGAATCCTTATATTAACCAAAATATACAATGATCTAATCGGGTCTCTTATTGCCCTATCATAGAAGTTTCATAGGGTATTTTACTCGCCATTCCACGCGCTTTAAGATGCCGCCTAGCCCAGTACGCTATCTGAAATAGGAACGACGTAAATTGAACAAGTGTGATAGAATTTCGTTGAATTCTTAAATTAACCATAAATAAAATGATCAAAACGGGTCTCTGTCTGCCATACCCTAGAAGTTTAATAGTGCATTTTATTCGCCATTTCATGCGCTTTGAGATGCCGCTTAGCCCAATACGCTATCTGAAATATCAGCGACGTAAATTGAACAAATGTGATAGAATTTCGCTGAATTCTTATATTAACCTTAATGTAAAATGATCTAATCGGGTCTCTGTTCGCCCTACCCTAGAAGTTTGATAGTGCATTTCTCTCGTCAGTTCATGCGCTTTAAGATGCCGCTTAGCACTGTAACCTATCTGAAATAGGAGCGATGTAAATTGAACAAATGTGATAGAATTTCCCTGAAGTCGTATATTAAACAAAATATAAAATGATCTAATCGGGTCTCTGATTGCCCTATCATAGAAGTTTAGTAGTGCATTTTACTCGCCATTCCACGCGCTTTAAGATGCCGCCTAGCCCAGTACGCTATCTAAAATAGGAGCGACGTAAGTTGAACAAATGTGATAGAATTACGCTTAATTCTTATATTAACCGTAATATAAAATGATCTAATCGGGTCTCTGTTTGCCTTATCCTAGAAGTTTAGTATTGCATTTTACTCGCCATTTCATGCGCTTTGAGATGCCGCTTATCCAAATACGCTATCTGAAATAGGAGCGACGTAAATTGAACAAATGTGATAGAATTTCGCTGAATTCTTAAATTAACTATAATATAAAATGATCTAATCGGGTCACAGATTGCCCTATCATAGAAGTTTAATAGTGCATTTGACTCGCCATTCGACGCGCTTTAAGTTGCCGCCTAGCCCAGTACGCTATCTGAAATAGGAGCGAAGTAAATTGAACAAATGTGATAGAATTTTGCTGAATTCTTAAATTAACCACAATATAAAATTATCTAATCGGGTCTCTGTTTGATCTACCCTAGAAGTTTAATTGTATATTTTACTCGCCAATTCATGCGCTTTGAGATGCCGCTTATCCCAATACGCTACCTGAAATAGGAGCGACGTAAGTTGAACAAATGTGATAGAATTTCGCTGAATTCTTTTATTAACCATAATGTAAAATGATCTAATCGGGTCTCTGTTCGCCCTAGCCTAGAAGTTTAATAGTGCATTTTATTCGCCATTTCATGCGCTTTGAGATGCCGCTTAGGCCAATACGCTATCTGAAATAGGAGCGACGTAAATTGAACAAATGTGATAGAATTTCGCTGAATTCTTAAATTAACCATAACATAAAATGATCTAATCGGGTCTCTGCTTGCCCTACCCTAGAAGTTTAATAGTGCATTTTACTCCTCACTTCATGCGCTTTGAGAAGCCGCTTAGCCCAATACGCTAACTGAAATAGGAGCGACGTAAATTGAACAAATGTGATAGGATTTTGCTGAATTCTTAAAGTAACCATAATATAAAATGATCTAATCGGGTCTCTGTTTGCCCTACCGTAGAAGTTTAATAGTGCATTTTACTCGCCATTTCATGCGCTTTGAAATGCCGCTTGGCCCAATACGCTATCTGAAATAGGAGCGACGTAAATTGAACAAGTGTGATAGAATTTCGTTGAATTCTTAAATTAACCATAATATAAAATGATCAAATCGGGTCTCTGCCTGCCATACCCTAGAAGTTTAATAGTGCATTTTATTCGCCATTTCATGCGCTTTGAGATGACGCTTAGCCCAATACGCTATCTGAAATATCAGCGACGTAAATTGAACAAATGTCATAGAATTTCGCTGAATTCTTATATTAACCGTAATATAAAATGATCTAATCGGGTCTCTGTTTGCCTTATCCTAGAAGTTTAGTATTGCATTTTACTCGCCATTTCATGCGCTTTTAGATGCCGCTTATCCAAATACGCTATCTGAAATAGGAGCGACGTAAATTGAACAAATGTGATAGAATTTCGCTGAATTCTTAAATTAACCATAATATAAAATGATCTAATCGGGTCTCTGTTTGCCCCACCCTAGAAGTTTAATAGCGCATATTACTCGCCATTTCATGCGCTTTGAGATACCGCTTAGCCCAATACGCTATCTGAAATCGGATCGACGTAAATTGAACAAATGTGATAAAATTTCGCTGAATTCTTAAATTAACTATAATATAAAATGATCTAATCGGGTCACTGATTGCTCTATCATAGAACTTTAATTGTGCATTTTACTCGCCATTCCACGCGCTTTAAGATGTCGCCTAGCCCAGTGCGCTATCTGAAATAGGAGCGACCTAAATTGAACGAATGTGATAGAATTTTGCTGAATTCTTAAATTAACCATAACATACAATGATCTAATCGGGTCTCTGTTTGCCCTACCCTAGAAGTTTAATAGTGCATTTTACTCGCCATTTCATGCGCTTTGAGATGCCGCTTAGCCCGATGCGCTATCTGAAATAGGAGCGACGTAAATTGAACAAATGTTGTAGAATTTCGCTGAATTCTTATATTAACCAAAATATAAAATGATCTAATCGGGTCTCTGATTGCCCTATCATAGATGATTAATAGTGCATTTTACTCGCCCCTCCACGCGCTTTAGGATGCCGCCTAGCCCAGTGCGCTATCCGAAATAGGAGCGACGTAAATTGAACAAATGTGATAGAATTTCCCTGAAATCTTAAATTAACTATAATATAAAATGATCTAATCGGGTCACTGATTGCTCTATCATAGAACTTTAATAGTGCATTTTACTCGCCATTCCACGCGCTTTAAGATGTCGCCTAGCCCAGTGCGCTATCTGAAATAGGAGCGACCTAAATTGAACGAATGTGATAGAATTTTGCTGAATTCTTAAATTAACCATAATATAAAATGATCTAATCGGGTCTCTGCTTTCCCTACCCTAGAAGTTTAATAGTGCATTTTACTCGCCACTTCATGCGCTTTGGGATGCCGCTTAGCCCAATACGCTATCTGAAATAGGAACGACGTAAATTGAACAAATGTGATAGAATTTCCCTGAATTCTTATATTAATCTTAATGTAAAATGATCTAATCGGTTCTCTGTTCGCCCTATCCTAGAAGTTTAGTAGTGCATTTCACTCGTCATTTCATGCGCTTTGAGATGCCGCTTAGCCCAATAAGCTATCTGAAATGGGAGCGACGTAAATTATAACAAATGTGATAGAATTTTTCTGAATTCTTAAATAAACCATAATATGAAATGATCTAATCGGGTCTCTGTTTGCCCTACCCTAGAAGTTTAACAGTGCAGTTTGCTCGCCATTTCATGCGCTTTGAGATGCCGCTTAGCCCAATACGCTATCTGAAATAGGAGCGACGTAAATTGAACAAACGTGATAGGATTTCCCTGAATTCTTATATTAACCTTAATGTAAAATGATCTAATCGGTTCTCTGTTCGCCCTACCCTAGAAGTTTAATAGTGCCTTTCACTCGTCATTCCATGCGCTTTGAGATGCCGCTTAGCCCAATCCGCTATCTGAAATAGTAGCGACGTAAATTGAACGAACGTGATAGAATTTCCCGGAATTCTTATATTAACCTTAATGTAAAATGATCTAATCGGTTCTCTGTTCCCCCTACCCTAGAAGTTTAATAGTGCATTGTATTCGACATTTCATGCGCTTTGAGATGCCGCTTAGCCCAATACGCTATCTGAAATAGGAGCGACGTAAATTGAACAAATGTGATAGAATTTCCCTGAATTCTTATATTAACCTTAATGTAAAATGATCTAATCGGGTCTCTGTTCGCCCTACCCTAGAAGTTGAATAGTGCATTTCACTCGCCATTTCATGCGCTTTGAGATGCCGCATAGCCCAGTACGCTATCTGAAATAGGAGCGACGTAAATTGAACAAATGTGATAGAATTTCGCTGAATTCTTATATTAACCAAAATATAAAATGATCTAATCGGGTCTCTGATTGCCCTACCCTAGAAGTTTAATAGTGCATTTTACTCGCCATTTCATGCGCTTTGAGGTGCCGCTTAGCACAATACGCTATCTGAAATATGAGCGACGTAAATTGAACAATTGTGGTAGAATTTCGCTGAATTCTTATATTAACCTTAATGTAAAATGATCTAATCGGGTCTCTGTTCGCCCTATCATAGAACTTTAATAGTGCATTTTATTCGCCATTTCATATGCTTTGAGATGCCGCTTAGCCCAATACGCTATCTGAAATAGGAGCGATGTAAATTGAACAAATGTGATAGAATTTCGCTGAATTCATATATTGACCATAATGTAAAATGATCTAATCGGGTCTCCGTTCGCCCTAGCCTAGAAGTTTAATGGTGCATTTTATTCGCCATTTCATGCGCTTTGAGATGCCGCTTAGCCCAATACGCTATCTGAAATAGGAGCGACGTAAATTGAACAAATGTGATAGAATTTCCCTGAAATCTTATATTGAACAAAATATAAAATGATCTAATTGGGGCTCTGATTGCCCTATCATAGAAGTTTAGTAGAGCATTTTACTCGCCATTCCACGCGCTTTAAGATGCCGCATAGCCCAGTACGCTATCTGAAATAGGAGCGACGCAAGTTGAACAAATGTAATAGAATTACGCTGAATTCTTATATTAACCAAAATATAAAATGATCTAATCGGGTCTCTTATTGCCCTATCATAGAAGTTTCATAGTGCATTTTACTCGCCATTCCACGCGCTTTAAGATGCCGCCTAGCCCAGTACGCTATCTGAAATAGGAACGACGTAAATTGAACAAATGTGATAGAATTTTGCTGGATTCTTAAATTAACCATGATATAAAATGATCTAATCGGGTCTCTGTTTGCCATACCCTAGAAGTTTAATAGTGGATTTTGCTCGCCATTTCATGCGCTTTGAGCTGCCGCTTAGCCCAATACGCTATCTGAAATGGGAGAAATGTAAATTGAACAAATGTTATAGAATTTCGCTGAATTCTTTTATTAACCATAATGTTAAATGATCTAATCGGGTCTCTCTTCGCCCTAGCGTAGAAGCTTAATAGTGCATTTTATTCGTCATTTCATGCGCCTTGAGATGCCGCTTAGCCCAATACGCTATCTGAAATAGGAGCGACGTAAATTGAACAAATGTGATAGAATTTCGCTGAATTCTTATATTAACCAAAATATAAAATGATCTAATCGTATCTCTGATTGCCCTATCATAGAAGTTTAATAGTGCATTTTACTCGCCATTCCACGCGCTTTAAGATGCCGCCTAGCCCAGTACGCTATCTGAAATAGGAACGACGTAAATTTAACAAATGTGATAGAATTTCCCTGAATTCTTATATTAACCTTAATGTAAAATGATCTAATCGGGTCTCTGTTCGCCCTACCCTAGAAGTTGAATAGTGCATTGCACTCGCCATTTCATGCGCTTTGAGATGCCGCATAGCCCAGTACGCTATCTGAAATAGGAACGACGTAAATTGAACAAATGTGATAGAATTTTGCTGAATTCTTAAATTAACCATAATATAAAATGATCTAATCGGGTCTCTGTTCGCCCTAGCCGAGAAGTTTAATAGTGCATTTCACTCGCCATTTCATGCGCTCTGAGATGCCGCATAGCCCAGTACGCCATCTGAAATAGGAGCGACGTAAATTGAACAAATGTGATAGAATTTCGCTGAATTCTTAAATTAACCATAATATAAAATGATCTAATCGAGTCTCTGTTCGCCCTACCCTAGAAGTTTAATAGTGCATTTCACTCGACATTTCATGCGCTTTGAGATGCCGCTTAGCCCAATAAGCTATCTGAAATAGGAGCGACGTAAATTGAACAAATGTGATAGAATTTCGCTGAATTCTCATATTAACATTAATGTAAACTGATCTAATCGAGTCTCTGTTCGCCCTACCCTAGAAGATTAATAGTGCATTTTACTCGCCATTCCACGCGCTTTAAGATGACGCCTAGCCCAGTACGCTATCTGAAATAGGAGCGACGTAAATTGAACAAATGTGATAGAATTTCGCTGAATCCTTATATTAACCAAAATATAAAATGATCTAATCGGGTCTCTTATTAGCCTATCATAGAAGTTTCATAGGGTATTTTACTCGCCATTCCACGCGCTTTAAGTTGCCGCCTAGCGCAGTACGCTATCTGAAATAGGAGCGACGTAAATTGAACAAATGTGATAAAATTTGGCTGAAATCTTAAATTAACCATAATATAAAATGATCTAATCGGGTCTGTGTTTGCCCTACCCTAGAAGTTTAATAGTGCATTTTACTCGCCATTTCATGCGCTTTGAGATGGCGCTTAGCCCAATACGCTATCAGAAATAGGAGCGACGTAAATTCAACAAATGTGATAGGATTTGCCTGAATTCTTATATTAACCTTAATGTAAAATGATCTAATCGGGTCTTTGTTCGCCCAACCCTAGAAGTTTAATAGTGCCTTTCACTCGTCATTCCATGCGCTTTGAGATGCCGCTTAGCCCAATCCGCTATCTGAAATAGTAGCGACGTAAATTGAACGAACGTGATAGAATTTCCCGGAATTCTTATATTAACCTTAATGTAAAATGATCTAATCGGTTCTCTGTTCCCCCTATCATAGAACTTTAATAGTGCATTTTATTCGCCATTTCATACGCTTTGAGATGCCGCTTAGCCCAATACGCTATCTGAAATAGGAGCGATGTAAATTGAACAAATGTGATAGAATTTCGCTGAATTCATATATTGACCATAATGTAAAATGATCTAATCGGGTCTCCGTTCGCCCTAGCCTAGAAGTTTAATGGTGCATTTTATTCGCCATTTCATGCGCTTTGAGATGCCGCTTAGCCCAATACGCTATCTGAAATAGGAGCGACGTAAATTGAACAAATGTGATAGAATTTCCCTGAAATCTTATATTGAACAAAATATAAAATGATCTAATTGGGGCTCTGATTGCCCTATCATAGAAGTTTAGTAGAGCATTTTACTCGCCATTCCACGCGCTTTGAGATGCCACGTAGCCCAATACGCTATCTGAAATGGGAGCGACGTAAATTGAACAAATGTGATAGAATTTCGCTGAATTCTTAAATTAACCATAATATAAAATGATCTAATCGAGTCTCTGTTCGCCCTACCCTAGAAGTTTAATAGTGCATTTCACTCGACATTTCATGCGCTTTGAGATGCCGCTTAGCCCAATAAGCTATCTGAAATAGGAGCGACGTAAATTGAACAAATGTGATAGAATTTCGCTGAATTCTCATATTAACATTAATGTAAACTGATCTAATCGAGTCTCTGTTCGCCCTACCCTAGAAGTTTAATAGTGCATTTTACTCGCCATTCCACGCGCTTTAAGATGACGCCTAGCCTAGTACGCTATCTGAAATAGGAGCGACGTAAATTGAACGAATGTGACAGAATTTCGCTGAATTCTTATATTAACCAAAATATAAAATGATCTCATCGGGTCTCTGATTGCCCTATCATAGAAGTTTAATAGTGCATTTTACTCGCCATTCCACGCGCTTTAAGATTCCGCCTAGCCCAGTACGCCATCTGAAATAGGAGCGACGTAAATTGAACAAATGTGATAGAATTTTTCTGAATTCTTAAATAAACCATAATATGAAATGATCTAATCGGGTCTCTGTTTGCCCTACCCTAGAAGTTTAACAGTGCAGTTTGCTCGCCATCTCATGCGCTTTGAGATGCCGCTTAGCCCAATACGCTATCTGAAATAGGAGCGACGTAAATTGAACAAACGTGATAGGATTTCCCTGAATTCTTATATTAACCTTAATGTAAAATGATCTAATCGGTTCTCTGTTCCCCATACCCTAGAAGTTTAATAGTGCCTTGTATTCGACATTTCATGCGCTTTGAGATGCCGCTTAGCCCAGTACGCTATCTGAAATAGGAGCGACGTAAATTGAACAAATGTGATAGAATTTCCCTGAAATCTTATATTAAACAAAATATAAAATGATCTAATCGGGACTCCGATTGCCCTATCATAGAAGTTTAGTACTGCATTTTACTCGCCATTCCACGCGCTTTCAGTTGCCGCCTAGTCCAGTACGCTATCTCAAGCAGGAGCGGCGTAAGTTGAACAAATGTGATAGAATTTCGCTGAATCCTTATATTAACCAAAATATAAAATGGTCTAATCGGGTCTCTTATTGCCCTATCATAGAAGTTTCATAGTGCATTTTACTCGCCATTCCAGGCGCTTTAAGATGCCGCCTAGCCCAGTACGCTATCTGAAATAGGAACGACGTAAATTGAACAAATGTGATAGAATTTTGCTGAATTCTTAAATTAACCATGATATAAAATGATCTAATCGGGTCTCTGTTTGCCATACCCTAGAAGTTTAATAGTGGACTTTGCTCGCCATTTCATGCGCTTTGAGCTGCCGCTTAGCCCAATACGCTATCTGAAATAGGAGCGACGTAAATTGAACAAATGTGATAGAATTTTGCTGAATTCTTAAATTAACCATAATATAAAATGATCTAATCGGGTCGCTGTTCGCCCTAGCCGAGAAGTTTAATAGTACATTTCACTCGCCATTTCATGCGCTCTGAGATGCCGCATAGCCCAGTACGCCATCTGAAATAGGAGCGACGTAAATTGAACAAATGTGATAGAATTTCGCTGAATTCTTATATTAACCAAAATATAAAATGATCTAATCGGGTCTCTGATTGCCCTACCCTAGAAGTTTAATAGTGCATTTTACTCGCCATTTCATGCGCTTTGAGGTGCCGCTTAGCCCAATACGCTATCCGAAATATGAGCGACGTAAATTGAACAAATGTGATAGAATTTCGCTGAATTCTTATATTAACCTTAATGTAAAATGATCTAATCGGGTCTCTGTTCGCCCTATCATAGAACATTAATAGTGCATTTTATTCGCCATTTCATACGCTTTGAGATGCCGCTTAGCCCAATACGCTATCTGAAATAGGAGCGATGTAAATTGAACAAATGTGATAGAATTTCGCTGAATTCATATATTGACCATAATGTAAAATGATCTAATCGGGTCTCCGTTCGCCCTAGCCTAGAAGTTTAATGGTGCATTTTATTCGCCATTTCATGCGCTTTGAGATGCCGCTTAGCCCAATACGCTATCTGAAATAGGAGCGACGTAAATTGAACAAATGTGATAGAATTTCCCTGAAATCTTATATTGAACAATATATAAAATGATCTAATTGGGGCTCTGATTGCCCTATCATAGAAGTTTAGTAGAGCATTTTACTCGCCATTCCACGCGCTTTTAGATGCCGCCTAGCCCAGTACGCTATCTGAAATAGGAGCGACGTAAGTTGAACAAATGTAATAGAATTACGCTGAATTCTTATATTAACCGTAATATAAAATGATCTAACCGGGTCTCTGTTTGCCTTACCCTAGAAGTTTAATTGTGCATTGTACTCGCCATTTCATGCGCTTTGAGATGCCGCGTAGCCCAATACGCTATCTGAAATGGGAGCGACGTAAATTGAACAAATGTGATAGAATTTCGCTGAATTCTCATATTAACATTAATGTAAACTGATCTAATCGAGTCTCTGTTCGCCCTACCCTAGAAGTTTAATAGTGCATTTTACTCGCCATTCCACGCGCTTTAAGATGACGCCTAGCCCAGTACGCTATCTGAAATAGGAGCGACGTAAATTGAACAAATGTGGTAGAATTTCGCTGAATCCTTATATTAACCAAAATATAAAATGATCTAATCGGGTCACTGATTGCCCTATCATAGAAGTTTAATAGTGCATTTTACTCGCCATTCCACGCACTTTAAGTTACCGCCTAGCCCAGTACGCTATCTGAAATAGGAGCGACGTAAATTGAACAAATGTGATAGAATTTTGCTGAATTCTTAAATTAACCATAACATACAATGATCTAATCGGGTCTCTGTTTGCCCTACCCTAGAAGTTTAATAGTGCATTTTACTCGCCATTTCATGCGCTTTGAGATGCCGCTTAGCCCGATGCGCTATCTGAAATAGGAGCGACGTAAATTGAACAAATGTTGTAGAATTTCGCTGAATTCTTATATTAACCAAAATATAAAATGATCTAATCGGGTCTCTGATTGCCCTATCATAGATGATTAATAGTGCATTTTACTCGCCACTCCACGCGCTTTAGGATGCCGCCTAGCCCAGTGCGCTATCCGAAATAGGAGCGACGCAAATTGAACAAATGTGATAGAATTTCCCTGAAATCTTAAATTAACTATAATATAAAATGATCTAATCGGGTCACTGATTGCCCTATCATAGAACTTTAATAGTGCATTTTACTCGCCATTCCACGCGCTTTAAGATGTCGCCTAGCCCAGTGCGCTATCTGAAATAGGAGCGACCTAAATTGAACGAATGTGATAGAATTTTGCTGAATTCTTAAATTAACCATAATATAAAATGATCTAATCGGGTCTCTGCTTGCCCTACCCTAGAAGTTTAATAGTGCATTTTACTCGCCACTTCATGCGCTTTGGGATGCCGCTTAGCCCAATACGCTATCTGAAATAGGAACGGCGTAAATTGAACAAATGTGATAGAATTTCCCTGAATTCTTATATTAATCTTAATGTAAAATGATCTAATCGGTTCTCTGTTCGCCCTACCCTAGAAGTTTAATAGTGCCTTTCACTCGTCATTTCATGCGCTTTGAGATGCCGCTTAGCCCAGTGCGCTATCTCAAATAGGAGCGACGTAAATTGAACAAATGTGATAGAATTTTGCTGAATCCTTAAATTAACCATAACATAAAATGATCTAATCGGGTCTCTGTTTGCCCTACCCTAGAAGTTTAATAGTGCATTTTACTCGCCATTTCATGCGCTTTGAGATGCCGCTTTGCCCAATAAGCTATCTGAAATAGGAGCGACGTAACTTGAACAAATGTGATAGAATTTCCCTGAAATCTTATATTAAACAAAATGTAAAATGATCTAATCGGGTCTCTGTTCGCCCTAGCCTAGAAGTTTAATCGTGCATTTTACTCGCCATTTCATGCGCTTTGAGTTGCCGCTTAGCCCAATACGCTATCTGAAATAGGAACGACGTAAATTGAACAAATGTGATAGAATTTCCCTGAATTCTTATATTAACCTTAATGTAAAATGATCTGATCGGTTCTCTGTTCGCCCTACCCTAGAAGTCTAATAGTGCATTTCACTCGTCATTTCATGCGCTTTGAGATGCCGCTCAGCCCAATACGCTATCTGAAATAGGAGCAACGTAAATTGAAAAATGTGATAGAATTTCCCTGAATTCTTATATTAACCAACATATAAATTGATCTAATCGGGTCTCTGATTGCCCTATCATAGAAGCTTAATAGTGCATTTTACTCGCCATTCCGCGCGCTTTAATGTGCCGCCTAGCCCAGTACGCTATCTGAAATAGGAGCGCCGTAAATTGAACAAATGTGATAGAGTTTCGCTGAATTCTTAAATTAACCATAATATAAAATGATCTAGTCGGGTCTCTGATTGCCCTATCATAGAAGTTTAACAGTGCATTTCACTCATCATGTCATGCGCTTTGAGATGCCGCTTTGCCCAATAAGCTATCTGAAATAGGAGCGACGTAAATTGAACAAATGTGATAGAATTTCCCTGAAATCTTATATTAAACAAAATGTAAAATGACCTAATCGGGTCTCTGTTCGCCCTACCCTAGAAGTTTAATAGTGCATTGTACTCGCCATTTCATGCGCTTTGAGATGCCACGTAGCCCAATACGCTATCTGAAATGGGAGCGACGTAAATTGAACAAATGTGATAGAATTTCGCTGAATTCTTAAATTAACCATAATATAAAATGATCTAATCGGGTGTCCGTTCGCCCTAGCCTAGAAGTTTAATGGTGCATTTTATTCGCCATTTCATGCGCTTTGAGATGCCGCTTAGCCCAATACGCTATCTGAAATAGGAGCGACGTAAATTGAACAAATGTGATAGAATTTCCCTGAAATCTTATATTGAACAAAATATAAAATGATCTAATTGGGGCTCTGATTGCCCTATCATAGAAGTTTAGTAGAGCATTTTACTCGCCATTCCACGCGCTTTAGGATGCCGCCTAGCCCAGTACGCCATCTGAAATAGGAGCGACGTAAATTGAACAAATGTGATAGAATTTTTCCGAATTCTTAAATTAACCATAATATAAAATGATGTAATCGGGTCTCTGTTCGCCCTACCCAAGAAGTTTAATAGAGCATTTCTCTCGTCATTTCATGCGCTTTGAGTTGCCGCTTAGCCCAATACGCTATCTGAAATAGGAGCGACGTAAATTGAACAAATGTGATAGAATTTCCCTGAAATCTTATATTAAACAAAATATAAAATGATCTAAACGGGACTCTGATTGCCCTATCATAGAAGTTTAGTAGTGCATTTTACTCGCCCTTCCACGCGCTATGAGATGCCGACTAGCCCAGGACACTATCTGAAATAGGAGCGACGTATGTTGAACAAATGTGATAGAATTACGCTGAATTCTTATATAAACCGTAATATAAAATGATCTAATCGGGTCTCTGCTCGCCCTACCCTAGAAGATTACTAGTGCATTTCACTCGTCATTTCATGCGCTTTGAGATGCCGCCCAGCCCAATAAGCTATTTGAAATAGGAGCGACGTAAATTGAACAAATGTGATAGAATTTCGCTGAATTGATAAATTAACCATAATATAAAATGATCTAATCGGGTCTCTGTTTGCCATACCCTAGAAGTTTAATAGTGCATTTTACTCGCCATTCCACGCGCTTTAAGATGCCGCCTAGCCCAATACGCTATTTGAAATATCAGCGACGTAAATTGAACAAATGTGATAGAGTTACGCTGAATTCTTATATTAACCGTAATATAAAATGATCTGATCGGGTCTCTGTTTGCCCTATCCTAGAAGTTTAGTAGTGCATTTCACTCGTCATTTCATGCGCTTTGAGATGCCGCTTAGCCCAATAAGCTATCTGAAATGGGAGCGACGTAAATTATAACAAATGTGATAGAATTTTTCTGAATTCTTAAATAAACCATAATATGAAATGATCTAATCGGGTCTCTGTTTGCCCTACCCTAGAAGTTTAACAGTGCAGTTTGCTCGCCATTTCATGCGCTTTGAGATGCCGCTTAGCCCAATACGCTATCTGAAATAGGAGCGACGTAAATTGAACGAACGTGATAGAATTTCCCGGAATTCTTATATTAACCTTAATGTAAAATGATCTAATCGGTTCTCTGTTCCCCCTACCCTAGAAGTTTAATAGTGCATTGTATTCGACATTTCATGCGCTTTGAGATGCCGCTTAGCCCAATACGCTATCTGAAATAGGAGCGACGTGAATTGAACAAATGTGATAGAATTTCCCTGAATTCTTATATTAACCTTAATGTAAAATGATCTAATCGGGTCTCTGTTCGCCCTACCCTAGAAGTTGAATAGTGCATTTCACTCGCCATTTCATGCGCTTTGAGATGCCGCATAGCCCAGTACGCTATCTGAAATAGGAACGACGTAAATTGAACAAATGTGATAGAATTTTGCTGAATTCTTAAATTAACCATAATATAAAATGATCTAATCGGGTCTCTGTTCGCCCTAGCCGAGAAGTTTAATAGTACATTTCACTCGCCATTTCATGCGCTCTGAGATGCCGCATAGCCCAGTACGCCATCTGAAATAGGAGCGACGTAAATTGAACAAATGTGATAGAATTTCGCTGAATTCTTATATTAACCAAAATATAAAATGATCTAATCGGGTCTCTGATTGCCCTACCCTAGAAGTTTAATAGTGCATTTTACTCGCCATTTCATGCGCTTTGAGGTGCCGCTTAGCCCAATACGCTATCTGAAATATGAGCGACGTAAATTGAACAAATGTGATAGAATTTCGCTGAATTCTTATATTAACCTTAATGTAAAATGATCTAATCGGGTCTCTGTCCGCCCTATCAAAGAACTTTAATAGTGCATTTTATTCGCCATTTCATACGCTTTGAGATGCCGCTTAGCCCAATACGCTATCTGAAATAGGAGCGATGTAAATTGAACAAATGTGATAGAATTTCGCTGAATTCATATATTGACCATAATGTAAAATGATCTAATCGGGTCTCCGTTCGCCCTAGCCTAGAAGTTTAATGGTGCATTTTATTCGCCATTTCATGCGCTTTGAGATGCCGCTTAGCCCAATACGCTATCTGAAATAGGAGCGACGTAAATTGAACAAATGTGATAGAATTTCCCTGAAATCTTATATTGAACAAAATATAAAATGATCTAATTGGGGCTCTGATTGCCCTATCATAGAAGTTTAGTAGAGCATTTTACTCGCCATTCCACGCGCTTTAAGATGCCGCCTAGCCCAGTACGCTATCTGAAATAGGAGCGACGTAAGTTGAACAAATGTAATAGAATTACGCTGAATTCTTATATTAACCGTAATATAAAATGATCTAACCGGGTCTCTGTTTGCCTTACCCTAGAAGTTTAATAGTGCATTGTACTCGCCATTTCATGCGCTTTGAGATGCCGCGTAGCCCAATACGCTATCTGAAATGGGAGCGACGTAAATTGAACAAATGTGATAGAATTTCGCTGAATTCTTAAATTAACCATAATATAAAATGATCTAATCGAGTCTCTGTTCGCCCTACCCTAGAAGTTTAATAGTGCATTTCACTCGACATTTCATGCGCTTTGAGATGCCGCTTAGCCCAATAAGCTATCTGAAATAGGAGCGACGTAAATTGAACAAATGTGATAGAATTTCGCTGAATTCTCATATTAACATTAACGTAAACTGATGTAATCGAGTCTCTGTTCGCCCTACCCTAGAAGTTTAATAGTGCATTTTACTCGCCATTCCACGCGCTTTAAGATGACGCCTAGCCCAGTACGCTATCTGAAATAGGAGCGACGTAAATTGAACAAATGTGATAGAATTTCGCTGAATCCTTATATTAACCAAAATATAAAATGATCTAATCGGGTCTCTTATTGCCCTATCATAGAAGTTTCATAGGGTATTTTACTCGCCATTCCACGCGCTTTAAGTTGCCGCCTAGCGCAGTACGCTCTCTGAAATAGGAGCGACGTAAATTGAACAAATGTGATAAAATTTGGCTGAATTCTTAAATTAACCATAATATAAAATGATCTAATCGGGTCTCTGTTTGCCCTACCCTAGAAGTTTAATAGTGCATTTTACTCGCCATTTCATGCGCTTTGAGATGGCGCTTAGCCCAATCCGCTATCTGAAATAGTAGCGACGTAAATTGAACGAACGTGATAGAATTTCCCGGAATTCTTATATTAACATTAATGTAAAATGATCTAATCCGTTCTCTGTTCCCCCTATCATAGAACTTTAATAGTGCATTTTAATCGCCATTTCATACGCTTTGAGATGCCGCTTAGCCCAATACGCTATCTGAAATAGGAGCGATGTAAATTGAACAAATGTGATAGAATTTCGCTGAATTCATATATTGACCATAATGTAAAATGATCTAATCGGGTCTCCGTTCGCCCTAGCCTAGAAGTTTAATGGTGCATTTTATTCGCCATTTCATGCGCTTTGAGATGCCGCTTAGCCCAATACGCTATCTGAAATAGGAGCGACGTAAATTGAACAAATGTGATAGAATTTCCCTGAAATCTTATATTGAACAAAATATAAAATGATCTAATTGGGGCTCTGATTGCCCTATCATAGAAGTTTAGTAGAGCATTTTACTCGCCATTCCACGCGCTTTAAGATGCCGCCTAGCCCAGTACGCTATCTGAAATAGGAGCGACGTAAGTTGAACAAATGTAATAGAATTACGCTGAATTCTTATATTAACCAAAATATAAAATGATCTAATCGGGTCTCTTATTGCCCTATCATAGAAGTTTCATAGTGCATTTTACTCGCCATTCCACGCGCTTTAAGATGCCGCCTAGCCCAGTACGCTATCTGAAATAGGAACGACGTAAATTGAACAAATCTGATAGAATTTTGCTGGATTCTTAAATTAACCATGATATAAAATGATCTAATCGGGTCTCTGTTTGCCATACCCTAGAAGTTTAATAGTGGATTTTGCTCGCCATTTCATGCGCTTTGAGCTGCCGCTTAGCCCAAAACGCTATCTGAAATAGGAGCGACGTAAATTGAACAAATGTGATAGAATTTCCCTGAATTCTTATATTAACCTTAATGTAAAATGATCTAATCGGGTCTCTGTTCGCCCTACCCTAGAAGTTGAATAGTGCATTTCACTCGCCATTTCATGCGCTTTGAGATGCCGCATAGCCCAGTACGCTATCTGAAATAGGAGCGACGTAAATTGAACAAATGTGATAGAATTTCGCTGAATTCTTATATTAACCAAAATATAAAATGATCTAATCGGGTCTCTGATTGCCCTACCCTAGAAGTTTAATAGTGCATTTTACTCGCCATTTCATGCGCTTTGAGGTGCCGCTTAGCACAATACGCTATCTGAAATATGAGCGACGTAAATTGAACAATTGTGGTAGAATTTCGCTGAATTCTTATATTAACCTTAATGTAAAATGATCTAATCGGGTCTCTGTTCGCCCTATCATAGAACTTTAATAGTGCATTTTATTCGCCATTTCATACGCTTTGAGATGCCGCTTAGCCCAATACGCTATCTGAAATAGGAGCGATGTAAATTGAACAAATGTGATAGAATTTCGCTGAATTCATATATTGACCATAATGTAAAATGATCTAATCGGGTCTCCGTTCGCCCTAGCCTAGAAGTTTAATGGTGCATTTTATTCGCCATTTCATGCGCTTTGAGATGCCGCTTAGCCCAATACGCTATCTGAAATAGGAGCGACGTAAATTGAACAAATGTGATAGAATTTCCCTGAAATCTTATATTGAACAAAATATAAAATGATCTAATTGGGGCTCTGATTGCCCTATCATAGAAGTTTAGTAGAGCATTTTACTCGCCATTCCACGCGCTTTAAGATGCCGCCTAGCCCAGTACGCTATCTGAAATAGGAGCGACGTAAGTTGAACAAATGTAATAGAATTACGCTGAATTCTTATATTAACCAAAATATAAAATGATCTAATCGGGTCTCTTATTGCCCTATCATAGAAGTTTCATAGTGCATTTTACTCGCCATTCCACGCGCTTTAAGATGCCGCCTAGCCCAGTACGCTATCTGAAATAGGAACGACGTAAATTGAACACATGTGATAGAATTTTGCTGGATTCTTAAATTAACCATGATATAAAATGATCTAATCGGGTCTCTGTTTGCCATACCCTAGAAGTTTAATAGTGGATTTTGCTCGCCATTTCATGCGCTTTGAGCTGCCGCTTAGCCCAATACGCTATCTGAAATAGGAGCGACGTAAATTGAACAAATGTGATAGAATTTCCCTGAATTCTTATATTAACCTTAATGTAAAATGATCTAATCGGGTCTCTGTTCGCCCTACCCTAGAAGTTGAATAGTGCATTTCACTCGCCATTTCATGCGCTTTGAGATGCCGCATAGCCCAGTACGCTATCTGAAATAGGAACGACGTAAATTGAACAAATGTGATAGAATTTTGCTGAATTCTTAAATTAACCATAATATAAAATGATCTAATCGGGTCTCTGTTCGCCCTAGCCGAGAAGTTTAATAGTGCATTTCACTCGCCATTTCATGCGCTCTGAGATGCCGCATAGCCCAGTACGCCATCTGAAATAGGAGCCACGTAAATTAAACAAATGTGATAGAATTTCGCTGAATTCTTATATTAACCAAAATATAAAATGATCTAATCGGGCCTCTGATTGCCCTACCCTAGAAGTTTAATAGTGCATTTTACTCGCCATTTCATGCGCTTTGAGGTGCCGCTTAGCACAATACGCTATCTGAAATATGAGCGACGTAAATTGAACAATTGTGGTAGAATTTCGCTGAATTCGTATATTAACCTTAATGTAAAATGATCTAATCGGGTCTCTGTTCGCCCTATCATAGAACTTTAATAGTGCATTTTATTCGCCATTTCATACGCTTTGAGATGCCGCTTTGCCCAATACGCTATCTGAAATAGGAGCGACGTAAATTGAACAAATGTGATAGAATTTCGCTGAATTCTTATATTAACCAAAATATAAAATGATCTAATCGGGTCTCTGATTGCCCTACCCTAGAAGTTTAATAGTGCATTTTACTCGCCATTTCATGCGCTTTGAGGTGCCGCTTAGCACAATACGCTATCTGAAATATGAGCGACGTAAATTGAACAATTGTGATAGAATTTCGCTGAAATCTTATATTAACCTTAATGTAAAATGATCTAATCGGGTCTCTGTTCGCCCTATCATAGAACTTTAATAGTGCATTTTATTCGCCATCTCATACGCTTTGAGATGCCGCTTAGCCCAATACGCTATCTGAAATAGGAGCGAT
The DNA here is from genome assembly GCA_916610135.2 of Macropis europaea. NCBI lineage: Eukaryota > Metazoa > Arthropoda > Insecta > Hymenoptera > Melittidae > Macropis > Macropis europaea. Next base: position 220,905 of record CAKAJE020001199.1, on the reverse strand, counting down.
GTAAATTGAACAAATGTGATAGAATTTCGCTGAATTCATATATTGACCATAATGTAAAATGATCTAATCGGGTCTCCGTTCGCCCTAGCCTAGAAGTTTAATGGTGCATTTTATTCGCCATTTCATGCGCTTTGAGATGCCGCTTAGCCCAATACGCTATCTGAAATAGGAGCGACGTAAATTGAACAAATGTGATAGAATTTCCCTGAAATCTTATATTGAACAAAATATAAAATGATCTAATTGGGGCTCTGATTGCCCTATCATAGAAGTTTAGTAGAGCATTTTACTCGCCATTCCACGCGCTTTAAGATGCCGCCTAGCCCAGTACGCTATCTGAAATAGGAGCGACGTAAGTTGAACAAATGTAATAGAATTACGCTGAATTCTTATATTAACCAAAATATAAAATGATCTAATCGGGTCTCTTATTGCCCTATCATAGAAGTTTCATAGTGCATTTTACTCGCCATTCCACGCGCTTTAAGATGCCGCATAGCCCAGTACGCTATCTGAAATAGGAACGACGTAAATTGAACAAATGTGATAGAATTTTGCTGAATTCTTAAATTAACCATAATATAAAATGATCTAATCGGGTCTCTGTTCGCCCTAGCCGAGAAGTTTAATAGTGCATTTCACTCGCCATTTCATGCGCTCTGAGATGCCGCATAGCCCAGTACGCCATCTGAAATAGGAGCGACGTAAATTGAACAAATGTGATAGAATTTCGCTGAATTCTTATATTAACCAAAATATAAAATGATCTAATCGGGTCTCTGATTGCCCTACCCTAGAAGTTTAATAGTGCATTTTACTCGCCATTTCATGCGCTTTGAGGTGCCGCTTAGCACAATACGCTATCTGAAATATGAGCGACGTAAATTGAACAATTGTGGTAGAATTTCGCTGAATTCTTATATTAACCTTAATGTAAAATGATCTAATCGGGTCTCTGTTCGCCCTATCATAGAACTTTAATAGTGCATTTTATTCGCCATTTCATACGCTTTGAGATGCCGCTTAGCCCAATACGCTATCTGAAATAGGAGCGATGTAAATTGAACAAATGTGATAGAATTTCGCTGAATTCATATATTGACCATAATGTAAAATGATCTAATCGGGTCTCCGTTCGCCCTAGCCTAGAAGTTTAATGGTGCATTTTATTCGCCATTTCATGCGCTTTGAGATGCCGCTTAGCCCAATACGCTATCTGAAATAGGAGCGACGTAAATTGAACAAATGTGATAGAATTTCCCTGAAATCTTATATTGAACAAAATATAAAATGATCTAATTGGGGCTCTGATTGCCCTATCATAGAAGTTTAGTAGAGCATTTTACTCGCCATTCCACGCGCTTTAAGATGCCGCCTAGCCCAGTACGCTATCTGAAATAGGAGCGACGTAAGTTGAACAAATGTAATAGAATTACGCTGAATTCTTATATTAACCTAAATATAAAATGATCTAATCGGGTCTCTTATTGCCCTATCATAGAAGTTTCATAGTGCATTTTACTCGCCATTCCACGCGCTTTAAGATGCCGCCTAGCCCAGTACGCTATCTGAAATAGGAACGACGTAAATTGAACAAATGTGATAAAATTTGGCTGAATTCTTAAATTAACCATAATATAAAATGATCTAATCGGGTCTCTGTTTGCCCTACCCTAGAAGTTTAATAGTGCATTTTACTCGCCATTTCATGCGCTTTGAGATGGCGCTTAGCCCAATCCGCTATCTGAAATAGTAGCGACGTAAATTGAACGAACGTGATAGAATTTCCCGGAATTCTTATATTAACATTAATGTAAAATGATCTAATCGGTTCTCTGTTCCCCCTATCATAGAACTTTAATAGTGCATTTTATTCGCCATTTCATACGCTTTGAGATGCCGCTTAGCCCAATACGCTATCTGAAATAGGAGCGATGTAAATTGAACAAATGTGATAGAATTTCGCTGAATTCATATATTGACCATAATGTAAAATGATCTAATCGGGTCTCCGTTCGCCCTAGCCTAGAAGTTTAATGGTGCATTTTATTCGCCATTTCATGCGCTTTGAGATGCCGCTTAGCCCAATACGCTATCTGAAATAGGAGCGACGTAAATTGAACAAATGTGATAGAATTTCCCTGAAATCTTATATTGAACAAAATATAAAATGATCTAATTGGGGCTCTGATTGCCCTATCATAGAAGTTTAGTAGAGCATTTTACTCGCCATTCCACGCGCTTTAAGATGCCGCCTAGCCCAGTACGCTATCTGAAATAGGAGCGACGTAAGTTGAACAAATGTAATAGAATTACGCTGAATTCTTATATTAACCAAAATATAAAATGATCTAATCGGGTCTCTTATTGCCCTATCATAGAAGTTTCATAGTGCATTTTACTCGCCATTCCACGCGCTTTAAGATGCCGCCTAGCCCAGTACGCTATCTGAAATAGGAACGACGTAAATTGAACAAATGTGATACAATTTTGCTGGATTCTTAAATTAACCATGAGATAAAATGATCTAATCGGGTCTCTGTTTGCCATACCCTAGAAGTTTAATAGTGGATTTTGCTCGCCATTTCATGCGCTTTGAGCTGCCGCTTAGCCCAATACGCTATCTGAAATAGGAGCGACGTAAATTGAACAAATGTGATAGAATTTCCCTGAATTCTTATATTAACCTTAATGTAAAATGATCTAATCGGGTCTCTGTTCGCCCTACCCTAGAAGTTGAATAGTGCATTTCACTCGCCATTTCATGCGCTTTGAGAAGCCGCATAGCCCAGTACGCTATCTGAAATGGGAACGACGTAAATTGAACAAATGTGATAGAATTTTGCTGAATTCTTATATTAACCATAATATAAAATGATCTAATCGGGTCTCTGTTCGCCCTAGCCGAGAAGTTTAATAGTGCATTTCACTCGCCATTTCATGCGCTCTGAGATGCCGCATAGCCCAGTACGCCATCTGAAATAGGAGCGACGTAAATTGAACAAATGTGATAGAATTTCGCTGAATTCTTATATTAACCAAAATATAAAATGATCTAATCGGGTCTCTGATTGCCCTACCCTAGAAGTTTAATAGTGCATTTTACTCGCCATTTCATGCGCTTTGAGGTGCCGCTTAGCACAATACGCTATCTGAAATATGAGCGACGTAAATTGAACAATTGTGGTAGAATTTCGCTGAATTCTTATATTAACCTTAATGTAAAATGATCTAATCGGGTCTCTGTTCGCCCTATCATAGAACTTTAATAGTGCATTTTATTCGCCATTTCATACGCTTTGAGATGCCGCTTAGCCCAATACGCTATCTGAAATAGGAGCGATGTAAATTGAAGAAATGTGATAGAATTTCGCTGAATTCATATATTGACCATAATGTAAAATGATCTAATCGGGTCTCCGTTCGCCCTAGCCTAGAAGTTTAATGGTGCATTTTATTCGCCATTTCATGCGCTTTGGGATGCCGCTTAGCCCAATACGCTATCTGAAATAGGAGCGACGTAAATTGAACAAATGTGATAGAATTTCCCTGAAATCTTATATTGAACAAAATATAAAATGATCTAATTGGGGCTCTGATTGCCCTATCATAGAAGTTTAGTAGAGCATTTTACTCGCCATTCCACGCGCTTTAAGATGCCGCCTAGCCCAGTACGCTATCTGAAATAGGAGCGACGTAAGTTGAACAAATGTGATAGAATTTCGCTGAATTCTTATATTAACCAAAATATAAAATGATCTAATCGGGTCTCTGATTGCCCTACCCTAGAAGTTTAGTAGTGCATTTCACTCGTCATTTCATGCGCTTTGAGATGCCGCTTAGCCCGATAAGCTATCTGAAATAGGAGCGACGTAAATTATAACAAATGTGATAGAATTTTTCTGAATTCTTAAATAAACCATAATAAGAAATGATCTAATCGGTTCTCTGTTCCCCCTACCCTAGAAGTTTAATAGTGCATTGTATTCGACATTTCATGCGCTTTGAGATGCCGCTTAGCCCAGTACGCTATCTGAAATAGGAGAGACGTAAATTGAACAAATGTGATAGAATTTCCCTGAAATCTTATATTAAACAAAATATAAAATGATCTAATCGGGACTCCGATTGCCCTATCATAGAAGTTTAGTACTGCATTTTACTCGCCATTCCACGCGCTTTCAGTTGCCGCCTAGTCCAGTACGCTATCTCAAGCAGGAGCGGCGTAAGTTGAACAAATGTGATAGAATTTCGCTGAATCCTTATATTAACCAAAATATAAAATGATCTAATCGGGTCTCTTATTGCCCTATCATAGAAGTTTCATAGTGCATTTTACTCGCCATTCCAGGCGCTTTAAGATGCCGCCTAGCCCAGTACGCTATCTGAAATAGGAACGACGTAAATTGAACAAATTTGATAGAATTTTGCTGAATTCTTAAATTAACCATGATATAAAATGATCTAATCGGGTCTCTGTTTGCCATACCCTAGAAGTTTAATAGTGGATTTTGCTCGCCATTTCATGCGCTTTGAGATGCCGCTTAGCCCAATACGCTATCTGAAATAGTAGCGACGTAAATTGAACAAACGTGATAGAATTTCCCTGAATTCTTATATTAACCTTAATGTAAAATGATCTAATCGGTTCTCTGTTCGCCCTACCCTAGAAGTTTAATAGTGCCTTTCACTCGTCATTTCATGCGCTTTGAGATGCCGCTTAGCCCAATACGCAATCTGAAATAGGAGCGACGTAAATTGAACAAATGTGATAGAATTTTTCCGAATTCTTAAATTAACCATAATATAAAATGATGTAATCGGGTCTCTGTTCGCCCTACCCAAGAAGTTTAATAGTGCATTTCTCTCGTCATTTCATGCGCTTTGAGATGCCGCTTAGCCCAATACGCTATCTGAAATAGGAGCGACGTAAATTGAACAAATGTGATAGAATTTCCCTGATATCTTATATTAAACAAAATATAAAATGATCTAAACGGGACTCTGATTGCCCTATCATAGAAGTATAGTAGTGCATTTTACTCGCCCTTCCACGCGCTATGAGTTGCCGACTAGCCCAGTACACTATCTGAAATAGGAGCGACGTATGTTGAACAAATGTGATAGAATTACGCTGAATTCTTATATAAACCGTAATATAAAATGATCTAATCGGGTCTCTGCTCGCCCTACCCTAGAAGATTACTAGTGCGTTTCACTCGTCATTTCATGCGCTTTGAGATGCCGCCTAGCCCAATAAGCTATTTGAAATAGGAGCGACGTAAATTGAACAAATGTGATAGAATTTCGCTGAATTGATAAATTAACCATAATATAAAATGATCTAATCGGGTCTCTGTTTGCCATACCCTAGAAGTTTAATAGTGCATTTTACTCGCCATTCCACGCGCTTTAAGATGCCGCCTAGCCCAATACGCTATCTGAAATATCAGCGACGTAAATTGAACAAATGTGATAGAGTTACGCTGAATTCTTATATTAACCGTAATATAAAATGATCTGATCGAGTCTCTGTTCGCCCTACCCTAGAAGTTTAATAGTGCATTTCACTCGACATTTCATGCGCTTTGAGATGCCGCTTAGCCCAATAAGCTATCTGAAATAGGAGCGACGTAAATTGAACAAATGTGATAGAATTTCGCTGAATTCTCATATTAACATTAATGTAAACTGATCTAATCGAGTCTCTGTTCGCCCTACCCTAGAAGTTTAATAGTGCATTTTACTCGCCATTCCACGCGCTTTAAGATGACGCCTAGCCCAGTACGCTATCTGAAATAGGAGCGACGTAAATTGAACGAATGTGACAGAATTTCGCTGAATTCTTATATTAACCAAAATATAAAATGATCTAATCGGGTCTCTGATTGCCCTATCATAGAAGTTTAATAGTGCATTTTACTCGCCATTCCACGCGCTTTAAGATGCCGCCTAGCCCAGTACGCCATCTGAAATAGGAGCGACGTAAATTGAACAAATGTGATAGAATTTTTCCGAATTCTTAAATTAACCATAATATAAAATGATGTAATCGGGTCTCTGTTCGCCCTACCCAAGAAGTTTAATAGTGCATTTCTCTCGTCATTTCATGCGCTTTGAGATGCCGCTTAGCCTAATACGCTATCTGAAATTGGAGCGATATAAGTTGAACAAATGTGATAGAATTACGCTGCATTCTTATATTAACCGTAATATAAAATGATCTAATCGGGTCTCTGTTTGCCTTATCCTAGAAGTTTAATAGTGCATTATACTCGCCATTTCATGCGCTTTGAGATGCCGCTTAGCCCAGTACGCTATCTGAAATATCAAAGACGTAAATTGAACAAATGTGATAGAATTTCGCTTAATTCTTATGTTACCCTTAATGTAAAATGATCTAATCGGGTCTCTGTTCGCCCTACCCTAGAAGTTTAATAGTGCATATCACTCGTAATTGCATGCGCTTTGAGATGCCGCATAGCCCAATTAGCTATATGAAATAGGAGCGACGTAAATTGAACAAATGTGATAGAATTTCGCTTAATTCTTTTATTAACCATAATGTAAAATGACCTAATCGGGTCTCTGATTGCCCTATCATAGAAGATTAGTAGTGCATTTTACTCGCCATTCCACGCGCTTTAAGATGCCGCCAAGCCCTGTAGGCTATCTGAAATAGGAGCGACGAAAGTTGAACAAATGTGATAGAATTACGCTGCATTCTTATATTAACCGTAATATAAAATGATCTAATCGGGTCTCTGTTTGCCTTATCCTAGAAGTTTAATAGTGCATTATACTCGCCATTTCATGCGCTTTGAGATGCCGCTTAGCCCAGTACGCTATCTGAAATATCAAAGACGTAAATTGAACAAATGTGATAGAATTTCGCTGAATTGTTATATTACCCTTAATGTAAAATGATCTAATCGGGTCTCTGTTCGCCCTACCCTAGAAGTTTAATAGTGCATTTCACTCGTAATTGCATGCGCTTTGAGATGCCGCTTAGCCCCGTACGCTATCTGAAATATCAAAGACGTAAATTGAACAAATGTGATAGAATTTCGCTGAATTGTTATATTACCCTTAATGTAAAATGATCTAATCGGGTCTCTGTTCGCCCTACCCTAGAAGTTTAATAGTGCATTTCACTCGTAATTGCATGCGCTTTGAGATGCCGCATAGCCCAATTAGCTATATGAAATAGGAGCGACGTAAATTGAACAAATGTGATAGAATTTCGCTGAATCCTTGTATTAACCAAAATATAAAATGATCTGATCGGGTCTCTGACTGCCCTGTCATAGAAGTTTAATAGTGCATTTCACTCGCCATTCCACGCGCTTTAAGATGCCGCCTAGCCCAGTACGCTATCAGAAATAGGAACGACGTAAATTGAACAAATGTGATAGAATTTTGCTGAATTCTTAAATTAACCATAATATAAACTGATCTAATCGGGTCTCTGTTTGTCCAACCCTAGAAGTTTAACAGTGCATTTTACTCGCCATTTCATGCGCTTTGAGATGCCGCTTAGCCCAATACGCTATCTGAAATAGGAGCGACGTAAGTTGAACAAATGTGATAGAATTACGCTGCATTCTTATATTAACCGTAATATAAAATGATCTAATCGGGTCTCTGTTTGCCTTATCCTAGAAGTTTAGTAGTGCATTATACTCGCCATTTCATGCGCTTTGAGATGCCGCTTAGCCCAATACGCTATCTGAAATAGGAGCGACGTAAGTTGAACAAATGTGATAGAATTACGCTGCATTCTTATATTAACCGTAATATAAAATGATCTAATCGGGTATCTGTTTGCCTTATCCTAGAAGTTTAATAGTGCATTATACTCGCCATTTCATGCGCTTCGAGATGCCGCTTAGCTCAATACGCTATCTGAAATAGGAGCGACGAAAGTTGAACAAATGTGATAGAATTTTGCTGAATTCTTAAATTAACCATAATATAAACTGATCTAATCGGGTCTCTGTTTGTCCAACCCTAGAAGTTTAACAGTGCATTTTACTCGCCATTTCATGCGCTTTGAGATGCCGCTTAGCCCAATACGCTATCTGAAATAGGAGCGACGTAAGTTGAACAAATGTGATAGAATTACGCTGCATTCTTATATTAACCGTAATATAAAATGATCTAATCGGGTCTCTGTTTGCCTTATCCTAGAAGTTTAATAGTGCATTTTACTCGCCATTTCATGCGCTTTGAGATGCCGCCTAGCCCAATACGCTATCTGAAATAGGAGCGACGTAAATTGAACAAATGTGATAGAATTTCGATGAATTCTTATATTAACCAAAGTATAAAATGATCTAGTCTGGTCTCTGATTGCCCTATCATAGAAGGTTAATAGTGCATTTTACTCGCCATTCCACACGCTTTGAGATGCCGCTTAGCCCAATACGCTATCTGAAATAGGAGCGACGTAAATTGAACAAATGTGATAGAATCACGCTGCATTCTTATATTAACCGTAATATAAAATGATCTAATCGGGTCTCTGTTTGCCCTACCCTAGAACTTTAATAGTGCATTTTACTCGTCATTTCATGCGCTTTGAGATGCCGCTTAGCCTAATACGCTATCTGAAATTGGAGCGATATAAGTTGAACAAATGTGATAGAATTTCGCTGAATTCTTTTATTACCAATAATGTAAAACGATCTAATCGGATCTCTGTCCGCCCGAGTCTAGAACTTTAATAGTGCATTTTATTCGCCAGTTCGTACGCTTTGAGATACCGCTTTGCCCAATAGGCTATCTGAAATAGGAGCGATGTAAATTGAACAAATGTGATAGAATTTCACTGAATTCTTATATTAACCAAAATATAAAATGATCTAATCGGGTCTCTGATTGCCTTAGCATAGAAGTTTAATAGTGCATTGAACTCGCCATTCCGAGCGCGTTAAGATGCCGCATAGCCCAATACGCTATCTGAAATAGGAGCGACGTAAATTGAACAAATGTGATAGAATTTCGCTGAATTCTTAAATTAACTATAATATAAAATGATCTAATCGGGTCACTGATTGCCCTACCCTAGAAGTTTAATAGTGCATTTTACTTGCCATTTCATGCGCTTTGAGATGCCGCTTAGCACAATACGCTATCTGAAATAGGAACGACGTAAATTGAACAAATGTGATAGAATTTCGCTGAATTCTTAAATTAACCATAATATAAAATGATCTAATCGGGTCCCTGTTTGCCCTACCCTAGAAGTGAATAGTGCATTTCACTCGTCATTTCATGCGCTTTGAGATGCCGCTTAGCCCAATACGCTATCTGAAATAGGAGCGACGTAAATTGAACAAATGTGATAGAATTCCGCTGAATTCTTATATTAACCAAAGTATAAAATGATCTAATCTAGTCTCTGATTGCCCTATCATAGAAGGTTAATAGTGCATTTTACTCGCCATTCCACGCGCTTTAAGATGCCGCCTAGCCCAGTACGCTGTCTGAAATAGAAGCGACGCAAATTGAACAAGTGTGATAGAATCTCGCTGAATACTTATATTAACCTTAATGTAAAATGATCTAATCGGGTCTCTGTTCGCCCTACCCTAGAAGTTTAATAGTGAATTTTATACGCCATTTCATGCGCTTTGAGATGCCGCATAGCCTAATACGCTATCTGAAATAGGAGCGACGTAAATTGAACAAATGTGATAGAATTTCCGTGAATTCTTATATTAACCTGAATGTAAAATGATCTAATCGGGTCTCTGTTCGCCCTACCATAGAAGTCTAATAGTGCATTTCACTCGCCATTTCATGCGCATTGAGATGCCGCTTAGCCCAATACACTATCTGAAATAGGAGCGACGTCAGTTGAACAAATGTGATAGAATTTCGCTGAATTCTTTTATTAACCATAATGTAAAATGATCTGATCGGGTCTCTGTTCGCCCTAGCCTAGAAGTTTAGTAGTGCATTTTATTCGCCATTTCATGCGCTTTGAGATGCCGCTTAGCCGAATACGCCATCTGAAATAGGAGCGACGTAAATTGAACAAATGTGATAGAATTTCCCTGAAATCTTATATTAATCAAAATATAAAATGATCTAATCGGGTCTCTGATTGCCGTATCATAAAAGATTAGTAGTGCATTTCACTCGCCATTTCATGCGCTTTGAGATCCCGCTTAGCCCAATACGCCATCTGAAATAGGAGCGACGTAAATAGAACAAATGTGATAGAATTTCCCTGAAATCTTATATTAATCAAAATATAAAATAATCTAATCGGGTCTCTGATTGCCCTATCATAGAAGATTAGTAGTGCATTTTATTCGCCATTCCACGCGCTTTAAGATGCCGCCTAGCCCAGTACGCTATCTGAAATAGGAGCGACGTAAGTTGAACAAATGTGACAGAATTACGCTGCATTCTTATATTCACATTAATGTAAAATGATCTAATCGGGTCTCTGCTCGCCCTAGCCTAGAAGTTTAATAGTGCATTTTATTCGCCATTGCATGCGCTTTGAGATGCCGCTTAGCCGAATACGCTATCTGAAATAGGAGCGACGTAAATTGAACAAATGTGATAGAATTTCGCTGAATTCTTAAATTAACCATAATATAAAATTATCTAATCGGGTCTCTGATTGCCCTATCATAGAAGTTTAGTAGTGCATTTTACTCGCCATTTTATGCGCTTTGAGATGCCGCTTAGCCCAATACGCTATCTGAAATATGAGCGACGTAAATTGAACAAATGTGATAGAATTTCGCTGAATTCTTTTATTAACCATAATGTAAAATGATCTAATCGGGTCTCTGCTCGCCTTAGCCTAGAAGTTTAATAGTGCATTTTATTCGCCATTGCATGCGCTTTGAGATGCCGCTTAGCCGAATACGCTATCTGAAATAGGAGCGACGTAAATTGAACAAATGTGATAGAATTTCCCTGACATCTTATATTAAACAAAATATAAAATGATCTAATCGGGTCTCTGACTGCCCTATCATTGAAGTTTAACAGTGCATTTTACTCGCCATTCCACGCGCTTTAAGATGCCGCCTAGCCCAGTACGCTATCTGAAATAGGAGCGACGTGAATTCAACAAATGTGATAGAATCTTGCTGAATTCTTAAATTAACCATAATATAAAATGATCTAATCGGGTCTCTGTTTGCCCTACCCTAGGAGTTCAATAGTGCATTTTACTCGCCATTTCATGCGCTTTGAGATGCCGCTTAGCCCAATACGCTATCTGAAATATGAGCGACACGAATTGAACAAATGTGATAGAATTTCCCTGAAATCTTGTATTAAACAAAATATAAAATGATCTAATCGCGTCTCTGATTGCCCTATCATACAAGTTTAATAGTGCATTTTACTCGCCACTCCACGCGCTTTAGGATGCCGCCTAGCCCAGTACGCTATCCGAAATAGGAGCGACGTAAATTGAACAAATGTGATAGAATTTCGCTGAATTCTTTTATTAACCATAATGTAAAATGATCTGATCGGGTCTCTGTTCGCCCTAGCCTAGAAGTTTAATAGTGCATTTTATTCGCCATTTCATGCGCTTTGAGATGCCGCTTAGCCGAATACGCCATCTGAAATAGGAGCGACGTAAATTGAACAAATGTGATAGAATTTCCCTGAAATCTTATATTAATCAAAATATAAAATGATCTAATCGGGTCTCTGATTGCCGTATCATAAAAGATTAGTAGTGCATTTCACTCGCCATTTCATGCGCTTTGAGATCCCGCTTAGCCCAATACGCCATCTGAAATAGGAGCGACGTAAATAGAACAAATGTGATAGAATTTCCCTGAAATCTTATATTAATCAAAATATAAAATAATCTAATCGGGTCTCTGATTGCCCTATCATAGAAGATTAGTAGTGCATTTTATTCGCCATTCCACGCGCTTTAAGATGCCGCCTAGCCCAGTACGCTATCTGAAATAGGAGCGACGTAAGTTGAACAAATGTGACAGAATTACGCTGCATTCTTATATTCACATTAATGTAAAATGATCTAATCGGGTCTCTGCTCGCCCTAGCCTAGAAGTTTAATAGTGCATTTTATTCGCCATTGCATGCGCTTTGAGATGCCGCTTAGCCGAATACGCTATCTGAAATAGGAGCGACGTAAATTGAACAAATGTGATCGAATTTCGCTGAATTCTTAAATTAACCATAATATAAAATTATCTAATCGGGTCTCTGATTGCCCTATCATAGAAGTTTAGTAGTGCATTTTACTCGCCATTTTATGCGCTTTCAGATGCCGCTTAGCACAATACGCTATCTGAAATAGGAGCGACGTAAGTTGAACAAATGTGATAGAATTTCGCTGAATTCTTTTATTAACCATAATGTAAAATGATCTAATCGGGTCTCTGCTCGCCTTAGCCTAGAAGTTTAATAGTGCATTTTATTCGCCATTGCATGCGCTTTGAGATGCCGCTTAGCCGAATACGCTATCTGAAATAGGAGCGACGTAAATTGAACAAATGTGATAGAATTTCCCTGACATCTTATATTAAACAAAATATAAAATGATCTAATCGGGTCTCTGACTGCCCTATCATTGAAGTTTAACAGTGCATTTTACTCGCCATTCCACGCGCTTTAAGATGCCGCCTAGCCCAGTACGTTATCTGAAATAGGAGCGACGTAACTTGAACAAATGTGATAGAATTACGCTGCATTCTTATATTAACCGTAATATAAAATGATCTAATCGGGTATCTGTTTGCCTTATCCTAGAAGTTTAATAGTGCATTATACTCGCCATTTCATGCGCTTCGAGATGCCGCTTAGCTCAATACGCTATCTGAAATAGGAGCGACGAAAGTTGAACAAATGTGATAGAATTTTGCTGAATTCTTAAATTGACCATAATATAAAATGATCTAATCGGGTCTCTGCTTGCCCTACCCTAGAAGTTTAATAGTGCATTTTACTCGTCATTTCATGCGCTTTGAGATGCCGCTTTGCCCAATACGCTATCTGAAATAGGAGCGACGTAAATTGAACGAATGTGATAGAATTTCGCTCAATTCTTAAATTAACCATAATATAAAATGATCTAATCGGGTCTCTGTTTGCCCTATCCTAGAACTTTAATAGTGCATTTTACTCGTCATTTCATGCGCTTTGAGATGCCGCTTAGCCTAATACGCTATCTGAAATTGGAGCGATATAAGTTGAACAAATGTGATAGAATTTCGCTGAATTCTTTTATTACCAATAATGTAAAACGATCTAATCGGATCTCTGTCCGCCCGAGTCTAGAACTTTAATAGTGCATTTTATTCGCCAGTTCGTACGCTTTGAGATGCCGCTTTGCCCAATACGCTATCTGAAATAGGAGCGATGTAAATTGAACAAATGTGATAGAATTTCACTGAATTCTTATATTAACCAAAATATAAAATGATCTAATCGGGTCTCTGATTGCCTTAGCATAGAAGTTTAATAGTGCATTTTACTCGCCATTCCGAGCGCGTTAAGATGCCGCATAGCCCAATACGCTATCTGAAATAGGAGCGACGTAAATTGAACAAATGTGATAGAATTTCGCTGAATTCTTAAATTAACCAAAGTATAAAATGATCTAATCTAGTCTCTGATTGCCCTATCATAGAAGGTTAATAGTGCATTTTACTCGCCATTCCACGCGCTTTAAGATGCCGCCTAGCCCAGTACGCTGTCTGAAATAGAAGCGACGCAAATTGAACAAGTGTGATAGAATCTCGCTGAATACTTATATTAACCTTAATGTAAAATGATCTAATCGGGTCTCTGTTCGCCCTACCCTAGAAGTTTAATAGTGAATTTTATTCGCCATTTCATGCGCTTTGAGATGCCGCATAGCCTAATACGCTATCTGAAATAGGAGCGACGTAAATTGAACAAATGTGATAGAATTTCCGTGAATTCTTATATTAACCTTAATGTAAAATGATCTAATCGGGTCTCTGTTCGCCCTACCATAGAAGTCTAATAGTGCATTTCACTCGCCATTTCATGCGCTTTGAGATGCCGCTTAGCCCAATACACTATCTGAAATAGGAGCGACGTCAGTTGAACAAATGTGATAGAATTTCGCTGAATTCTTTTATTAACCATAATGTAAAATGATCCAATCGGGTCTCTGTTCGCCCTACCATAGAAGTCTAATAGTGCATTTCACTCGCCATTTCATGCGCTTTGAGATGCCGCTCAGCCCAATACGCTATCTGAAATAGGAGCAACGAAAGTTGAACAAATGTGATAGAATTTCGCTGAATTATTTTATTAACCAGAATGTAAAATGATCTAATCGGGTCTCTGTTCGCCCTAGCCTAGAAGTTTAATAGTGCATTTCACTCGTCATTTCATGCGCTTTCAGTTGCCGCTTAGCCCAATACGCTATCTGAAATAGGAGCGACGTAAATTGAACAAATGTGATAGAATTTCCCTGAAAGCTTATATTAAACAAAATATAAAATGATCTAATCGGGTCTCTGATTGCCCTATCATTGAAGATTAGTAGTGCATTTTACTCGCCATTCCACGCGCTTTAAGATGCCGCCTAGCCCAATACGCTATCTGAAATAGGAGCGACCTAAATTGAACGAATGTGATAGAATTTTGCTGAATTCTTAAATTAACCATAATATAAAATGATCTAATCGGGTCTCTGCTTGCCCTACCCTACAACTTTAATAGTGCATTTTACTCGCCATTTCATGCGCTTTGAGATACCGGCCAGCCCAGTACGCTATCTGAAATAGGAGCGACGTAATTTGAAGAAATGTGATAGAATTACGCTGCATTCTTATATTAACCGTAATATAAAATGATCTAATCGGGTCTCTGTTCGCCCTACCCTAGAAGTTTAATAGTGCATTTCACTCGTAATTGCATGCGCTTTGAGATGCCGCATAGCCCAATTAGCTATATGAAATAGGAGCGACGTAAATTGAACAAATGTGATAGAATTTCGCTGAATCCTTGTATTAACCAAAATATAAAATGATCTAATCGGGTCTCTGATTGCCCTATCATAGAAGTTTAATAGTGCATTTCACTCGCCATTCCACGCGCTTTAAGATGCCGCCTAGCCCAGTACGCTATCTGAAATAGGAACGACGTGAATTGAACAAATGTGATAGAATTTTGCTGAATTCTTAAATTAACCATAATATAAACTGATCTAATCGGGTCTCTGTTTGCCCTACCCTAGATGTTCAACAGTGCATTTTACTCGCCATTCCACGCGCTTTAAGATGCCGCCTAGCCCAGTACGCTAACTGAAATAGGAACGACGTAAATTGAAGAAATGTGATAGGATTTTGCAGAATTCTTAAATTAACCATAATATAAAATTATCTAATCGGGTCTCTGGTTGCCCTACCCTAGAAATTTAACAGTGCATTTTACTCGCCATTTCATGCGCTTTGAGATGCCGCTTAACCCAATACGCTATCTGAAATAGGAGCGACGTAAGTTGAACAAATGTGATAGAATTTCGCTTAATTCTTTTATTAACCATAATGTAAAATGATCTAATCGGGTCTCTGCTCGCCCTAGCCTAGAAGTTTAATAGTGCATTTTATTCGCTATTGCATGCGCTTTGAGATGCCGCTAATCCGAATACGCTATCTGAAATAGGAGCGACGTAAATTGAACAAATGTGATAGAATTTCCCTGAAATCTTATATTAAACAAAATATAAAATGATTTAGTCGGATCTCTGATCGCCCTATCATAAAAGGTTAATAGTGCATTCTACTCGCCATTCCACGCGCTTTAAGATGCCGCCTAGCCCAATACGCTATCTGAAATAGGAGCGACGTAAATTGAACAAATGTGATAGAATTTCACTGAATTCTTAAATTAACCATAATATAAAATGATCTAATCGGGTCTCTGATTGCCCTATCATAGAAGTTAAGTGGTGCATTTTACTCGCCATTCCACGCGCTTTAATATGCCGCCTAGCCCAGTACGCTATCTGAAATAGGAGCGACGTAAATTGAACAAATGTGATAGAATTTCGCTTAATTCTTTTATTAACCATAATGTAAAATGACCTAATCGGGTCTCTGATTGCCCTATCATAGAAGGTTAGTAGTGCATTTTACTCGCCATTCCACGCGCTTTAAGATGCCGCCTAGCCCTGTAGGCTATCTGAAATAGGAGCGACGAAAGTTGAACAAATGTGATAGAATTACGCTGCATTCTTATATTAACCGTAATATAAAATGATCTAATCGGGTCTCTGTTTGCCTTATCCTAGAAGTTTAATAGTGCATTATACTCGCCATTTCATGCGCTTTGAGATGCCGCTTAGCCCAGTACGCTATCTGAAATATCAAAGACGTAAATTGAACAAATGTGATAGAATTTCGCTGAATTCTTATATTACCCTTAATGTAAAATGATCTAATCGGGTCTCTGTTCGCCCTACCCTAGAAGTTTAATAGTGCATTTCACTCGTAATTGCATGCGCTTTGAGATGCCGCATAGCCCAATTAGCTATATGAAATAGGAGCGACGTAAATTGAACAAATGTGATAGAATTTCGCTGAATCCTTGTATTAACCAAAATATAAAATGATCTGATCGGGTCTCTGATTGCCCTATCATAGAAGTTTAATAGTGCATTTCACTTGCCATTCCACGCGCTTTAAGATGCCGCCTAGCCCAGTACGCTATCAGAAATAGGAACGACGTAAATTGAACAAATGTGATAGAATTTTGCTGAATTCTTAAATTAACCATAATATAAACTGATCTAATCGGGTCTCTGTTTGTCCTACCCTAGAAGTTTAACAGTGCATTTTACTCGCCATTCTACGCGCTTTAAGATGCCGCCTAGCCCAGTACGCTAACTGAAATAGGAACGACGTAAATTGAAGAAATGTGATAGGATTTTGCAGAATTCTTAAATTAACCATAATATAAAATTATCTAATCGGGTCTCCGGTTGCCCTACCCTAGAAATTTAACAGTGCATTTTACTCGGCATTTCATGCGCTTTGAGATGCCGCTTAGCCCAATACGCTATCTGAAATAGGAGCGACGTAAGTTGAACAAATGTGATAGAATTACGCTGCATTCTTATATTAACCGTAATATAAAATGATCTAATCGGGTCTCTGTTTGCCTTATCCTAGAAGTTTAATAGTGAATTATACTCGCCATTTCATGCGCTTTGAGATGCCGCTTAGCCCAATGCGCTATCTGCAATAGGAGCGACGTAAGTTGAACAAATGTGATAGAATTTCCCTGAAATCTTATATTAAACAAAATATAAAATGATTTAGTCGGGTCTCTGATCGCCCTATCATGAAAGGTTAATAGTGCATTCTACTCGCCATTCCACGCGCTTTAAAATGCCGCCTAGCCCAATACGCTATCTGAAATAGGAGCGACGTAAATTGATCAAATGTGATAGAATTTCGCTGAATTCTTAAATTAACCATAATATAAAATGATCTAATCGGGTCTCTGTTTGCCTTATCCTAGAAGTTTAATAGTGCATTATACTCGCCATTTCATGCGCTTTGAGATGCCGCTTAGCCCAGTACGCTATCTGAAATAGGAGCGACGTAAATTGAACAAATGTGATCGAATTTCGCTGAATTCTTAAATTAACCATAATATAAAATTATCTAATCGGGTCTCTGATTGCCCTATCATAGAAGTTTAGTAGTGCATTTTACTCGCCATTTTATGCGCTTTCAGATGCCGCTTAGCACAATACGCTATCTGAAATAGGAGCGACGTAAATTGAACAAATATGATAGAATTTCGCTGAATTCTTAAATTAACCATAATATAAAATGATCTAATCGGGTCTCTGTTTGCCCTACCCTAGAAGTTTAATAGTGCAGTTTACTCGCCATTTCATGCGCTTTGAGATGACGCTTAGCCCAATACGCTATCTGAAATAGGAGCGACGTAAGTTGAACAAATGTGATAGAATTTCGCTGAATTCTTTTATTAACCATAATGTAAAATGATCTAATCGGGTCTCTGCTCGCCTTAGCCTAGAAGTTTAATAGTGCATTTTATTCGCCATTGCATGCGCTTTGAGATGCCGCTTAGCCGAATACGCTATCTGAAATAGGAGCGACGTAAATTGAACAAATGTGATAGAATTTCCCTGACATCTTATATTAAACAAAATATAAAATGATCTAATCGGGTCTCTGACTGCCCTATCATTGAAGTTTAACAGTGCATTTTACTCGCCATTCCACGCGCTTTAAGATGCCGCCTAGCCCAGTACGCTATCTGAAATAGGAGCGACGTGAATTCAACAAATGTGATAGAATCTTGCTGAATTCTTAAATTAACCATAATATAAAATGATCTAATCGGGTCTCTGTTTGCCCTACCCTAGGAGTTCAATAGTGCATTTTACTCGCCATTTCATGCGCTTTGAGATGCCGCTTAGCCCAATACGCTATCTGAAATATGAGCGACACGAATTGAACAAATGTGATAGAATTTCCCTGAAATCTTGTATTAAACAAAATATAAAATGATCTAATCGCGTCTCTGATTGCCCTATCATACAAGTTTAATAGTGCATTTTACTCGCCACTCCACGCGCTTTAGGATGCCGCCTAGCCCAGTACGCTATCCGAAATAGGAGCGACGTAAATTGAACAAATGTGATAGAATTTTGCTGAATTCTTAAATTAACCATAATATAAAATGATCTAATCGGGTCTCTGTTTGCCCTACCCTAGAAGTTTAATAGTGCATTTTACTCGCCATTTCATGCGCTTTGAGATGCCGCTTAACCCAATACGCTATCTGAAATAGGAGCAACGAAAGTTGAACAAATGTGATAGAATTACGCTGCATTCTTATATTAACCGTAATATAAAATGATCTAATCGGGTCTCTGTTTGCCTTATCCTAGAAGTTTAATAGTGCATTATACTCGCCATTTCATGCGCTTTGAGATGCCGCTTAGCCCAATGCGCTATCTGAAATAGGAGCGACGTAAGTTGAACAAATGTGATAGAATTTCGCTGAGTTCTTTTATTAACCATAATGTAAAATGATCTAATCGGGTCTCTGCTCGCCCTAGCCTAGAAGTTTAATAGTGCATTTTATTCGCCATTGCATGCGCTTTGAGATGCCGCTTAGCCGAATACGCTATCTGAAATATCAGCGACGTAAATTGAACAAATGTGAGAGAATTTCGCTGAATTCTTGTATTAACCAAAATATAAAATGATGTAATCGGGTCTCTGATTTCCCTATCATAGAAGTTTAATAGTGCATTTCACTCGCCATTCCACGCGCTTTAAGATGCCGCCTAGCCCAGTACGCTATCTGAAATAGGAACGACGTAAATTGAACAAATGTTATAGGATTTTGCAGAATTCTTAAATTAACCATAATATAAAATGATCTAATCGGGTCTCTGGTTGCCCTACCCTAGAAATTTAACAGTGCATTTTACTCGCCATTTCATGCGCTTTGAGTTGCCGCTTAGCCCAATGCGCTATCTGAAATAGGAGCGACGTAAGTTGAACAAATGTGATAGAATTTCGCTGAGTTCTTTTATTAACCATAATGTAAAATGATCTAATCGGGTCTCTGCTCGCCCTAGCCTAGAAGTTTAATAGTGCATTTTATTCGCCATTGCATGCGCTTTGAGATGCCGCTTAACCGAATACGCTATCTGAAATAGGAGTGACGTAAATTGAACAAATGTGATAGAATTTCCCTGAAATCTTATATTAAACAAAATATAAAATGATCTAATCGGGTCTCTGATTGCCCTATCATAGAAGTTTAGTAGTGCATTTTACTCGCCCTTCCACGCGCTTTAAGATGCCGCCTAGCCCAGTACGCTATCTGAAATAGGAGCGACGTAAGTTGAACAAATGTGATAGAATTTTGCTGAATTCTTAAATTAACCATAATATAAAATGATCTAATCGGGTCTCTGTTTGCCCTACCCTAGAAGTTTAATAGTGCATTTCACTCGTAATTGCATGCGCTTTGAGATGCCGCATAGCCCAATACGCTATCTGAAATAGGAGCGACGTAAATTGAACAAATGTGATAGAATTTCCCTGAAATCTTATATTAAACAAAATATAAAATGATCTAATCGGGTCTCTGATCGCCCTATCATAAAAGGTTAACAGTGCATTTCACTCGCCATTCCACGCGCTTTAAGATGCCGCCTAGCCCAGTACGCTATCTGAAATAGGAACGACGTGAATTGAACAAATGTGATAGAATTTTGCTGAATTCTTAAATTAACCATAATATAAACTGATCTAATCGGGTCTCTGTTTGCCCTACCCTAGAAGTTTAACAGTGCATTTAACTCGCCATTTCATGCGCTTTGAGATGCCGCTTAACCCAATACGCTATCTGAAATAGGAGCGACGTAAGTTGAACAAATGTGATAGAATTTCGCTTAATTCTTTTATTAACCATAATGTAAAATGATCTAATCGGGTCTCTGATTGCCCTATCACAGAAGTTTAGTAGTGCATTTTACTGGCCATTCCACGCGCTTTAAGAAGCCGCCTAGCCCTGTAGGCTATCTGAAATAGAAGCGACGAAAGTTGAACAAATGTGATAGAATTACGCTGCATTCTTATATTAACCGTAATATAAAATGATCTAATCGGGTCTCTGTTTGCCTTATCCTAGAAGTTTAATAGTGCATTATACTCGCCATTTCATGCGCTTTGAGATGCCGCTTAGCCCAATACGCTATCTGAAATATGAGCGACACGAATTGAACAAATGTGATAGAATTTCCCTGAAATCTTGTATTAAACAAAATATAAAATGATCTAATCGCGTCTCTGATTGCCCTATCATACAAGTTTAATAGTGCATTTTACTCGCCACTCCACGCGCTTTAGGATGCCGCCTAGCCCAGTACGCTATCCGAAATAGGAGCGACGTAAATTGAACAAATGTGATAGAATTTTGCTGAATTCTTAAATTAACCATAATATAAAATGATCTAATCGGGTCTGTGTTTGCCCTACCCTAGAAGTTTAATAGTGCATTTTACTCGCCATTTCATGCGCTTTGAGATGCCGCTTAACCCAATACGCTATCTGAAATAGGAGCAACGAAAGTTGAACAAATGTGATAGAATTTCGCTGGATTATTTTATTAACCAGAATGTAAAATGATCTAATCGGGTCTCTGTTCGCCCTACCCTAGAAGTTTAATAGTGCATTTCACTCGTAATTGCATGCGCTTTGAGATGCCGCATAGCCCAATTAGCTATCTGAAATAGGAGTGACGTAAATTGAACAAATGTGATAGAATTTCCCTGAAATCTTATATTAAACAAAATATAAAATGATCTAATCGGGTCTCTGATTGCCCTATCATAGAAGTTTAGTAGTGCATTTTACTCGCCCTTCCACGCGCTTTAAGATGCCGCCTAGCCCAGTACGCTATCTGAAATAGGAGCGACGTAAGTTGAACAAATGTGATAGAATTTTGCTGAATTCTTAAATTAACCATCATATAAAATGATCTAATCGGGTCTCTGTTTGCCCTACCCTAGAAGTTTAATAGTGCATTTCACTCGTAATTGCATGCGCTTTGAGATGCCGCATAGCCCAATACGCTATCTGAAATAGGAGCGACGTAAATTGAACAAATGTGATAGAATTTCCCTGAAATCTTATATTAAACAAAATATAAAATGATCTAATCGGGTCTCTGATCGCCCTATCATAAAAGGTTAACAGTGCATTTCACTCGCCATTCCACGCGCTTTAAGATGCCGCCTAGCCCAGTACGCTATCTGAAATAGGAACGACGTGAATTGAACAAATGTGATAGAATTTTGCTGAATTCTTAAATTAACCATAATATAAACTGATCTAATCGGGTCTCTGTTTGCCCTACCCTAGAAGTTTAACAGTGCATTTTACTCGCCATTCCACGCGCTTTAAGATGCCGCCTAGCCCAGTACGCTAACTGAAATAGGAACGACGTAAATTGAAGAAATGTGATAGGATTTTGCAGAATTCTTAAATTAACCATAATATAAAATTATCTAATCGGGTCTCTGGTTGCCCTACCCTAGAAACTTAACAGTGCATTTTACTCGCCATTTCATGCGCTTTGAGATGCCGCTTAACCCAATACGCTATCTGAAATAGGAGCGACGTAAGTTGAACAAATGTGATAGAATTTCGCTTAATTCTTTTATTAACCATAATGTAAAATGATCTAATCGGGTCTCTGATTGCCCTATCACAGAAGTTTAGTAGTGCATTTTACTGGCCATTCCACGCGCTTTAAGAAGCCGCCTAGCCCTGTAGGCTATCTGAAATAGAAGCGACGAAAGTTGAACAAATGTGATAGAATTACGCTGCATTCTTATATTAACCGTAATATAAAATGATCTAATCGGGTCTCTGTTTGCCTTATCCTAGAAGTTTAATAGTGCATTATACTCGCCATTTCATGCGCTTTGAGATGCCGCTTAGCCCAATGCGCTATCTGAAATAGGAGCGACGTAAATTGAACAAATGTGATAGAATTTCCCTGAAATCTTATATTAAACAAAATATAAAATGATTTAGTCGGGTCTCTGATCGCCCTATCATAAAAGGTTAATAGTGCATTCTACTCGCCATTCCACGCGCTTTAAGATGCCGCCTAGCCCAATACGCTATCTGAAATAGGGGCGACGTAAATTGAACAAATGTGATAGAATTTCGCTTAATTCTTTTATTAACCATAATGTAAAATGACCTAATCGGGTCTCTGATTGCCCTATCATAGAAGATTAGTAGTGCATTTTACTCGCCATTCCACGCGCTTTAAGATGCCGCCTAGCCCTGTAGGCTATCTGAAATAGGAGCGACGAAAGTTGAACAAATGTGATAGAATTACGCTGCATTCTTATATTAACCGTAACATAAAATGATCTAATCGGGTCTCTGTTTGCCTTATCCTAGAAGTTTAATAGTGCATTATACTCGCCATTTCATGCGCTTTGAGATGCCGCTTATCCCAGTACGCTATCTGAAATATCAAAGACGTAAATTGAACAAATGTGATAGAATTTCGCTGAATTCTTATATTACCCTTAATGTAAAATGATCTAATCGGGTCTCTGTTCGCCCTACCCTAGAAGTTTAATAGTGCATTTCACTCGTAATTGCATGCGCTTTGAGATGCCGCATAGCCCAATTAGCTATATGAAATAGGAGCGACGTAAATTGAACAAATGTGATAGAATTTCGCTGAATCCTTGTATTAACCAAAATATAAAATGATCTGATCGGGTCTCTGATTGCCCTATCATAGAAGTTTAATAGTGCATTTCAGTCGCCATTCCACGCGCTTTAAGATGCCGCCTAGCCCAGTACGCTATCAGAAATAGGAACGACGTAAATTGAACAAATGTGATAGAATTTTGCTGAATTCTTAAATTAACCATAATATAAACTGATCTAATCGGGTCTCTGTTTGTCCTACCCTAGAAGTTTAACAGTGCATTTTACTCGCCATTCCACGCGCTTTAAGATGCCGCCTAGCCCAGTACGCTAACTGAAATAGGAACGACGTAAATTGAAGAAATGTGATAGGATTTTGCAGAATTCTTAAATTAACCATAATATAAAATTATCTAATCGGGTCTCTGGTTGCCCTACCCTAGAAATTTAACAGTGCATTTTACTCGGCATTTCATGCGCTTTGAGATGCCGCTTAGCCCAATACGCTATCTGAAATAGGAGCGACGTAAGTTGAACAAATGTGATAGAATTACGCTGCATTCTTATATTAACCGTAATATAAAATGATCTAATCGGGTCTCTGTTTGCCTTATCCTAGAAGTTTAATAGTGCATTATACTCGCCATTTCATGCGCTTTGAGATGCCGCTTAGCCCAATGCGCTATCTGCAATAGGAGCGACGTAAGTTGAACAAATGTGATAGAATTTCGCTGAATTCTTTTATTAACCATAATGTAAAATGATCTAATCGGGTCTCTGCTCGCCCTAGCCTAGAAGTTTAATAGTGCATTTTATTCGCCATTCCACGCGCTTTAAGATGCCGCCTAGCCCAATACGCTATCTGAAATAGGAGCGACGTAAATTGATCAAATGTGATAGAATTTCGCTGAATTCTTATATTAACCATAATATAAAATGATCTAATCGGGTCTCTGTTTGCCTTATCCTAGAAGTTTAATAGTGCATTATACTCGCCATTTCATGCGCTTTGGGATGCCGCTTAGCCCAGTACGCTATCTGAAATAGGAGCGACGTAAATTGAACAAATGTGATCGAATTTCGCTGAATTCTTAAATTAACCATAATATAAAATTATCTAATCGGGTCTCTGATTGCCCTATCATAGAAGTTTAGTAGTGCATTTTACTCGCCATTTCATGCGCTTTGAGATGCCGCTTAGCCCAATACGCTATCTGAAATAGGAGCGACGTAAGTTGAACAAATGTGATAGAATTTCGCTGAATTCTTTTATTAACCATAATGTAAAATGATCTAATCGGGTCTCTGCTCGCCCTAGCCTAGAAGTTTAATAGTGCATTTTATTCGCCATTGCATGCGCTTTGAGATGCCGCTTATCCGAATACGCTATCTGAAATAGGAGCGACGTAAATTGAACAAATGTGATAGAATTTCCCTGAAATCTTATATTAAACAAAATATAAAATGATTTAGTCGGGTCTCTGATCGCCCTATCATAAAAGGTTAATAGTGCATTCTACTCGCCATTCCACGCGCTTTAAGATGCCGCCTAGCCCAATACGCTATCTGAAATAGGAGCGACGTAAATTGAACAAATGTGATAGAATTTCGCTGAATTCTTAAATCAACCATAATATAAAATGATCTAATCGGGTCTCTGATTGCCCTATCATAGAAGTTTAACAGTGCATTTTACTCGCCATTCCACGCGCTTTAAGATGCCGCCTAGCCCAGTACGCTAACTGAAATAGGAACGACGTAAATTGAAGAAATGTGATAGGATTTTGCAGAATTCTTAAATTAACCATAATATAAAATTATCTAATCGGGTCTCTGGTTGCCCTACCCTAGAAATTTAACAGTGCATTTTACTCGGCATTTCATGCGCTTTGAGATGCCGCTTAGCCCAATGCGCTATCTGAAATAGGAGCGACGTAAATTGAACAAATGTGATAGAATTTCCCTGAAATCTTATATTAAACAAAATATAAAATGATTTAGTCGGGTCTCTGATCGCCCTATCATGAAAGGTTAATAGTGCATTATACTCGCCATTCCACGCGCTTTAAGATGCCGCCTAGCCCAATACGCTATCTGAAATAGGAGCGACGTAAATTGATCAAATGTGATAGAATTTCGCTGAATTCTTAAATTAACCATAATATAAAATGATCTAATCGGGTCTCTGTTTGCCTTATCCTAGAAGTTTAATAGTGCATTATACTCGCCATTTCATGCGCTTTGAGATGCCGCTTAGCCCAGTACGCTATCTGAAATAGGAGCGGACGTAAATTGAACAAATGTGATAGAATTTCGCTGAATTCTTAAATTAACCATAATATAAAATTATCTAATCGGGTCTCTGATTGCCCTATCATAGAAGTTTAGTAGTGCATTTTACTCGCCATTTTATGCGCTTTCAGATGCCGCTTAGCACAATACGCTATCTGAAATAGGAGCGACGTAAATTGAACAAATATGATAGAATTTCGCTGAATTCTTAAATTAACCATAATATAAAATGATCTAATCGGGTCTCTGTTTGCCCTACCCTAGAAGTTTAATAGTGCAGTTTACTCGCCATTTCATGCGCTTTGAGATGACGCTTAGCCCCAATACGCTATCTGAAGTAGGAGCGACGTAAGTTGAACAAATGTGATAGAATTTCGCTGAATTCTTTTATTAACCATAATGTAAAATGATCTAATCGGGTCTCTGCTCGCCTTAGCCTAGAAGTTTAATAGTGCATTTTATTCGCCATTGCATGCGCTTTGAGATGCCGCTTAGCCGAATACGCTATCTGAAATAGGAGCGACGTAAATTGAACAAATGTGATAGAATTTCCCTGACATCTTATATTAAACAAAATATAAAATGATCTAATCGGGTCTCTGACTGCCTATCATTGAAGTTTAACAGTGCATTTTACTCGCCATTCCGCGCGCTTTAAGATGCCGCCTAGCCCAGTACGCTATCTGAAATAGGAGCGACGTGAATTCAACAGATGTGATAGAATCTTGCTGAATTCTTAAATTAACCATAATATAAAATGATCTAATCGGGTCTCTGTTTGCCCTACCCTAGGAGTTCAATAGTGCATTTTACTCGCCATTTCATGCGCTTTGAGAAGCCGCTTAGCCCAATACGCTATCTGAAATATGAGCGACACGAATTGAACAAATGTGATAGAATTTCCCTGAAATCTTGTATTAAACAAAATATAAAATGATCTAATCGCGTCTCTGATTGCCCTATCATACAAGTTTAATAGTGCATTTTACTCGCCACTCCACGCGCTTTAGGATGCCGCCTAGCCCAGTACGCTATCCGAAATAGGAGCGACGTAAATTGAACAAATGTGATAGAATTTTGCTGAATTCTTAAATTAACCATAATATAAAATGATCTAATCGGGTCTCTGTTTGCCCTACCCTAGAAGTTTAATAGTGCATTTTACTCGCCATTTCATGCGCTTTGAGATGCCGCTTAACCCAATACGCTATCTGAAATAGGAGCAACGAAAGTTGAACAAATGTGATAGAATTTCGCTGAATTATTTTATTAACCAGAATGTAAAATGATCTAATCGGGTCTCTGTTCGCCCTAGCCTAGAAGATTAATAGTGCATTTCACTCGTCATTTCATGCGCTTTGAGTTGCCGCTTAGCCCAATACGCTATCTGAAATAGGAGCGACGTAAATTGAACAAATGTGATAGAATTTCCCTGAAAGCTTATATTAAACAAAATATAAAATGATCTAATCGGGTCTCTGATTGCCCTATCATAGAAGATTAGTAGTGCATTTTACTCGCCATTCCACGCGCTTTAAGATGCCGCCTAGCCCAGTACGCTATCTGAAATAGGAGCGACGTAACTTGAACAAATGTGATAGAATTACGCTGCATTCTTATATTAACCGTAATATAAAATGATCTAATCGGGTATCTGTTTGCCTTATCCTAGAAGTTTAATAGTGCATTATACTCGCCATTTCATGCGCTTCGAGATGCCGCTTAGCTCAATACGCTATCTGAAATAGGAGCCACGAAAGTTGAACAAATGTGATAGAATTTTGCTGAATTCTTAAATTAACCATAATATAAAATGATCTAATCGGGCCTCTGCTTGCCCTACCCTGGAAGTTTAATAGTGCATTTTACTCGTCATTTCATGCGCTTTGAGATACCGCTTTGCCCAATACGCTATCTGAAATAGGAGCGACGTAAATTGAACGAATGTGATAGAATTTCGCTCAATTCTTAAATTAACCATAATATAAAATGATCTAATCGGGTCTCTGTTTGCCCTATCCTAGAACTTTAATAGTGCATTTTACTCGACATTTCATGCGCTTTGAGATGCCGCTTAGCCTAATACGCTATCTGAAATTGGAGCGATATAAGTTGAACAAATGTGATAGAATTTCGCTGAATTCTTTTATTAACCATAATGTAAAACGATCTAATCGGATCTCTGTCCGCCCGAGTCTAGAACTTTAAAAGTGCATTTTATTCACCATTTCATACGCTTTGAATGCCGCTTTGCCCAATACGCTATCTGAAATAGGAGCGACGTTAATTGAACAAATGTGATAGAATTTCACTGAATTCTTATATTAACCAAAATATAAAATGATCTAATCGGGTCTCTGATTGCCCTAGCATAGAAGTTTAATAGTGCATTTTACTCGCCATTCCGAGCGCGTTAAAGATGGCCGCATAGGCCAATACGCTATCTGAAATAGGGGCGACGTAAATTGAACAAATGTGATAGAATTTCGCTGAATTCTTAAATTAACTATAATATAAAATGATCTAATCGGGTCACTGATTGCCCTACCCTAGAAGTTTAATTAGTGCATTTTACTTGCCATTTCATGCGCTTTTGAGATGCCGCTTAGCACAATACGCTATCTGAAATAGGAACGACGTAAATTGGAACAAATGTGATAGAAATTCCCTGAATTCTTATATTAACCAAAGTATAAAATGATCTAATCTAGTCTCTGATTGCCCTATCATAGAAGGTTAATAGTGCATTTTACTCGCCATTCCACGCGCTTTAAGATGCCGCCTAGCCAGTACGCTGTCTGAAATAGAAGCGACGCAAATTGAACAAGTGTGATAGAATCTCGCTGAATACTTATATTAACCTTAATGTAAAATGATCTAATCGGGTCTCTGTTCGCCCTACCCTAAGAAGTTTAATAGTGCATGTAACTCGTCATTTCATGCGCTTTGAGATGACGCTTAAACCCAATACGCTATCTGAAATAGGAGCGACGTAAGTTGAACAAATGTGACAGAATTACGCTGCATTCTTATATTCACATTAATGTAAAATGATCTCTTCGGGTCTCTGTTCGCCCTACCCTAGAAGTATAATTGTGCATTTCACTCGTCATTTTATGCGCTTTGAGATGCCGCCCAGCCCAATACGCTATCTGAAATAGGAGCGACGTAAATTGAACAAATGTGATAGAATTTCGATGAATTCTTATATTAACCAAAGTATAAAAATGATCTAGTCTGGTCTCTGATTGCCCTATCATAGAAGGTTAATAGTGCATTTTACTCGACATTCCACACGCTTTGAGATGCCGCTTAGCCGAATACGCTATCTGAAATAGGAGCGACGTAAATTGAACAAATGTGATAGAATCACGCTGCATTCTTATATTAACCGTAATATAAAATGATCTAATCGGGTCTCTGTTTGCCCTACCCTAGAACTTTAATAGTGCATTTTACTCGTCATTTCATGCGCTTTGAGATGGCCGCTTAGCCTAATACGCTATCTGAAATTGGAGCGATATAAGTTGAACAAATGTGATAGAATTTCGCTGAATTCTTTTATTACCAATAATGTAAAACGATCTAATCGGATCTCTGTCCGCCCGAGTCTAGAACTTTAATAGTGCATTTCATTCTCCAGTTCGTACGCTTTGAGATGCCGCTTTGCCCAATACGCTATCTGAAATAGGAGCGATGTAAATTGAACAAATGTGATAGAATTTCACTGAATTCTTATATTAACCAAAATATAAAATGATCTAATCGGGTCTCTGATTGCCTTAGCATAGAAGTTTAATAGTGCATTTTACTCGCCATTCCGAGCGCGTTAAGATGCCGCATAGCCCAATACGCTATCTGAAATAGGAGCGACGTAAATTGAACAAATGTGATACAATTTCGCTGAATTCTTAAATTAACTATAATATAAAATGATCTAATCGGGTCACTGATTGCCCTACCCTAGAAGTTTAATAGTGCATTTTACTTGCCATTTCATGCGCTTTGAGATGCCGCTTAGCACAATACGCTATCTGAAATAGGAACGACGTAAATTGAACAAATGTGATAGAATTTCGCTGAATTCTTAAATTAACCATAATATAAAATGATCTAATCGGGTCCCTGTTTGCCCTACCCTAGAAGTGAATAGTGCATTTCACTCGTCATTTCATGCGCTTTGAGATGCCGCTTAGCCCAATACGCTATCTGAAATAGGAGCGACGTAAATTGAACAAATGTGATAGAATACCGCTGAATTCTTATATTAACCAAAGTATAAAATGATCTAATCTAGTCTCTGATTGCCCTATCATAGAAGGTTATCAGTGCATTTTACTCGCCATTCCGCGCGCTTTAAGATGCCGCCTAGCCCAGTACGCTGTCTGAAATAGAAGCGACGCAAATTGAACAAGTGTGATAGGATCTCGCTGAATACTTATATTAACCTTAATGTAAAATGATCTAATCGGGTCTCTGTTCGCCCTACCCTAGGAGTTTAATAGTGAATTTTGTTCGCCATTTCATGCGCTTTGAGATGCCGCATAGCCTAATACGCTATCTGAAATAGGAGCGACGTAAATTGAACAAATGTGATAGAATTTCCGTGAATTCTTATATTAACCTTAATGTAAAATGATCTAATCGGGTCTCTGTTTGCCCTACCATAGAAGTCTAATAGTGCATCTCACTCGCCATTACATGCGCTTTGAGATGCCGCTTAGCCCAATACGCTATCTGAAATAGGAGCGACGTAAGTTGAACAAATGTGATAGAATTACGCTGCATTCTTTTATTAACCATAATGTAAAATGATCTGCTCGGGTCACTGTTCGCCCTAGCCTAGAAGTTTAATAGTTCATTTTATTCGCCATTTCATGCGCTTTGATTCGCCGCTTAGCCCAATACGCTATCTGAAATTGGAACGACGTAAATTGAACAAATGTGATAGAATTTCACTGAATTCTTATATTAACCAAAATATAAAATGATCTAATCGTGTCTCTGATTGCCCTATCATAGAAGTTTAATAGTGCATTTTACTCGCCATTCCGCGCCCTTTAAGATGCCGCCTAGCCCAGTACGCTATCTGAAATAGGAGCGACGTAACTTGAACAAATGTGATAGAATCACGCTGCATTCTTATATTAACCGTAATATAAAATGATCTAATCGGATCTCTGTTTGCCTTATCCTAGAAGTATAATAGTGCATTATACTCGCCATTTCATGCGCTTTTAGATGCCGGTTAGCCCAGGACGCTACCTGAAATAGGAACGACGTAAATTGAACAAATGTGAGAGAATTTTGCTGAATTCTTAAATTAACCATAATATAAAATGATCTAATCGGGTCCCTGTTTGCCCTACCCTAGAAGTTTAATAGTGCATTTCACTCGCCATTTCATGCGCCTTAAGATGCCGCATAGCACAATACGCTATCTGAAATAGGAGCGACGTAAATTGAACAAATGTGATAGAATTTCCATGAATTCTTATATTAACCTCAATATAAAATGATCTAATCGTGCCTCTGTTCGCCCTACCATAGAAGTCTTATAGTGAATTTCACTCGCCATTTCATGCGCTTTGAGATGCCGCTTAGCCCAATACGCTATCTGAAATATGAGCGACACGATTTGAACAAATGTGATAGAATTTCCCTGAAATCTTGTATTAAACAAAATATAAAATGATCAAATCGCGTCTCTGATTGCCCTATCATACAAGTTTAATAGTGCATTTTACTCGCCATTACGAGCGCTTTAAGATGCCGCATAGCCCAATACGCTATCTCAAATAGGAGCGACGTAAATTGAACAAATGTGATAGAATTTCACTGAATTCTTATATTAACCAAAATATAAAATGATCTAATCGGGTCTCTGATTGCCCTATCATAGAAGATTAATAGTGCATTTTACTCGCCACTCCACGCGCTTTAGGATGCCGCCTAGCCCAGTACGCTATCTGAAATAGGAGCGACGTAAATCCAACAAATGTGATAGAATCTTGCTGAATTCTTAAATTAACCATAATATAAAATGATCTAATCGGGTCTCTGTTTGCCCTACCCTAGAAGTTTAATAGTGCATTTTACTCGCCATTTCATGCGCTTTGAGATACCGGCCAGCCCAGTACGCTATCTGAAATAGGAGCGACGTAATTTGAAGAAATGTGATAGAATTACGCTGAATTCTTATATTAACCGTAATATAAAATGATCTAATCGGGTCTCTGTTTGCCCTACCCTAGAAGTTTAATAGTCCATTTTATTCGCCATTTCATGCGCTTTGAGATGCCGGTTAGCCAAATACGCTAACTGAAATAGGAGCGACGTAAATAGAACAAATGTGATAGAATTTTGCTGAATTCTTAAAATAACCATAATATAAAATGATCTAATCGGGTATCTGTTTGCCTTATCCTAGAAGTTTAATAGCGCATTTTACTCGCCATTTCATGCGCTTTGAGAGGCCGCTTAGCCCAATACGCTATCTGGAATAGGAGCGACGTAAATTGAACAAATGTGATAGAATTTCCGTGAATTCTTATATTAACCTTAATGTAAAATGATCCAATCGGGTCTCTGTTCGCCCTACCATAGAAGTCTAATAGTGCATTTCACTCGCCATTTCATGCGCTTCGAGATGCCGCTTAGCCCAATACGCTATCTGAAATAGGAGCGACGTCAGTTGAACAAATGTGATAGAATTTCGCTGAATTCTATTATTAACCATAATGTAAAATGATCTGATCGGGTCTCTGTTCGCCCTAGCCTAGAAGTTTAATAGTGCATTTTATTCGCCATTTCGTGCGCTTTGAGATGCCGCTTAGCCCAATACGCTATCTGAAATAGGAGCGACGTAAATTGAACAAATGTGATAGAATTTCGCTGAATTCTTAAATTAACTATAATATAAAACGATCTAATCGGGTCTCTTTGCCCTATCATAGAAGATTAATAGTGCATTTTACTCGCCACTCCACGCGCTTTAGGATGCCGCCTAGCCCAGTACGCTATCCGAAATAGGAGCGACGTAAACTGAACAAATGTGATAGAATTTTGCTGAATTCTTAAATTAACCATAATATAAAATGATCTAATCGGGTCTCTGATTGCCTTATCCTAGAAGTTTAGTATTGCATTTTACTCGCCATTTCATGCGCTTTGAGATGCCGCTTAGCCCAATACGCTATCTGAAATAGGAGCGACGTAAATTGAACAAATGTGATAGAATTTCGCTGAATTCTTATATTAACAAAATATAAAATGATCTAATCGGGTCTCTGTTTGCCTTATCCTAGAAGTTTAATAGTGCATTTTATTCGCCATTGCATGCGCTTTGAGATGCCGCTTAGCCGAATACGCTATCTGAAATAGGAGCGACGTAAATTGAACAAATGTGATAGAATTTCCCTGAAATCTTATATTAAACAAAATATAAAATGATTTAGTCGGGTCTCTGATCGCCCTATCATAGAAGATTAGTAGTGCATTTTACTCGCCATTCCACGCGCTTTAAGATGCCGCCTAGCCCAGTACGCTATCTGAAATAGGAGTGACGTAACTTGAACAAATGTGATAGAATTACGCTGAATTCTATTATTAACCATAATGGAAAATGATCTGATCGGGTATCTGTTTGCCTTATCCTAGAAGTTTAATAGTGCATTATACTCGCCATTTCTTGCGCTTCGAGATGCCGCTTAGCTCAATACGCTATCTGAAATAGGAGCGACGAAAGTTGAACAAATGTGATAGAATTTTGCTGAATTCTTAAATTAACCATAATATAAAATGATCTAAACGGGTCTCTGCTTGCCCTACCCTAGAAGTTTAATAGTGCATTTTACTCGTCATTTCATGCGCTTTGAGATGCCGCTTTGCCCAATACGCTATCTGAAATAGGAGCGACGTAAATTGAACGAATGTGATAGAATTTCGCTCAATTCTTAAATTAACCATAATATAAAATGATCTAATCGGGTCTCTGTTTGCCCTATCCTAGAACTTTAATAGTGCATTTTACTCGTCATTTCATGCGCTTTGAGATGCCGCTTAGCCTAATACGCTTTCTGAAATTGGAGCGATATAAGTTGAACAAATGTGATAGAATTTCGCTGAATTCTTTTATTAACCATAATGTAAAACGATCTAATCGGATCTCTGTCCGCCCGAGTCTAGAACTTTAATAGTGCATTTTATTCACCATTTCATACGCTTTGAATGCCGCTTTGCCCAATACGCTATCTGAAATAGGAGCGACGTAAATTGAACAAATGTGATAGAATTTCACTGAATTCTTATATTAACCAAAATATAAAATGATCTAATCGGGTCTCTGATTGCCCTAGCATAGAAGTTTAATAGTGCATTTTACTCGCCATTCCGAGCGCGTTAAGATGCCGCATAGCCCAATACGCTATCTGAAATAGGGGCGACGTAAATTGAACAAATGTGATAGAATTTCGCTGAATTCTTAAATTAACTATAATATAAAATGATCTAATCGGGTTACTGATTGCCCTACCCTAGAAGTTTAATAGTGCATTTTACTTGCCATTTCATGCGCTTTGAGATGCCGCTTAGCACAATACGCTATCTGAAATAGGAACGACGTAAATTGAACAAATGTGATAGAATTTGGCTGAATTCTTAAATTAACCATAATATAAAATGATCTAATCGGGTCCCTGTTTGCCCTACCCTAGAAGTTGAATAGTGCATTTCACTCGTCATTTCATGCGCTTTGAGATGCCGCTTAGCCCAATACGCTATCTGAAATAGGAGCGACGTAAATTGAACAAATGTGATAGAATTTCGCTGAATTCTTATATTAACCAAAGTATAAAATGATCTA
The DNA here is from genome assembly GCA_916610135.2 of Macropis europaea. Classification (NCBI taxonomy): domain Eukaryota; kingdom Metazoa; phylum Arthropoda; class Insecta; order Hymenoptera; family Melittidae; genus Macropis; species Macropis europaea. The sequence continues at coordinate 186,516 of CAKAJE020001199.1, read as the reverse complement.
ATCTAGTCTCTGATTGCCCTATCATAGAAGGTTAATAGTGCATTTTACTCGCCATTCCACGCGCTTTAAGATGCCGCCTAGCCCAGTACGCTGTCTGAAATAGAAGCGACGCAAATTGAACAAGTGTGATAGAATCTCGCTGAATACTTATATTAACCTTAATGTAAAATGATCTAATCGGGTCTCTGTTCGCCCTACCCTAGAAGTTTAATAGTGCATGTAACTCGTCATTTCATGCGCTTTGTGATGACGCTTAACCCAATACGCTATCTGAAATAGGAGCGACGTAAGTTCAACAAATGTGACAGAATTACGCTGCATTCTTATATTCACATTAATGTAAAATGATCTCTTCGGGTCTCTGTTCGCCCTACCCTAGAAGTATAATAGTGCATTTCACTCGTCATTTCATGCGATTTGAGATGCCGCCTAGCCCAATACGCTATCTGAAATAGGAGCGACGTAAATTGAACAAATGTGATAGAATTTCGATGAATTCTTATATTAACCAAAGTATAAAATGATCTAGTCTGGTCTCTGATTGCCCTATCATAGAAGGTTAATAGTGCATTTTACTCGCCATTCCACACGCTTTGAGATGCCGCTTAGCCCAATACGCTATCTGAAATAGGAGCGACGTAAATTGAACAAATGTGATAGAATCACGCTGCATTCTTATATTAACCGTAATATAAAATGATCTAATCGGGTCTCTGTTTGCCCTACCCTAGAACTTTAATAGTGCATTTTACTCGCCATTTCATGCGCTTTGAGATGCCGCATAGCCCAATTAGCTATATGAAATAGGAGCGACGTAAATTGAACAAATGTGATAGAATTTCCGTGAATTCTTATATTAACCTTAATGTAAAATGATCCAATCGGGTCTCTGTTCGCCCTACCATAGAAGTCTAATAGTGCATTTCACTCGCCATATCACGCGCTTTAAGATGCCGCCTAGCCCAGTACGCTATCTGAAATAGGAGCAACGAAAGTTGAACAAATGTGATAGAATTCCGCTGAATTCTTAAATTAACCATAATATAAAATGATCTAATCGGGTCTCTGCTTGCCCTACCCTAGAACTTTAATAGTGCATTTTACTCGCCATTTCATGCGCTTTGAGATACCGGCCAGCCCAGTACGCTATCTGAAATAGGAGCGACGTAATTTGAAGAAATGTGATAGAATTACGCTGCATTCTTATATTAACCGTAATATAAAATGATCTAATCGGGTCTCTGTTTGCCTTATCCTAGAAGTTTAGTAGTGCATTATACTCGCCATTTCATGCGCTTTGAGATGCCGCTTAGCCCAGTACGCTATCTGAAATATCAAAGACGTAAATTGAACAAATGTGATAGAATTTCGCTGAATTCTTATGTTACCCTTAATGTAAAATGATCTAATCGGGTCTCTGTTCGCCCTACCCTAGAAGTTTAATAGTGCATTTCACTCGTAATTGCATGCGCTTTGAGATGCCGCATAGCCCAATTAGCTATATGAAATAGGAGCGACGTAAATTGAACAAATGTGATAGAATTTCGCTGAATCCTTGTATTAACCAAAATATAAAATGATCTAATCGGGTCTCTGATTGCCCTATCATAGAAGTTTAATAGTGCATTTCACTCGCCATTCCACGCGCTTTAAGATGCCGCCTAGCCCAGTACGCTATCTGAAATAGGAACGACGTGAATTGAACAAATGTGATAGAATTTTGCTGAATTCTTAAATTAACCATAATATAAACTGATCTAATCGGGTCTCTGTTTGCCCTACCCTAGAAGTTTAACAGTGCATTTTACTCGCCATTCCACGCGCTTTAAGATGCCGCCTAGCCCAGTACGCTAACTGAAATAGGAACGACGTAAATTGAAGAAATGTGATAGGATTTTGCAGAATTCTTAAATTAACCATAATATAAAATTATCTAATCGGGTCTCTGGTTGCCCTACCCTAGAAATTTAACAGTGCATTTTACTCGCCATTTCATGCGCTTTGAGATGCCGCTTAACCCAATACGCTATCTGAAATAGGAGCGACGTAAGTTGAACAAATGTGATAGAATTACGCTGCATTCTTATATTAACCGTAATATAAAATGATCTAATCGGGTCTCTGTTTGCCTTATCCTAGAAGTTTAATAGTGCATTATACTCGCCATTTCATGCGCTTTGAGATGCCGCTTAGCCCAATGCGCTATCTGCAATAGGAGCGACGTAAGTTGAACAAATGTGATAGAATTTCGCTGAATCCTTTGATTAACCATAATGTAAAATGATCTAATCGGGTCTCTGCTCGCCCTAGCCTAGAAGTTTAATAGTGCATGTTATTCGCCATTGCATGCGCTTTGAGATGCCGCTTAGCCGAATACGCTATCTGAAATAGGAGCGACGTAAATTGAACAAATGTGATAGAATTTCCCTGAAATCTTATATTAAACAAAATATAAAATGATTTAGTCGGGTCTCTGATCGCCCTATCATGAAAGGTTAATAGTGCATTCTACTCGCCATTCCACGCGCTTTAAGATGCCGCCTAGCCCAATACGCTATCTGAAATAGGAGCGACGTAAATTGATCAAATGTGATAGAATTTCGCTGAATTCTTAAATTAACCATAATATAAAATGATCTAATCGGGTCTCTGTTTGTCTTATCCTAGAAGTTTAATAGTGCATTACACTCGCCATTTCATGCGCTTTGAGATGCCGCTTAGCCCAGTACGCTATCTGAAATAGGAGCGACGTAAATTGAACAAATGTGATCGAATTTCGCTGAATTCTTAAATTAACCATAATATAAAATTATCTAATCGGGTCTCTGATTGCCCTATCATAGAAGTTTAGTAGTGCATTTTACTCGCCATTTTATGCGCTTTCAGATGCCGCTTAGCACAATACGCTATCTGAAATAGGAGCGACGTAAATTGAACAAATATGATAGAATTTCGCTGAATTCTTAAGTTAACCATAATATAAAATGATCTAATCGGGTCTCTGTTTGCCCTACCCTAGAAGTTTAATAGTGCAGTTTACTCGCCATTTCATGCGCTTTGAGATGACGCTTATCCCAATACGCTATCTGGAATAGGAGCGACGTAAGTTGAACAAATGTGATAGAATTTCGCTCAATTCTTAAATTAACCATAATATAAAATGATCTAATCGGGTCTCTGTTTGCCCTATCCTAGAACTTTAATAGTGCATTTTACTCGCCATTTCATGCGCTTTGAGATGCCGCTTAGCCCAATACGCTATCTGAAATATGAGCGACACGAATTGAACAAATGTGATAGAATTTCCCTGAAATCTTGTATTAAACAAAATATAAAATGATCTGATCGCGTCTCTGATTGCCCTATCATACAAGTTTAATAGTGCATTTTACTCGCCACTCCACGCGCTATAGGATGCCGCCTAGCCCAGTACGCTATCCCAAATAGGAGCGACGTAAATTGAACAAATGTGATAGAATTTTGCTGAATTCTTAAATTAACCATAATATAAAATGATCTAATCGGGTCTCTGTTTGCCCTACCCTAGAAGTTTAATAGTGCATTTTACTCGCCATTTCATGCGCTTTGAGATGCCGCTTAACCCAATACGCTATCTGAAATAGGAGCAACGAAAGTTGAACAAATGTGATAGAATTTCGCTGAATTATTTTATTAACCAGAATGTAAAATGATCTAATCGGGTCTCTGTTCGCCCTAGCCTAGAAGTTTAATAGTGCATTTCACTCGTCATTTCATGCGCTTTCAGTTGCCGCTTAGCCCAATACGCTATCTGAAATAGGAGCGACGTAAATTGAACAAATGTGATAGAATTACGCTGCATTCTTATATTAACCGTAATATAAAATGATCTAATCGGGTATCTGTTTGCCTTATCCTAGAAGTTTAATAGTGCATTATACTCGCCATTTCATGCGCTTCGAGATGCCGCTTAGCTCAATACGCTATCTGAAATAGGAGCGACGAAAGTTGAACAAATGTGATAGAATTTTGCTGAATTCTTAAATTAACCATAATATAAAATGATCTAATCGGGTCTCTGCTTGCCCTACCCTGGAAGTTTAATAGTGCATTTTACTCGTCATTTCATGCGCTTTGAGATGCCGCTTTGCCCAATACGCTATCTGAAATAGGAGCGACGTAAATTGAACGAATGTGATAGAATTTCGCTCAATTCTTAAATTAACCATAATATAAAATGATCTAATCGGGTCTCTGTTTGCCCTATCCTAGAACATTAATAGTGCATTTTACTCGTCATTTCATGCGCTTTGAGATGCCGCTTAGCCTAATACGCTATCTGAAATTGGAGCGATATAAGTTGAACAAATGTGATAGAATTTCGCTGAATTCTTTTATTAACCATAATGTAAAACGATCTAATCGGATCTCTGTCCGCCCGAGTCTAGAACTTTAATAGTGCATTTTATTCACCATTTCATACGCTTTGAATGCCGCTTTGCCCAATACGCTATCTGAAATAGGAGCGACGTAAATTGAACAAATGTGATAGAATTTCACTGAATTCTTATATTAACCAAAATATAAAATGATCTAATCGGGTCTCTGATTGCCCTAGCATAGAAGTTTAATAGTGCATTTTACTCGCCATTCCGAGCGCGTTAAGATGCCGCATAGCCCAATACGCTATCTGAAATAGGGGCGACGTAAATTGAACAAATGTGATAGAATTTCGCTGAATTCTTAAATTAACTATAATATAAAATGATCTAATCGGGTCACTGATTGCCCTACCCTAGAAGTTTAATAGTGCATTTTACTTGCCATTTCATGCGCTTTGAGATGCCGCTTAGCACAATACGCTATCTGAAATAGGAACGACGTAAATTGAACAAATGTGATAGAATTTCGCTGAATTCTTATATTAACCAAAGTATAAAATGATCTAATCTAGTCTCTGATTGCCCTATCATAGAAGGTTAATAGTGCATTTTACTCGCCATTCCACGCGCTTTAAGATGCCGCCTAGCCCAGTACGCTGTCTGAAATAGAAGCGACGCAAATTGAACAAGTGTGATAGAATCTCGCTGAATACTTATATTAACCTTAATGTAAAATGATCTAATCGGGTCTCTGTTCGCCCTACCCTAGAAGTTTAATAGTGAATTTTGTTCGCCATTTCATGCGCTTTGAGATGCCGCATAGCCTAATACGCTATCTGAAATAGGAGCGACGTAACTTGAACAAATGTGATAGAATCACGCTGCATTCTTATATTAACCGTAATATAAAATGATCTAATCGGGTCTCTGTTTGCCTTATCCTAGAAGTTTAATAGTGCATTATACTCGCCATTTCATGCGCTTTGAGATGCCGCTTAGCCCAATACGCTATCTGAAATAGGTGCGACGTAAGTTGAACAAATGTGATAGAATTTCGCTGAATTCTTTTATTAACCATAATGTAACATGATCTAATCGGGTCTCTGCTCGCCCTAGCCTAGAAGTTTAATAGTGCATTTTACTCGCCATTCCACGCGCTTTAAGATGCCGCCTAGCCCAGTACGCTAACTGAAATAGGAACGACGTAAGTTGAACAAATGTGATAGAATTTTGCTGAATTCTTAAATTAACCATAATATAAAATGATCTAATCGGGTCTCTGTTTGCCCTACCCTAGAAGTTTAATAGTGCATTTCACTCGTAATTGCATGCGCTTTGAGATGCCGCATAGCCCAATACGCTATCTGAAATAGGAGCGACGTAAATTGAACAAATGTGATAGAATTTCCCTGAAATCTTATATTAAACAAAATATAAAATGATCTAATCGGGTCTCTGATCGCCCTATCATAAAAGGTTAACAGTGCATTTCACTCGCCATTCCACGCGCTTTAAGATGCCGCCTAGCCCAGTACGCTATCTGAAATAGGAACGACGTGAATTGAACAAATGTGATAGAATTTTGCTGAATTCTTAAATTAACCATAATATAAACTGATCTAATCGGGTCTCTGTTTGCCCTACCCTAGAAGTTTAACAGTGCATTTTACTCGCCATTCCACGCGCTTTAAGATGCCGCCTAGCCCAGTACGCTAACTGAAATAGGAACGACGTAAATTGAAGAAATGTGATAGGATTTTGCAGAATTCTTAAATTAACCATAATATAAAATTATCTAATCGGGTCTCTGGTTGCCCTACCCTAGAAATTTAACAGTGCATTTTACTCGCCATTTCATGCGCTTTGAGATGCCGCTTAACCCAATACGCTATCTGAAATAGGAGCGACGTAAGTTGAACAAATGTGATAGAATTTCGCTTAATTCTTTTATTAACCATAATGTAAAATGATCTAATCGGGTCTCTGATTGCCCTATCACAGAAGTTTAGTAGTGCATTTTACTGGCCATTCCACGCGCTTTAAGAAGCCGCCTAGCCCTGTAGGCTATCTGAAATAGAAGCGACGAAAGTTGAACAAATGTGATAGAATTACGCTGCATTCTTATATTAACCGTAATATAAAATGATCTAATCGGGTCTCTGTTTGCCTTATCCTAGAAGTTTAATAGTGCATTATACTCGCCATTTCATGCGCTTTGAGATGCCGCTTAGCCCAATGCGCTATCTGAAATAGGAGCGACGTAAATTGAACAAATGTGATAGAATTTCCCTGAAATCTTATATTAAACAAAATATAAAATGATTTAGTCGGGTCTCTGATCGCCCTATCATAAAAGGTTAATAGTGCATTCTACTCGCCATTCCACGCGCTTTAAGATGCCGCCTAGCCCAATACGCTATCTGAAATAGGAGCGACGTAAATTGAACAAATGTGATAGAATTTCGCTTAATTCTTTTATTAACCATAATGTAAAATGACCTAATCGGGTCTCTGATTGCCCTATCATAGAAGATTAGTAGTGCATTTTACTCGCCATTCCACGCGCTTTAAGATGCCGCCTAGCCCTGTAGGCTATCTGAAATAGCAGCGACGAAAGTTGAACAAATGTGATAGAATTACGCTGCATTCTTATATTAACCGTAATATAAAATGATCTAATCGGGTCTCTGTTTGCCTTATCCTAGAAGTTTAATAGTGCATTATACTCGCCATTTCATGCGCTTTGAGATGACGCTTAGCCCAGTACGCTATCTGAAATATCAAAGACGTAAATTGAACAAATGTGATAGAATTTCGCTGAATTCTTATATTACCCTTAATGTAAAATGATCTAATCGGGTCTCTGTTCGCCCTACCCTAGAAGTTTAATAGTGCATTTCACTCGTAATTGCATGCGCTTTGAGATGCCGCATAGCCCAATTAGCTATATGAAATAGGAGCGACGTAAATTGAACAAATGTGATAGAATTTCGCTGAATCCTTGTATTAACCAAAATATAAAATGATCTGATCGGGTCTCTGATTGCCCTATCATAGAAGTTTAATAGTGCATTTCACTCGCCATTCCACGCGCTTTAAGATGCCGCCTAGCCCAGTACGCTATCAGAAATAGGAACGATGTAAATTGAACAAATGTGATAGAATTTTGCTGAATTCTTAAATTAACCATAATATAAACTGATCTAATCGGGTCTCTGTTTGTCCTACCCTAGAAGTTTAACAGTGCATTTTACTCGCCATTCCACGCGCTTTAAGATGCCGCCTAGCCCAGTACGCTAACTGAAATAGGAACGACGTAAATTGAAGAAATGTGATAGGATTTTGCAGAATTCTTAAATTAACCATAATATAAAATTATCTAATCGGGTCTCTGGTTGCCCTACCCTAGAAATTTAACAGTGCATTTTACTCGGCATTTCATGCGCTTTGAGATGCCGGTTAGCCCAATACGCTATCTGAAATAGGAGCGACGTAAGTTGAACAAATGTGATAGAATTACGCTGCATTCTTATATTAACCGTAATATAAAATGATCTAATCGGGTCTCTGTTTGCCTTATCCTAGAAGTTTAATAGTGCATTATACTCGCCATTTCATGCGCTTTGAGATGCCGCTTAGCCCAATGCGCTATCTGCAATAGGAGCGACGTAAGTTGAACAAATGTGATAGAATTTCGCTGAATTCTTTTATTAACCATAATGTAAAATGATCTAATCGGGTCTCTGCTCGCCCTAGCCTAGAAGTTTAATAGTGCATTTTATTCGCCATTGCATGCGCTTTGAGATGCCGCTTAGCCGAATACGCTATCTGAAATAGGAGCGACGTAAATTGAACAAATGTGATAGAATTTCCCTGAAATCTTATATTAAACAAAATATAAAATGATTTAGTCGGGTCTCTGATCGCCCTATCATGAAAGGTTAATAGTGCATTCTACCCGCCATTCCACGCGCTTTAAGATGCCGCCTAGCCCAATACGCTATCTGAAATAGGAGCGACGTAAATTGATCAAATGTGATAGAATTTCGCTGAATTCTTAAATTAACCATAATATAAAATGATCTAATCGGGTCTCTGTTTGCCTTATCCTAGAAGTTTAATAGTGCATTATACTCGCCATTTCATGCGCTTTGAGATGCCGCTTAGCCCAGTACGCTATCTGAAATAGGAGCGACGTAAATTGAACAAATGTGATCGAATTTCGCTGAATTCTTAAATTAACCATAATATAAAATTATCTAATCGGGTCTCTGATTGCCCTATCATAGAAGTTTAGTAGTGCATTTTACTCGCCATTTTATGCGCTTTCAGATGCCGCTTAGCACAATACGCTATCTGAAATAGGAGCGACGTAAATTGAACAAATATGATAGAATTTCGCTGAATTCTTAAATTAACCATAATATAAAATGATCTAATCGGGTCTCTGTTTGCCCTACCCTAGAAGTTTAATAGTGCAGTTTACTCGCCATTTCATGCGCTTTGAGATGACGCTTAGCCCAATACGCTATCTGAAGTAGGAGCGACGTAAGTTGAACAAATGTGATAGAATTTCGCTGAATTCTTTTATTAACCATAATGTAAAATGATCTAATCGGGTCTCTGCTCGCCTTAGCCTAGAAGTTTAATAGTGCATTTTATTCGCCATTGCATGCGCTTTGAGATGCCGCTTAGCCGAATACGCTATCTGAAATAGGAGCGACGTAAATTGAACAAATGTGATAGAATTTCCCTGACATCTTATATTAAACAAAATATAAAATGATCTAATCGGGTCTCTGACTGCCCTATCATTGAAGTTTAACAGTGCATTTTACTCGCCATTCCGCGCGCTTTAAGATGCCGCCTAGCCCAGTACGCTATCTGAAATAGGAGCGACGTGAATTCAACAGATGTGATAGAATCTTGCTGAATTCTTAAATTAACCATAATATAAAATGATCTAATCGGGTCTCTGTTTGCCCTACCCTAGGAGTTCAATAGTGCATTTTACTCGCCATTTCATGCGCTTTGAGATGCCGCTTAGCCCAATACGCTATCTGAAATATGAGCGACACGAATTGAACAAATGTGATAGAATTTCCCTGAAATCTTGTATTAAACAAAATATAAAATGATCTAATCGCGTCTCTGATTGCCCTATCATACAAGTTTAATAGTGCATTTTACTCGCCACTCCACGCGCTTTAGGATGCCGCCTAGCCCAGTACGCTATCCGAAATAGGAGCGACGTAAATTGAACAAATGTGATAGAATTTTGCTGAATTCTTAAATTAACCATAATATAAAATGATCTAATCGGGTCTCTGTTTGCCCTACCCTAGAAGTTTAATAGTGCATTTTACTCGCCATTTCATGCGCTTTGAGATGCCGCTTAACCCAATACGCTATCTGAAATAGGAGCAACGAAAGTTGAACAAATGTGATAGAATTTCGCTGAATTATTTTATTAACCAGAATGTAAAATGATCTAATCGTGTCTCTGTTCGCCCTAGCCTAGAAGATTAATAGTGCATTTCACTCGTCATTTCATGCGCTTTGAGATGCCGCTTAGCCCAATACGCTATCTGAAATAGGAGCGACGTAAATTGAACAAATGTGATAGAATTTCCCTGAAAGCTTATATTAAACAAAATATAAAATGATCTAATCGGGTCTCTGATTGCCCTATCATAGAAGATTAGTAGTGCATTTTACTCGCCATTCCACGCGCTTTAAGATGCCGCCTAGCCCAGTACGCTATCTGAAATAGGAGCGACGTAACTTGAACAAATGTGATAGAATTACGCTGCATTCTTATATTAACCGTAATATAAAATGATCTAATCGGGTATCTGTTTGCCTTATCCTAGAAGTTTAATAGTGCATTATACTCGCCATTTCATGCGCTTCGAGATGCCGCTTAGCTCAATACGCTATCTGAAATAGGAGCCACGAAAGTTGAACAAATGTGATAGAATTTTGCTGAATTCTTAAATTAACCATAATATAAAATGATCTAATCGGGTCTCTGCTTGCCCTACCCTGGAAGTTTAATAGTGCATTTTACTCGTCATTTCATGCGCTTTGAGATACCGCTTTGCCCAATACGCTATCTGAAATAGGAGCGACGTAAATTGAACGAATGTGATAGAATTTCGCTCAATTCTTAAATTAACCATAATATAAAATGATCTAATCGGGTCTCTGTTTGCCCTATCCTAGAACTTTAATAGTGCATTTTACTCGACATTTCATGCGCTTTGAGATGCCGCTTAGCCTAATACGCTATCTGAAATTGGAGCGATATAAGTTGAACAAATGTGATAGAATTTCGCTGAATTCTTTTATTAACCATAATGTAAAACGATCTAATCGGATCTCTGTCCGCCCGAGTCTAGAACTTTGAAAGTGCATTTTATTCACCATTTCATACGCTTTGAATGCCGCTTTGCCCAATACGCTATCTGAAATAGGAGCGACGTAAATTGAACAAATGTGATAGAATTTCACTGAATTCTTATATTAACCAAAATATAAAATGATCTAATCGGGTCTCTGATTGCCCTAGCATAGAAGTTTAATAGTGCATTTTACTCGCCATTCCGAGCGCGTTAAGATGCCGCATAGGCCAATACGCTATCTGAAATAGGGGCGACGTAAATTGAACAAATGTGATAGAATTTCGCTGAATTCTTAAATTAACTATAATATAAAATGATCTAATCGGGTCACTGATTGCCCTACCCTAGAAGTTTAATAGTGCATTTTACTTGCCATTTCATGCGCTTTGAGATGCCGCTTAGCACAATACGCTATCTGAAATAGGAACGACGTAAATTGAACAAATGTGATAGAATTTGGCTGAATTCGTAAATTAACCATAATATAAAATGATCTAATCGGGTCCCTGTTTGCCCTACCCTAGAAGTTGAATAGTGCATTTCACTCGTCATTTCATGCGCTTTGAGATGCCGCTTAGCCCAATACGCTATCTGAAATAGGAGCGACGTAAATTGAACAAATGTGATAGAATTTCGCTGAATTCTTATATTAACCAAAGTATAAAATGATCTTATCGGGTCTCTGTTTGCCTTATCCTAGAAGTTTAATAGTGCATTATACTCGCCATTTCATGCGCTTTGAGATGCCGCTTAGCCCAATACGCTATCTGAAATAGGAGCGACGTAAATTGAACAAATGTGATAGAATTTCGCTGAATTCTTATATTAACCAAAGTATAAAATGATCTAATCTAGTCTCTGATTGCCCTATCATAGAAGGTTAATAGTGCATTTTACTCGCCATTCCACGCGCTTTAAGATGCCGCCTAGCCAGTACGCTGTCTGAAATAGAAGCGACGCAAATTGAACAAGTGTGATAGAATCTCGCTGAATACTTATATTAACCTTAATGTAAAATGATCTAATCGGGTCTCTGTTCGCCCTACCCTAGAAGTTTAATAGTGCATGTAACTCGTCATTTCATGCGCTTTGAGATGACGCTTAACCCAATACGCTATCTGAAATAGGAGCGACGTAAGTTGAACAAATGTGACAGAATTACGCTGCATTCTTATATTCACATTAATGTAAAATGATCTCTTCGGGTCTCTGTTCGCCCTACCCTAGAAGTTTAATAGTGCATGTAACTCGTCATTTCATGCGCTTTGAGATGCCGCCTAGCCCAATACGCTATCTGAAATAGGAGCGACGTAAATTGAACAAATGTGATAGAATTTCGATGAATTCTTATATTAACCAAAGTATAAAATGATCTAGTCTGGTCTCTGATTGCCCTATCATAGAAGGTTAATAGTGCATTTTACTCGCCATTCCACACGCTTTGAGATGCCGCTTAGCCCAATACGCTATCTGAAATAGGAGCGACGTAAATTGAACAAATGTGATGGAATCACGCTGCATTCTTATATTAACCGTAATATAAAATGATCTAATCGGGTCTCTGTTTGCCTTATCCTAGAAGTTTAATAGTGCATTATACTCGCCATTTCATGCGCTTTGAGATGACGCTTAGCCCAGTACGCTATCTGAAATATCAAAGACGTAAATTGAACAAATGTGATAGAATTTCGCTGAATTCTTATATTACCCTTAATGTAAAATGATCTAATCGGGTCTCTGTTCGCCCTACCCTAGAAGTTTAATAGTGCATTTCACTCGTAATTGCATGCGCTTTGAGATGCCGCATAGCCCAATTAGCTATATGAAATAGGAGCGACGTAAATTGAACAAATGTGATAGAATTTCGCTGAATCCTTGTATTAACCAAAATATAAAATGATCTGATCGGGTCTCTGATTGCCCTATCATAGAAGTTTAATAGTGCATTTCACTCGCCATTCCACGCGCTTTAAGATGCCGCCTAGCCCAGTACGCTATCAGAAATAGGAACGATGTAAATTGAACAAATGTGATAGAATTTTGCTGAATTCTTAAATTAACCATAATATAAACTGATCTAATCGGGTCTCTGTTTGTCCTACCCTAGAAGTTTAACAGTGCATTTTACTCGCCATTCCACGCGCTTTAAGATGCCGCCTAGCCCAGTACGCTAACTGAAATAGGAACGACGTAAATTGAAGAAATGTGATAGGATTTTGCAGAATTCTTAAATTAACCATAATATAAAATTATCTAATCGGGTCTCTGGTTGCCCTACCCTAGAAATTTAACAGTGCATTTTACTCGGCATTTCATGCGCTTTGAGATGCCGGTTAGCCCAATACGCTATCTGAAATAGGAGCGACGTAAGTTGAACAAATGTGATAGAATTACGCTGCATTCTTATATTAACCGTAATATAAAATGATCTAATCGGGTCTCTGTTTGCCTTATCCTAGAAGTTTAATAGTGCATTATACTCGCCATTTCATGCGCTTTGAGATGCCGCTTAGCCCAATGCGCTATCTGCAATAGGAGCGACGTAAGTTGAACAAATGTGATAGAATTTCGCTGAATTCTTTTATTAACCATAATGTAAAATGATCTAATCGGGTCTCTGCTCGCCCTAGCCTAGAAGTTTAATAGTGCATTTTATTCGCCATTGCATGCGCTTTGAGATGCCGCTTAGCCGAATACGCTATCTGAAATAGGAGCGACGTAAATTGAACAAATGTGATAGAATTTCCCTGAAATCTTATATTAAACAAAATATAAAATGATTTAGTCGGGTCTCTGATCGCCCTATCATGAAAGGTTAATAGTGCATTCTACCCGCCATTCCACGCGCTTTAAGATGCCGCCTAGCCCAATACGCTATCTGAAATAGGAGCGACGTAAATTGATCAAATGTGATAGAATTTCGCTGAATTCTTAAATTAACCATAATATAAAATGATCTAATCGGGTCTCTGTTTGCCTTATCCTAGAAGTTTAATAGTGCATTATACTCGCCATTTCATGCGCTTTGAGATGCCGCTTAGCCCAGTACGCTATCTGAAATAGGAGCGACGTAAATTGAACAAATGTGATCGAATTTCGCTGAATTCTTAAATTAACCATAATATAAAATTATCTAATCGGGTCTCTGATTGCCCTATCATAGAAGTTTAGTAGTGCATTTTACTCGCCATTTTATGCGCTTTCAGATGCCGCTTAGCACAATACGCTATCTGAAATAGGAGCGACGTAAATTGATCAAATGTGATAGAATTTCGCTGAATTCTTAAATTAACCATAATATAAAATGATCTAATCGGGTCTCTGTTTGCCTTATCCTAGAAGTTTAATAGTGCATTCTACCCGCCATTCCACGCGCTTTAAGATGCCGCTTAGCCGAATACGCTATCTGAAATAGGAGCGACGTAAATTGAACAAATGTGATAGAATTTCCCTGACATCTTATATTAAACAAAATATAAAATGATCTAATCGGGTCTCTGACTGCCCTATCATTGAAGTTTAACAGTGCATTTTACTCGCCATTCCGCGCGCTTTAAGATGCCGCCTAGCCCAGTACGCTATCTGAAATAGGAGCGACGTGAATTCAACAGATGTGATAGAATCTTGCTGAATTCTTAAATTAACCATAATATAAAATGATCTAATCGGGTCTCTGTTTGCCCTACCCTAGGAGTTCAATAGTGCATTTTACTCGCCATTTCATGCGCTTTGAGATGCCGCTTAGCCCAATACGCTATCTGAAATATGAGCGACACGAATTGAACAAATGTGATAGAATTTCCCTGAAATCTTGTATTAAACAAAATATAAAATGATCTAATCGCGTCTCTGATTGCCCTATCATACAAGTTTAATAGTGCATTTTACTCGCCACTCCACGCGCTTTAGGATGCCGCCTAGCCCAGTACGCTATCCGAAATAGGAGCGACGTAAATTGAACAAATGTGATAGAATTTTGCTGAATTCTTAAATTAACCATAATATAAAATGATCTAATCGGGTCTCTGTTTGCCCTACCCTAGAAGTTTAATAGTGCATTTTACTCGCCATTTCATGCGCTTTGAGATGCCGCTTAACCCAATACGCTATCTGAAATAGGAGCAACGAAAGTTGAACAAATGTGATAGAATTTCGCTGAATTATTTTATTAACCAGAATGTAAAATGATCTAATCGGGTCTCTGTTCGCCCTAGCCTAGAAGATTAATAGTGCATTTCACTCGTCATTTCATGCGCTTTGAGTTGCCGCTTAGCCCAATACGCTATCTGAAATAGGAGCGACGTAAATTGAACAAATGTGATAGAATTTCCCTGAAAGCTTATATTAAACAAAATATAAAATGATCTAATCGGGTCTCTGATTGCCCTATCATAGAAGATTAGTAGTGCATTTTACTCGCCATTCCACGCGCTTTAAGATGCAGCCTAGCCCAGTACGCTATCTGAAATAGGAGCGACGTAACTTGAACAAATGTGATAGAATTACGCTGCATTCTTATATTAACCGTAATATAAAATGATCTAATCGGGTATCTGTTTGCCCTATCCTAGAACTTTAATAGTGCATTTTACTCGACATTTCATGCGCTTTGAGATGCCGCTTAGCCTAATACGCTATCTGAAATTGGAGCGATATAAGTTGAACAAATGTGATAGAATTTCGCTGAATTCTTTTATTAACCATAATGTAAAACGATCTAATCGGATCTCTGTCCGCCCGAGTCTAGAATTTTGAAAGTGCATTTTATTCACCATTTCATACGCTTTGAGATGCCGCTTAGCCCAATACGCTATCTGAAATAGGAGCGACGTAAATTGAACAAATGTGATAGAATTTCGCTGAATTCTTATATTAACCAAAGTATAAAATGATCTAATCGGGTCTCTGTTTGCCTTATCCTAGAAGTTTAATAGTGCATTATACTCGCCATTTCATGCGCTTTGAGATGCCGCTTAGCCCAATACGCTATCTGAAATAGGAGCGACGTAAATTGAACAAATGTGATAGAATTTCGCTGAATTCTTATATTAACCAAAGTATAAAATGATCTAATCTAGTCTCTGATTGCCCTATCATAGAAGGTTAATAGTGCATTTTACTCGCCATTCCACGCGCTTTAAGATGCCGCCTAGCCAGTACGCTGTCTGAAATAGAAGCGACGCAAATTGAACAAGTGTGATAGAATCTCGCTGAATACTTATATTAACCTTAATGTAAAATGATCTAATCGGGTCTCTGTTCGCCCTACCCTAGAAGTTTAATAGTGCATGTAACTCGTCATTTCATGCGCTTTGAGATGACGCTTAACCCAATACGCTATCTGAAATAGGAGCGACGTAAGTTGAACAAATGTGACAGAATTACGCTGCATTCTTATATTCACATTAATGTAAAATGATCTCTTCGGGTCTCTGTTCGCCCTACCCTAGAAGTTTAATAGTGCATGTAACTCGTCATTTCATGCGCTTTGAGATGCCGCCTAGCCCAATACGCTATCTGAAATAGGAGCGACGTAAATTGAACAAATGTGATAGAATTTCGATGAATTCTTATATTAACCAAAGTATAAAATGATCTAGTCTGGTCTCTGATTGCCCTATCATAGAAGGTTAATAGTGCATTTTACTCGCCATTCCACACGCTTTGAGATGCCGCTTAGCCCAATACGCTATCTGAAATAGGAGCGACGTAAATTGAACAAATGTGATGGAATCACGCTGCATTCTTATATTAACCGTAATATAAAATGATCTAATCGGGTCTCTGTTTGCCCTACCCTAGAACTTTAATAGTGCATTTTACTCGTCATTTCATGCGCTTTGAGATGCCGCTTAGCCTAATACGCTATCTGAAATTGGAGCGATATAAGTTGAAGAAATGTGATAGAATTTCGCTGAATTCTTTTATTACCAATAATGTAAAACGATCTAATCGGATCTCTGTCCGCCCGAGTCTAGAACTTTAATAGTGCATTTTATTCGCCAGTTCGTACGCTTTGAGATGCCGCTTTGCCCAATACGCTATCTGAAATAGGAGCGACGTAAATTGAACAAATGTGATAGAATTTCACTGAATTCTTATATTAACCAAAATATAAAATGATCTAATCGGGTCTCTGATTGCCCTAGCATAGAAGTTTAATAGTGCATTTTACTCGCCATTCCGAGCGCGTTAAGATGCCGCATAGCCCAATACGCTATCTGAAATAGGGGCGACGTAAATTGAACAAATGTGATAGAATTTCGCTGAATTCTTAAATAAACTATAATATAAAATGATCTAATCGGGTCACTGATTGCCCTACCCTAGAAGTTTAATAGTGCATTTTACTTGCCATCTCATGCGCTTTGAGATGCCGCTTAGCACAATACGCTATCTGAAATAGGAACGACGTAAATTGAACAAATGTGATAGAATTTGGCTGAATTCTTAAATTAACCATAATATAAAATGATCTAATCGGGTCCCTGTTTGCCCTACCCTAGAAGTTGAATAGTGCATTTCACTCGTCATTTCATGCGCTTTGAGATGCCGCTTAGCCCAATACGCTATCTGAAATAGGAGCGACGTAAATTGAACAAATGTGATAGAATTTCGCTGAATTCTTATATTAACCAAAGTATAAAATGATCTAATCTAGTCTCTGATTGCCCTATCATAGAAGGTTAATAGTGCATTTTACTCGCCATTCCACGCGCTTTAAGATGCCGCCTAGCCCAGTACGCTGTCTGAAATAGAAGCGACGCAAATTGAACAAGTGTGATAGAATCTCGCTGAATACTTATATTAACCTTAATGTAAAATGATCTAATCGGGTCTCTGTTCGCCCTACCCTAGAAGTTTAATAGTGCATGTAACTCGTCATTTCATGCGCTTTGAGATGACGCTTAACCCAATACGCTATCTGAAATAGGAGCGACGTAAGTTGAACAAATGTGACAGAATTACGCTGCATTCTTATATTCACATTAATGTAAAATGATCTCTTCGGGTCTCTGTTCGCCCTACCCTAGAAGTATAATAGTGCATTTCACTCGTCATTTCATGCGCTTTGAGATGCCGCCCAGCCCAATACGCTATCTGAAATAGGAGCGACGTAAATTGAACAAATGTGATAGAATTTCGATGAATTCTTATATTAACCAAAGTATAAAATGATCTAGTCTGGTCTCTGATTGCCCTATCATAGAAGGTTAATAGTGCATTTTACTCGCCATTCCACACGCTTTGAGATGCCGCTTAGCCGAATACGCTATCTGAAATAGGAGCGACGTAAATTGAACAAGTGTGATAGAATCTCGCTGAATACTTATATTAACCTTAATGTAAAATGATCTAATCGGGTCTCTGTTCGCCCTACCCTAGAAGTTTAATAGTGCATGTAACTCGTCATTTCATGCGCTTTGAGATGACGCTTAACCCAATACGCTATCTGAAATAGGAGCGACCTAAGTTGAACAAATGTGACAGAATTACGCTGCATTCTTATATTCACATTAATGTAAAATGATCTCTTCGGGTCTCTGTTCGCCCTACCCTAGAAGTATAATAGTGCATTTCACTCGTCATTTCATGCGCTTTGAGATGCCGCCCAGCCCAATACGCTATCTGAAATAGGAGCGACGTAAATTGAACAAATGTGATACAATTTCGCTGAATTCTTAAATTAACTATAATATAAAATGATCTAATCGGGTCACTGATTGCCCTACCCTAGAAGTTTAATAGTGCATTTTACTTGCCATTTCATGCGCTTTGAGATGCCGCTTAGCACAATACGCTATCTGAAATAGGAACGACGTAAATTGAACAAATGTGATAGAATTTCGCTGAATTCTTAAATTAACCATAATATAAAATGATCTAATCGGGTCCCTGTTTGCCCTACCCTAGAAGTGAATAGTGCATTTCACTCGTCATTTCATGCGCTTTGAGATGCCGCTTAGCCCAATACGCTATCTGAAATAGGAGCGACGTAAATTGAACAAATGAGATAGAATACCGCTGAATTCTTATATTAACCAAAGTATAAAATGATCTAATCTAGTCTCTGATTGCCCTATCATAGAAGGTTAGTAGTGCATTTTACTCGCCATTCCACGCGCTTTAAGATGCCGCCTAGCCCAGTACGCTATCTGAAATAGGAGCGACGTAAATTGAACAAATGTGATAGAATTCCGCTGAATTCTTATATTAACCAAAGTATAAAATGATCTAATCTAGTCTCTGATTGCCCTATCATAGAAGGTTAATAGTGCATTTTACTCGCCATTCCGCGCGCTTTAAGATGCCGCCTAGCCCAGTACGCTGTCTGAAATAGAAGCGACGCAAATTGAACAAGTGTGATAGGATCTCGCTGAATACTTATATTAACCTTAATGTAAAATGATCTAATCGGGTCTCTGTTCGCCCTACCCTAGAAGTTTAATAGTGAATTTTGTTCGCCATTTCATGCGCTTTGAGATGCCGCATAGCCTAATACGCTATCTGAAATAGGAGCGACGTAAATTGAACGAATGTGATAGAATTTCGCTCAATTCTTAAATTAACCATAATATAAAATGATCTAATCGGGTCTCTGTTTGCCCTACCCTAGAAGTTTAATAGTGCATTTTACTCGCCATTTCATGCGCTTTGAGATGCCGCTTAACCCAATACGCTATCTGAAATAGGAGCAACGAAAGTTGAACAAATGTGATAGAATTTCGCTGAATTATTTTATTAACCAGAATGTAAAATGATCTAATCGGGTCTCTGTTCGCCCTAGCCTAGAAGATTAATAGTGCATTTCACTCGTCATTTCATGCGCTTTGAGTTGCCGCTTAGCCCAATACGCTATCTGAAATAGGAGCGACGTAAATTGAACAAATGTGATAGAATTTCCCTGAAAGCTTATATTAAACAAAATATAAAATGATCTAATCGGGTCTCTGATTGCCCTATCATAGAAGATTAGTAGTGCATTTTACTCGCCATTCCACGCGCTTTAAGATGCCGCCTAGCCCAGTACGCTATCTGAAATAGGAGCGACGTAACTTGAACAAATGTGATAGAATTACGCTGCATTCTTATATTAACCGTAATATAAAATGATCTAATCGGGTATCTGTTTGCCTTATCCTAGAAGTTTAATAGTGCATTATACTCGCCATTTCATGCGCTTCGAGATGCCGCTTAGCTCAATACGCTATCTGAAATAGGAGCCACGAAAGTTGAACAAATGTGATAGAATTTTGCTGAATTCTTAAATTAACCATAATATAAAATGATCTAATCGGGCCTCTGCTTGCCCTACCCTGGAAGTTTAATAGTGCATTTTACTCGTCATTTCATGCGCTTTGAGATACCGCTTTGCCCAATACGCTATCTGAAATAGGAGCGACGTAAATTGAACGAATGTGATAGAATTTCGCTCAATTCTTAAATTAACCATAATATAAAATGATCTAATCGGGTCTCTGTTTGCCCTATCCTAGAACTTTAATAGTGCATTTTACTCGACATTTCATGCGCTTTGAGATGCCGCTTAGCCTAATACGCTATCTGAAATTGGAGCCATATAAGTTGAACAAATGTGATAGAATTTCGCTGAATTCTTTTATTAACCATAATGTAAAACGATCTAATCGGATCTCTGTCCGCCCGAGTCTAGAACTTTGAAAGTGCATTTTATTCACCATTTCATACGCTTTGAATGCCGCTTTGCCCAATACGCTATCTGAAATAGGAGCGACGTAAATTGAACAAATGTGATAGAATTTCACTGAATTCTTATATTAACCAAAATATAAAATGATCTAATCGGGTCTCTGATTGCCCTAGCATAGAAGTTTAATAGTGCATTTTACTCGCCATTCCGAGCGCGTTAAGATGCCGCATAGGCCAATACGTTATCTGAAATAGGGGCGACGTAAATTGAACAAATGTGATAGAATTTCGCTGAATTCTTAAATTAACTATAATATAAAATGATCTAATCGGGTCACTGATTGCCCTACCCTAGAAGTTTAATAGTGCATTTTACTTGCCATTTCATGCGCTTTGAGATGCCGCTTAGCACAATACGCTATCTGAAATAGGAACGACGTAAATTGAACAAATGTGATAGAATTTGGCTGAATTCGTAAATTAACCATAATATAAAATGATCTAATCGGGTCCCTGTTTGCCCTACCCTAGAAGTTGAATAGTGCATTTCACTCGTCATTTCATGCGCTTTGAGATGCCGCTTAGCCCAATACGCTATCTGAAATAGGAGCGACGTAAATTGAACAAATGTGATAGAATTTCGCTGAATTCTTATATTAACCAAAGTATAAAATGATCTAATCTAGTCTCTGATTGCCCTATCATAGAAGGTTAATAGTGCATTTTACTCGCCATTCCACGCGCTTTAAGATGCCGCCTAGCCAGTACGCTGTCTGAAATAGAAGCGACGCAAATTGAACAAGTGTGATAGAATCTCGCTGAATACTTATATTAACCTTAATGTAAAATGATCTAATCGGGTCTCTGTTCGCCCTACCCTAGAAGTTTAATAGTGCATGTAACTCGTCATTTCATGCGCTTTGAGATGACGCTTAACCCAATACGCTATCTGAAATAGGAGCGACGTAAGTTGAACAAATGTGACAGAATTACGCTGCATTCTTATATTCACATTAATGTAAAATGATCTCTTCGGGTCTCCGTTCGCCCTACCCTAGAAGTTTAATAGTGCATGTAACTCGTCATTTCATGCGCTTTGAGATGCTGCCTAGCCCAATACGCTATCTGAAATAGGAGCGACGTAAATTGAACAAATGTGATAGAATTTCGATGAATTCTTATATTAACCAAAGTATAAAATGATCTAGTCTGGTCTCTGATTGCCCTATCATAGAAGGTTAATAGTGCATTTTACTCGCCATTCCACACGCTTTGAGATGCCGCTTAGCCCAATACGCTATCTGAAATAGGAGCGACGTAAATTGAACAAATGTGATGGAATCACGCTGCATTCTTATATTAACCGTAATATAAAATGATCTAATCAGGTCTCTGTTTGCCCTACCCTAGAACTTTAATAGTGCATTTTACTCGTCATTTCATGCGCTTTGAGATGCCGCTTAGCCTAATACGCTATCTGAAATTGGAGCGATATAAGTTGAAGAAATGTGATAGAATTTCGCTGAATTCTTTTATTACCAATAATGTAAAACGATCTAATCGGATCTCTGTCCGCCCGAATCTAGAACTTTAATAGTGCATTTTATTCGCCAGTTCGTACGCTTTGAGATGCCGCTTTGCCCAATACGCTATCTGAAATAGGAGCGACGTAAATTGAACAAATGTGATAGAATTTCACTGAATTCTTATATTAACCAAAATATAAAATGATCTAATCGGGTCTCTGATTGCCCTAGCATAGAAGTTTAATAGTGCATTTTACTCGCCATTCCGAGCGCGTTAAGATGCCGCATAGCCCAATACGCTATCTGAAATAGGGGCGACGTAAATTGAACAAATGTGATAGAATTTCGCTGAATTCTTAAATTAACTATAATATAAAATGATCTAATCGGGTCACTGATTGCCCTACCCTAGAAGTTTAATAGTGCATGTAACTCGTCATTTCATGCGCTTTGAGATGCCGCCTAGCCCAGTACGCTGTCTGAAATAGAAGCGACGCAAATTGAACAAGTGTGATAGAATCTCGCTGAATACTTATATTAACCTTAATGTAAAATGATCTAATCGGGTCTCTGTTCGCCCTACCCTAGAAGTTTAATAGTGAATTTTGTTCGCCATTTCATGCGCTTTGAGATGCCGCATAGCCTAATACGCTATCTGAAATAGGAGCGACGTAAATTGAACAAATGTGATAGAATTTCCGTGAATTCTTATATTAACCTTAATGTAAAATGATCTAATCGGGTCTCTGTTCGCCCTAGCCTAGAAGTTTAATAGTGCATTTTATTCGCCATTTCATGCGCTTTGAGATGCCGCTTAGCCCAATACGCTATCTGAAATAGGAGCGACGTCAGTTGAACAAATGTGATAGAATTTCGCTGAATTCTTTTATTAACCATAATGTAAAATGATCTGATCGGGTCTCTGTTCGCCCTAGCCTAGAAGTTTAATAGTGCATTTTATTCGCCATTTCATGCGCTTTGAGATGCCGCTTAGCCGAATACGCCATCTGAAATAGGAGCGACGTAAATTGAACAAATGTGATAGAATTTCCCTGAAATCTTATATTAATCAAAATATAAAATGATCTAATCGGGTCTCTGATTGCCGTATCATAAAAGATTAGTAGTGCATTTCACTCGCCATTTCATGCGCTTTGAGATCCCGCTTAGCCCAATACGCCATCTGAAATAGGAGCGACGTAAATAGAACAAATGTGATAGAATTTCCCTGAAATCTTATATTAATCAAAATATAAAATGATCTAATCGGGTCTCTGATTGCCCTATCATAGAAGATTAGTAGTGCATTTTACTCGCCATTCCACGCGCTTTAAGATGCCGCCTAGCCCAGTACGCTATCTGAAATAGGAGCGACGTAACTTGAACAAATGTGATAGAATTACGCTGAATTCATATATTAACCGTAATATAAAACGACCTAATCGGGTCTCTGTTTGCCTTATCCTAGAAGTTTAATAGCGCATTTTACTCGCCATTTCATGCGCTTTGAGAGGCCGCTTAGCCCAATACGCTATCTGGAATAGGAGCGACGTAAATTGAACAAATGTGATAGAATTTCCGTGAATTCTTATATTAACCTTAATGTAAAATGATCCAATCGGGTCTCTGTTCGCCCTACCATAGAAGTCTAATAGTGCATTTCACTCGCCATTTCATGCGCTTTGAGATGCCGCTTAGCCCAATACGCTATCTGAAATAGGAGCGACGTAAGTTGAACAAATCTGATAGAATTACGCTGAATTCTTATATTAACCGTAATATAAAATGATCTAATCGGGTCTCTGTTTGCCCTACCCTAGAAGTTTAATAGTCCATTTTATTCGCCATTTCATGCGCTTTGAGATGCCGGTTAGCCCAATACGCTAACTGAAATAGGAGCGACGTAAATAGAACAAATGTGATAGAATTTTGCTGAATTCTTAAAATAACCATAATATAAAATGATCTAATCGGGTATCTGTTTGCCTTATCCTAGAAGTTTAATAGTGCATTATACTCGCCATTTCATGCGCTTCGAGATGCCGCTTAGCTCAATACGCTATCTGAAATAGGAGCGACGAAAGTTGAACAAATGTGATAGAATTTCGCTGAATTATTTTATTATCCAGAATGTAAAATGATCTAATCTGGTCTCTGTTCGCCCTACCATAGAAGTCTTATAGTGCATTTCACTCGCCATTTCATACGCTTTGAGATGCCGCTTAGCCCAATACGCTATCTGAAATAGGAGCGACCTAAATTGTACGAATGTGATAGAATTTTGCTGAATTCTTAAATTAACCATAATATAAAATGATCTAATCGGGTCTCTGCTTGCCCTACCCTAGAAGTTTAATAGTGCATTTTACTCGTCATTTCATGCGCTTTGAGATGCCGCTTTGCCCAATACGCTATCTGAAATAGGAGAGACGTAAATTGAACAAATGTGATAGAATTTCACTGAATTCTTATATTAACCAAAATATAAAATGATCTAATCGGGTCTCTGATTGCCCTAGCATAGAAGTTTAATAGTGCATTTTACTCGCCATTCCGAGCGCGTTAAGATGCCGCATAACCCAATACGCTATCTGAAATAGGAGCGACGTAAATTGAACAAATGTGATAGAATTTCGCTGAATTCTTAAACTAACTATAATATAAAATGATCTAATCGGGTCACTGATTGCCCTACCCTAGAAGTTTAATAGTGCATTTTACTTGCCATTTCATGCGCTTTGAGATGCCGCTTAGCCCAATACGCT
The DNA here is from genome assembly GCA_916610135.2 of Macropis europaea. Lineage (NCBI taxonomy): Eukaryota > Metazoa > Arthropoda > Insecta > Hymenoptera > Melittidae > Macropis > Macropis europaea. Next base: position 161,791 of record CAKAJE020001199.1, on the reverse strand, counting down.
ATCTGAAATAGGAGCGACGTAAATTGAACAGATGAGATAGAATTTCGCTGAATTCTTAAATTAACTATAATATAAAATGATCTAATCGGGTCACTGATTGCCCTATCATAGAAGTTTAATAGTGCGTTTTACTTGCCATTTCATGCGCTTTGAGATGCCGCTTAGAACAATACGCTATCTGAAATATGAGCGACGTAAATTGAACAAATGTGATAGAATTTCGCAGAATTCTTATATTAACAAAAATATAAAATGATCTAATCGGGTCTCTGTTTGCCTTATCCTAGAAGTTTAGTATTGCATTTTACTCGCCATTTCATGCGCTTTGAGATGCCGCTTAGCCCAATACGCTATCTGAAATAGGAGCGACGTAAATTGAACAAATGTGATAGAATTTCGCTGAATTCTTAAATTAACTATAATATAAAACGATCTAATCGGGTCTCTTTGCCCTATCATAGAAGATTAATAGTGCATTTTACTCGCCACTCCACGCGCTTTAGGATGCCGCCTAGCCCAGTACGCTATCCGAAATAGGAGCGACGTAAACTGAACAAATGTGATAGAATTTTGCTGAATTCTTAAATTAACCATAATATAAAATGATCTAATCGGGTCTCTGATTGCCTTATCCTAGAAGTTTAGTATTGCATTTTACTCGCCATTTCATGCGCTTTGATATGCCGCTTAGCTCAATACGCTATCTGAAATAGGAGCGACGAAAGTTGAACAAATGTGATAGAATTTTGCTGAATTCTTAAATTAACCATAATATAAAATGATCTAATCGGGTCTCTGCTTGCCCTACCCTAGAAGTTTAATAGTGCATTTTACTCGTCATTTCATGCGCTTTGAGATGCCGCTTTGCCCAATACGCTATCTGAAATAGGAGCGACGTAAATTGAACGAATGTGATAGAATTTCGCTCAATTCTTAAATTAACCATAATATAAAATGATCTAATCGGGTCTCTGTTTGCCCTATCCTAGAACTTTAATAGTGCATTTTACTCGTCATTTCATGCGCTTTGAGATGCCGCTTAGCCTAATACGCTTTCTGAAATTGGAGCGATATAAGTTGAACAAATGTGATAGAATTTCGCTGAATTCTTTTATTAACCATAATGTAAAACGATCTAATCGGATCTCTGTCCGCCCGAGTCTAGAACTTTAATAGTGCATTTTATTCACCATTTCATACGCTTTGAATGCCGCTTTGCCCAATACGCTATCTGAAATAGGAGCGACGTAAATTGAACAAATGTGATAGAATTTCACTGAATTCTTATATTAACCAAAATATAAAATGATCTAATCGGGTCTCTGATTGCCCTAGCATAGAAGTTTAATAGTGCATTTTACTCGCCATTCCGAGCGCGTTAAGATGCCGCATAACCCAATACGCTATCTGAAATAGGAGCGACGTAAATTGAACAAATGTGATAGAATTTCCCTGAAATCTTATATTAAACAAAATATAAAATGATTTAGTCGGGTCTCTGATCGCCCTATCATAGAAGATTAGTAGTGCATTTTACTCGCCATTCCACGCGCTTTAAGATGCCGCCTAGCCCAGTACGCTATCTGAAATAGGAGTGACGTAACTTGAACAAATGTGATAGAATTACGCTGAATTCTTATATTAACCGTAATATAAAACGACCTAATCGGGTATCTGTTTGCCTTATCCTAGAAGTTTAATAGTGCATTATACTCGCCATTTCTTGCGCTTCGAGATGCCGCTTAGCTCAATACGCTATCTGAAATAGGAGCGACGAAAGTTGAACAAATGTGATAGAATTTTGCTGAATTCTTAAATTAACCATAATATAAAATGATCTAATCGGGTCTCTGCTTGCCCTACCCTAGAAGTTTAATAGTGCATTTTACTCGTCATTTCATGCGCTTTGAGATGCCGCTTTGCCCAATACGCTATCTGAAATAGGAGCGACGTAAATTGAACGAATGTGATAGAATTTCGCTCAATTCTTAAATTAACCATAATATAAAATGATCTAATCGGGTCTCTGTTTGCCCTATCCTAGAACTTTAATAGTGCATTTTACTCGTCATTTCATGCGCTTTGAGATGCCGCTTAGCCTAATACGCTTTCTGAAATTGGAGCGATATAAGTTGAACAAATGTGATAGAATTTCGCTGAATTCTTTTATTAACCATAATGTAAAACGATCTAATCGGATCTCTGTCCGCCCGAGTCTAGAACTTTAATAGTGCATTTTATTCACCATTTCATACGCTTTGAATGCCGCTTTGCCCAATACGCTATCTGAAATAGGAGCGACGTAAATTGAACAAATGTGATAGAATTTCACTGAATTCTTATATTAACCAAAATATAAAATGATCTAATCGGGTCTCTGATTGCCCTAGCATAGAAGTTTAATAGTGCATTTTACTCGCCATTCCGAGCGCGTTAAGATGCCGCATAGCCCAATACGCTATCTGAAATAGGGGCGACGTAAATTGAACAAATGTGATAGAATTTCGCTGAATTCTTAAATTAACTATAATATAAAATGATCTAATCGGGTCACTGATTGCCCTACCCTAGAAGTTTAATAGTGCATTTTACTTGCCATTTCATGCGCTTTGAGATGCCGCTTAGCACAATACGCTATCTGAAATAGGAACGACGTAAATTGAACAAATGTGATAGAATTTGGCTGAATTCTTAAATTAACCATAATATAAAATGATCTAATCGGGTCCCTGTTTGCCCTACCCTAGAAGTTGAATAGTGCATTTCACTCGTCATTTCATGCGCTTTGAGATGCCGCTTAGCCCAATACGCTATCTGAAATAGGAGCGACGTAAATTGAACAAATGTGATAGAATTTCGCTGAATTCTTATATTAACCAAAGTATAAAATGATCTAATCTAGTCTCTGATTGCCCTATCATAGAAGGTTAATAGTGCATTTTACTCGCCATTCCACGCGCTTTAAGATGCCGCCTAGCCCAGTACGCTGTCTGAAATAGAAGCGACGCAAATTGAACAAGTGTGATAGAATCTCGCTGAATACTTATATTAACCTTAATGTAAAATGATCTAATCGGGTCTCTGTTCGCCCTACCCTAGAAGTTTAATAGTGCATGTAACTCGTCATTTCATGCGCTTTGAGATGACGCTTAACCCAATACGCTATCTGAAATAGGAGCGACGTAAGTTGAACAAATGTGACAGAATTACGCTGCATTCTTATATTCACATTAATGTAAAATGATCTCTTCGGGTCTCTGTTCGCCCTACCCTAGAAGTATAATAGTGCATTTCACTCGTCATTTCATGCGATTTGAGATGCCGCCTAGCCCAATACGCTATCTGAAATAGGAGCGACGTAAATTGAACAAATGTGATAGAATTTCGATGAATTCTTATATTAACCAAAGTATAAAATGATCTAGTCTGGTCTCTGATTGCCCTATCATAGAAGGTTAATAGTGCATTTTACTCGCCATTCCACACGCTTTGAGATGCCGCTTAGCCCAATACGCTATCTGAAATAGGAGCGACGTAAATTGAACAAATGTGATAGAATCACGCTGCATTCTTATATTAACCGTAATATAAAATGATCTAATCGGGTCTCTGTTTGCCCTACCCTAGAACTTTAATAGTGCATTTTACTCGTCATTTCATGCGCTTTGAGATGCCGCTTAGCCTAATACGCTATCTGAAATTGGAGCGATATAAGTTGAACAAATGTGATAGAATTTCGCTGAATTCTTTTATTACCAATAATGTAAAACGATCTAATCGGATCTCTGTCCGCCCGAGTCTAGAACTTTAATAGTGCATTTTATTCGCCAGTTCGTACGCTTTGAGATGCCGCTTTGCCCAATACGCTATCTGAAATAGGAGCGATGTAAATTGAACAAATGTGATAGAATTTCACTGAATTCTTATATTAACCAAAATATAAAATGATCTAATCGGGTCTCTAATTGCCTTAGCATAGAAGTTTAATAGTGCATTTTACTCGCCATTCCGAGCGCGTTAAGATGGCGCATAGCCCAATACGCTATCTGAAATAGGAGCGACGTAAATTGAACAAATGTGATAGAATTTCGCTGAATTCTTAAATTAACTATAATATAAAATGATCTAATCGGGTCACTGATTGCCCTACCCTAGAAGTTTAATAGTGCATTTTACTTGCCATTTCATGCGCTTTGAGATGCCGCTTAGCCTAATACGCTTTCTGAAATTGGAGCGATATAAGTTGAACAAATGTGATAGAATTTCGCTGAATTCTTTTATTAACCATAATGTAAAACGATCTAATCGGATCTCTGTCCGCCCGAGTCTAGAACTTTAATAGTGCATTTTATTCACCATTTCATACGCTTTGAATGCCGCTTTGCCCAATACGCTATCTGAAATAGGAGCGACGTAAATTGAACAAATGTGATAGAATTTCACTGAATTCTTATATTAACCAAAATATAAAATGATCTAATCGGGTCTCTGATTGCCCTAGCATAGAAGTTTAATAGTGCATTTTACTCGCCATTCCGAGCGCGTTAAGATGCCGCATAGCCCAATACGCTATCTGAAATAGGGGCGACGTAAATTGAACAAATGTGATAGAATTTCGCTGAATTCTTAAATTAACTATAATATAAAATGATCTAATCGGGTCACTGATTGCCCTACCCTAGAAGTTTAATAGTGCATTTTACTTGCCATTTCATGCGCTTTGAGATGCCGCTTAGCACAATACGCTATCTGAAATAGGAACGACGTAAATTGAACAAATGTGATAGAATTTGGCTGAATTCTTAAATTAACCATAATATAAAATGATCTAATCGGGTCCCTGTTTGCCCTACCCTAGAAGTTGAATAGTGCATTTCACTCGTCATTTCATGCGCTTTGAGATGCCGCTTAGCCCAATACGCTATCTGAAATAGGAGCGACGTAAATTGAACAAATGTGATAGAATTTCGCTGAATTCTTATATTAACCAAAGTATAAAATGATCTAATCTAGTCTCTGATTGCCCTATCATAGAAGGTTAATAGTGCATTTTACTCGCCATTCCACGCGCTTTAAGATGCCGCCTAGCCCAGTACGCTGTCTGAAATAGAAGCGACGCAAATTGAACAAGTGTGATAGAATCTCGCTGAATACTTATATTAACCTTAATGTAAAATGATCTAATCGGGTCTCTGTTCGCCCTACCCTAGAAGTTTAATAGTGCATGTAACTCGTCATTTAATTCGCTTTGAGATGACGCTTAACCCAATACGCTATCTGAAATAGGAGCGACGTAAGTTGAACAAATGTGACAGAATTACGCTGCATTCTTATATTCACATTATTGTAAAATGATCTCTTCGGGTCTCTGTTCGCCCTACCCTAGAAGTATAATAGTGCATTTCACTCGTCATTTCATGCGATTTGAGATGCCGCCAAGCCCAATACGCTATCTGAAATAGGAGCGACGTAAATTGAACAAATGTGATAGAATTTCGATGAATTCTTATATTAACCAAAGTATAAAATGATCTAGTCTGGTCTCTGATTGCCCTATCATAGAAGGTTAATAGTGCATTTTACTCGCCATTCCACACGCTTTGAGATACCGCTTAGCCCAATACGCTATCTGAAATAGGAGCGACGTAAATTGAACAAATGTGATAGAATCACGCTGCATTCTTATATTAACCGTAATATAAAATGATCTAATCGGGTCTCTGTTTGCCCTACCCTAGAACTTTAATAGTGCATTTTACTCGTCATTTCATGCGCTTTGAGATGCCGCTTAGCCTAATACGCTATCTGAAATTGGAGCGATATAAGTTGAACAAATGTGATAGAATTTCGCTGAATTCTTTTATTACCAATAATGTAAAACGATCTAATCGGATCTCTGTCCGCCCGAGTCTAGAACTTTAATAGTGCATTTTATTCGCCAGTTCGTACGCTTTGAGATGCCGCTTTGCCCAATACGCTATCTGAAATAGGAGCGATGTAAATTGAACAAATGTGATAGAATTTCACTGAATTCTTATATTAACCAAAATATAAAATGATCTAATCGGGTCTCTGATTGCCTTAGCATAGAAGTTTAATAGTGCATTTTACTCGCCATTCCGAGCGCGTTAAGATGGCGCATAGCCCAATACGCTATCTGAAATAGGAGCGACGTAAATTGAACAAATGTGATAGAATTTCGCTGTATTCTTAAATTAACTATAATATAAAATGATCTAATCGGGTCACTGATTGCCCTACCCTAGAAGTTTAATAGTGCATTTTACTTGCCATTTCATGCGCTTTGAGATGCCGCTTAGCACAATACGCTATCTGAAATAGGAACGACGTAAATTGAACAAATGTGATAGAATTTCGCTGAATCTTAAATTAACCATAATATAAAATGATCTAATCGGGTCCCTGTTTGCCCTACCCTAGAAGTGAATAGTGCATTTCACTCGTCATTTCATGCGCTTTGAGATGCCGCTTAGCCCAATACGCTATCTGAAATAGGAGCGACGTAAATTGAACAAATGTGATAGAATTCCGCTGAATTCTTATATTAACCAAAGTATAAAATGATCTAATCTAGTCTCTGATTGCCCTATCATAGAAGGTTAATGGTGCATTTTACTCGACATTCCACGCGCTTTAAGATGCCGCCTAGCCCAGTACGCTGTCTGAAATAGAAGCGACGCAAATTGAACAAGTGTGATAGAATCTCGCTGAATACTTATATTAACCTTAATGTAAAATGATCTAATCGGGTCCCTGTTCGCCCTACCCTAGAAGTTTAATAGTGAATTTTATTCGCCATTTCATGCGCTTTGAGATGCCGCATAGCCTAATACGCTATCTGAAATAGGAGCGACGAAAGTTGAACAAATGTGATAGAATTTTGCTGAATTCTTAAATTAACCATAATATAAAATGATCTAATCGGGTCTCTGCTGCCCTACCCTAGAAGTTTAATAGTGCATTTTACTCTTCATTTCATACGCTTTGAGATGCCGCTTTGCCCAATACGCTATCTGAAATAGGAGCGACGTAAATTGAACGAATGTGATAGAATTTCGCTCAATTCTTAAATTAACCATAATATAAAATGATCTAATCGTGTCTCTGTTTGCCCTATCCTAGAACTTTAATAGTGCATTTTACTCGTCATTTCATGCGCTTTGAGATGCCGCTTAGCCTAATACGCTTTCTGAAATTGGAGCGATATAAGTTGAACAAATGTGATAGAATTTCGCTGAATTCTTTTATTAACCATAATGTAAAACGATCTAATCGGATCTCTGTCCGCCCGAGTCTAGAACTTTAGTAGTGCATTTTATTCACAATTTCATACGCTTTGAATGCCGCTTTGCCCAATACGCTATCTGAAATAGGAGCGACGTAAATTGAACAAATGTGATAGAATTTCACTGAATTCTTATATTAACCAAAATATAAAATGATCTAATCGGGTCTCTGATTGCCCTAGCATAGAAGTTTAATAGTGCATTTTACTCGCCATTCCGAGCGCGTTAAGATGCCGCATAGCCCAATACGCTATCTGAAATAGGGGCGACGTAAATTGAACAAATGTGATAGAATTTCGCTGAATTCTTAAATTAACTATAATATAAAATGATCTAATCGGGTCACTGATTGCCCTACCCTAGAAGTTTAATAGTGCATTTTACTTGCCATTTCATGCGCTTTGAGATGCCGCTTAGCACAATACGCTATCTGAAATAGGAACGACGTAAATTGAACAAATGTGATAGAATTTGGCTGAATTCTTAAATTAACCATAATATAAAATGATCTAATCGGGTCCCTGTTTGCCCTACCCTAGAAGTTGAATAGTGCATTTCACTCGTCATTTCATGCGCTTTGAGATGCCGCTTAGCCCAATACGCTATCTGAAATAGGAGCGACGTAAATTGAACAAATGTGATAGAATTTCGCTGAATTCTTATATTAACCAAAGTATAAAATGATCTAATCGGGTCTCTGTTTGCCCTATCCTAGAACTTTAATAGTGCATTTTACTCGTCATTTCATGCGCTTCGAGATGCCGCTTAGCCTAATACGCTTTCTGAAATTGGAGCGATATAAGTTGAACAAATGTGATAGAATTTCGCTGAATTCTTTTATTAACCATAATGTAAAACGATCTAATCGGATCTCTGTCCGCCCGAGTCTAGAACTTTAATAGTGCATTTTATTCACCATTTCATACGCTTTGAATGCCGCTTTGCCCAATACGCTATCTGAAATAGGAGCGACGTAAATTGAACAAATGTGATAGAATCACGCTGCATTCTTATATTAACCGTAATATAAAATGATCTAATCGGGTCTCTGTTTGCCCTACCCTAGAACTTTAATAGTGCATTTTACTCGTCATTTCATGCGCTTTGAGATGCCGCTTAGCCTAATACGCTATCTGAAATTGGAGCGATATAAGTTGAACAAATGTGATAGAATTTCGCTGAATTCTTTTATTACCAATAATGTAAAACGATCTAATCGGATCTCTGTCCGCCCGAGTCTAGAACTTTAATAGTGCATTTTATTCGCCAGTTCGTACGCTTTGAGATGCCGCTTTGCCCAATACGCTATCTGAAATAGGAGCGATGTAAATTGAACAAATGTGATAGAATTTCACTGAATTCTTATATTAACCAAAATATAAAATGATCTAATCGGGTCTCTGATTGCCTTAGCATAGAAGTTTAATAGTGCATTTTACTCGCCATTCCGAGCGCGTTAAGATGGCGCATAGCCCAATACGCTATCTGAAATAGGAGCGACGTAAATTGAACAAATGTGATAGAATTTCGCTGAATTCTTAAATTAACTATAATATAAAATGATCTAATCGGGTCACTGATTGCCCTACCCTAGAAGTTTAATAGTGCATTTTACTTGCCATTTCATGCGCTTTGAGATGCCGCTTAGCACAATACGCTATCTGAAATAGGAACGACGTAAATTGAACAAATGTGATAGAATTTCGCTGAATCTTAAATTAACCATAATATAAAATGATCTAATCGGGTCCCTGTTTGCCCTACCCTAGAAGTGAATAGTGCATTTCACTCGTCATTTCATGCGCTTTGAGATGCCGCTTAGCCCAATACGCTATCTGAAATAGGAGCGACGTAAATTGAACAAATGTGATAGAATTCCGCTGAATTCTTATATTAACCAAAGTATAAAATGATCTAATCTAGTCTCTGATTGCCCTATCATAGAAGGTTAATAGTGCATTTTACTCGCCATTCCACGCGCTTTAAGATGCCGCCTAGCCCAGTACGCTGTCTGAAATAGAAGCGACGCAAATTGAACAAGTGTGATAGAATCTCGCTGAATACTTATATTAACCTTAATGTAAAATGATCTAATCGGGTCCCTGTTCGCCCTACCCTAGAAGTTTAATAGTGAATTTTATTCGCCATTTCATGCGCTTTGAGATGCCGCATAGCCTAATACGCTATCTGAAATAGGAGCGACGAAAGTTGAACAAATGTGATAGAATTTTGCTGAATTCTTAAATTAACCATAATATAAAATGATCTAATCGGGTCTCTGCTTGCCCTACCCTAGAAGTTTAATATTGCATTTTACTCTTCATTTCATGCGCTTTGAGATGCCGCTTTGCCCAATACGCTATCTGAAATAGGAGCGACGTAAATTGAACGAATGTGATAGAATTTCGCTCAATTCTTAAATTAACCATAATATAAAATGATCTAATCGGGTCTCTGTTTGCCCTATCCTAGAACTTTAATAGTGCATTTTACTCGTCATTTCATGCGCTTCGAGATGCCGCTTAGCCTAATACGCTTTCTGAAATTGGAGCGATATAAGTTGAACAAATGTGATAGAATTTCGCTGAATTCTTTTATTAACCATAATGTAAAACGATCTAATCGGATCTCTGTCCGCCCGAGTCTAGAACTTTAATAGTGCATTTTATTCACCATTTCATACGCTTTGAATGCCGCTTTGCCCAATACGCTATCTGAAATAGGAGCGACGTAAATTGAACAAATGTGATAGAATTCCGCTGAATTCTTATATTAACCAAAGTATAAAATGATCTAATCTAGTCTCTGATTGCCCTATCATAGAAGGTTAATAGTGCATTTTACTCGCCATTCCACGCACTTTAAGATGCCGCCTAGCCCAGTACGCTGTCTGAAATAGAAGCGACGCAAATTGAACAAGTGTGATAGAATCTCGCTGAATACTTATATTAACCTTAATGTAAAATGATCTAATCGGGTCTCTGTTCGCCCTACCCTAGAAGTTTAATAGTGCATGTAACTCGTCATTTCATGCGCTTTGAGATGACGCTTAACCCAATACGCTATCTGAAATAGGAGCGACGTAAGTTGAACAAATGTGACAGAATTACGCTGCATTCTTATATTCACATTAATGTAAAATGATCTCTTCGGGTCTCTGTTCGCCCGAGTCTAGAACTTTAATAGTGCATTTTATTCGCCAGTTCGTACGCTTTGAGATGCCGCTTTGCCCAATACGCTATCTGAAATAGGAGCGATGTAAATTGAACAAATGTGATAGAATTTCACTGAATTCTTATATTAACCAAAATATAAAATGATCTAATCGGGTCTCTGATTGCCTTAGCATAGAAGTTTAATAGTGCATTTTACTCGCCATTCCGAGCGCGTTAAGATGCCGCATAGCCCAATACGCTATCTGAAATAGGAGCGACGTAAATTGAACAAATGTGATAGAATTTCGCTGAATTCTGAAATTAACTATAATATAAAATGATCTAATCGGGTCACTGATTGCCCTACCCTAGAAGTTTAATAGTGCATTTTACTTGCCATTTCATGCGCTTTGAGATGCCGCTTAGCACAATACGCTATCTGAAATAGGAACGACGTAAATTGAACAAATGTGATAGAATTTCGCTGAATTCTTAAATTAACCATAATATAAAATGATATAATCGGGTCCCTGTTTGCCCTACCCTAGAAGTGAATAGTGCATTTCACTCGTCATTTCATGCGCTTTGAGATGCCGCTTAGCCCAATACGCTATCTGAAATAGGAGCGACGTAAATTGAACAAATGTGATAGAATTCCGCTGAATTCTTATATTAACCAAAGTATAAAATGATCTAATCTAGTCTCTGATTGCCCTATCATAGAAGGTTAATAGTGCATTTTACTCGCCATTCCACGCGCTTTAAGATGCCGCCTAGCCCAGTACGCTGTCTGAAATAGAAGCGACGCAAATTGAACAAGTGTGATAGAATCTCGCTGAATACTTATATTAACCTTAATGTAAAATGATCTAATCGGGTCTCTGTTCGCCCTACCCTAGAAGTTTAATAGTGAATTTCATTCGCCATTTCATGCGCTTTGAGATGCCGCATAGCCTAATACGCTATCTGAAATAGGAGCGACGTAAATTGAACAAATGTGATAGAATTTCCGTGAATTCTTATATTAACCTTAATGTAAAATGATCTAATCGGGTCTCTGTTCGCCCTACCATAGAAGTCTAATAGTGCATTTCACTCGCCATTTCATGCGCTTTGAGATGCCGCTTAGCCCAATACGCTATCTGAAATAGGAGCGACGTCAGTTGAACAAATGTGATAGAATTTCGCTGAATTCTTTTATTAACCATAATGTAAAATGATCTGATCGGGTCTCTGTTCGCCCTAGCCTAGAAGTTTAATAGTGCATTTTATTCGCCATTTCATGCGCTTTGAGATGCCGCTTAGCCGAATACGCCATCTGAAATAGGAGCGACGTAAATTGAACAAATGTGATAGAATTTCCCTGAAATCTTATATTAATCAAAATATAAAATGATCTAATCGGGTCTCTGATTGCCGTATCATAAAAGATTAGTAGTGCATTTCACTCGCCATTTCATGCGCTTTGAGATCCCGCTTAGCCCAATACGCCATCTGAAATAGGAGCGACGTAAATAGAACAAATGTGATAGAATTTCCCTGAAATCTTATATTAATCAAAATATAAAATGATCTAATCGGGTCTCTGATTGCCCTATCATAGAAGATTAGTAGTGCATTTTACTCGCCATTCCACGCGCTTTAAGATGCCGCCTAGCCCAGTACGCTATCTGAAATAGGAGCGACGTAACTTGAACAAATGTGATAGAATTACGCTGAATTCTTATATTAACCGTAATATAAAACGACCTAATCGGGTCTCTGTTTGCCTTATCCTAGAAGTTTAACAGCGCATTTTACTCGCCATTTCATGCGCTTTGAGAGGCCGCTTAGCCCAATACGCTATCTGGAATAGGAGCGACGTAAATTGAACAAATGTGATAGAATTTCCGTGAATTCTTATATTAACCTTAATGTAAAATGATCCAATCGGGTCTCTGTTCGCCCTACCATAGAAGTCTAATAGTGCATTTCACTCGCCATTTCATGCGCTTTGAGATGCCGCTTAGCCCAATACGCTATCTGAAATAGGAGCAACGAAAGTTGAACAAATGTGATAGAATTTCGCTGAATGATTTTATTAACCAGAATGTAAAATGATCTAATCGGGTCTCTGTTCGCCCTAGCCTAGAAGTTTAATAGTGCATTTCACTCGTCATTTCATGCGCTTTCAGTTGCCGCTTAGCCCAATACGCTATCTGAAATAGGAGCGACGTAAATTGAACAAATGTGATAGAATTACGCTGCATTCTTATATTAACCGTAATATAAAATGATCTAATCGGGTATCTGTTTGCCTTATCCTAGAAGTTTAATAGTGCATTATACTCGCCATTTCATGCGCTTCGAGATGCCGCTTAGCTCAATACGCTATCTGAAATAGGAGCGACGAAAGTTGAACAAATGTGATAGAATTTTGCTGAATTCTTAAATTAACCATAATATAAAATGATCTAATCGGGTCTCTGCTTGCCCTACCCTAGAAGTTTAATAGTGCATTTTACTCGTCATTTCATACGCTTTGAATGCCGCTTTGCCCAATACGCTATCTGAAATAGGAGCGACGTAAATTGAACAAATGTGATAGAATTTCACTGAATTCTTATATTAACCAAAATATAAAATGATCTAATCGGGTCTCTGATTGCCCTATCATAGAAGTTTAATAGTGCATTTCACTCGCCATTCCACGCGCTTTAAGATGCCGCCTAGCCCAGTACGCTATCTGAAATAGGAACGACGTGAGTTGAACAAATGTGATAGAATTTTGCTGAATTCTTAAATTAACCATAATATAAACTGATCTAATCGGGTCTCTGTTTGCCCTACCCTAGAAGTTTAACAGTGCATTTTACTCGCCATTCCACGCGCTTTAAGATGCCGCCTAGCCCAGTACGCTAACTGAAATAGGAACGACGTAAATTGAAGAAATGTGATAGGATTTTGCAGAATTCTTAAATTAACCATAATATAAAATTATCTAATCGGGTCTCTGGTTGCCCTACCCTAGAAATTTAACAGTGCATTTTACTCGCCATTTCATGCGCTTTGAGATGCCGCTTAACCCAATACGCTGTCTGAAATAGGAGCGACGTAAGTTGAACAAAGGTGATAGAATTTCGCTTAATTCTTTTATTAACCATAATGTAAAATGGTCTAATCGGGTCTCTGATTGCCCTATCATAGAAGTTTAGTAGTGCATTTTACTGGCCATTCCACGCGCTTTAAGAAGCCGCCTTGCCCTGTAGGCTATCTGAAATAGAAGCGACGAAAGTTGAACAAATGTGATAGAATTACGCTGCATTCTTATATTAACCGTAATATAAAATGATCTAATCGGGTCTCTGTTTGCCTTATCCTAGAAGTTTAATAGTGCATTATACTCGCCATTTCATGCGCTTTGAGATGCCGCTTAGCCCAATGCGCTATCTGAAATAGGAGCGACGTAAGTTGAACAAATGTGATAGAATTTCGCTGAATTCTTTTATTAACCATAATGTAAAATGATCTAATCGGGTCTCTGCTCGCCCTAGACTAGAAGTTTAATAGTGCATTTTATTCGCCATTGCATGCGCTTTGAGATGCCGCTTATCCGAATACGCTATCTGAAATAGGAGCGACGTAAATTGAACAAATGTGATAGAATTTCCCTGAAATCTTATATTAAACAAAATATAAAATGATTTAGTCGGGTCTCTGATCGCCCTATCATAAAAGGTTAATAGTGCATTCAACTCGCCATTCCACGCGCTTTAAGATGCCGCCTAGCCCAATTCGCTATCTGAAATAGGAGCGACGTAAATTGAACAAATGTGATAGAATTTCGCTGAATTCTTAAATAACCATAATATAAAATGATCTAATCGGGTCTCTGATTGCCCTACCATAGAAGTTAAGTGGTGCATTTTACTCGCCATTCCACGCGCTTTAATATGCCGCCTAGCCCAGTACGCTATCTGAAATAGGAGCGACGTAAATTGAACAAATGTGATAGAATTTCGCTTAATTCTTTTATTAACCTTAATGTAAAATGACCTAATCGGGTCTCTGATTGCCCTATCATAGAAGATTAGTAGTGCATTTTACTCGCCATTCCACGCGCTTTAAGATGCCGCCTAGCCCTGTAGGCTATCTGAAATAGGAGCGACGAAAGTTGAACAAATGTGATAGAATTACGCTGCATTCTTATATTAACCGTAATATAAAATGATCTAATCGGGTCTCTGTTTGCCTTATCCTAGAAGTTTAATAGTGCATTATACTCGCCATTTCATGCGCTTTGAGATGCCGCTTAGCCCAGTACGCTATCTGAAATATCAAAGACGTAAATTGAACAAATGTGATAGAATTTCGCTGAATTCTTATATTACCCTTAATGTAAAATGATCTAATCGGGTCTCTGTTCGCCCTACCCTAGAAGTTTAATAGTGCGTTTCACTCGTAATTGCATGCGCTTTGAGATGCCGCATAGCCCAATTAGCTATATGAAATAGGAGCGACGTAAATTGAACAAATGTGATAGAATTTCGCTGAATCCTTGTATTAACCAAAATATAAAATGATCTGATCGGGTCTCTGATTGCCCTATCATAGAAGTTTAATAGTGCATTTCACTCGCCATTCCACGCGCTTTAAGATGCCGCCTAGCCCAGTACGCTATCAGAAATAGGAACGACGTAAATTGAACAAATGTGATAGAATTTTGCTGAATTCTTAAATTAACCATAATATAAACTGATCTAATCGTGTCTCTGTTTGTCCTACCCTAGAAGTTTAACAGTGCATTTTACTCGCCATTCCACGCGCTTTAAGATGCCGCCTAGCCCAGTACGCTAACTGAAATAGGAACGACGTAAATTGAAGAAATGTGATAGGATTTTGCAGAATTCTTAAATTAACCATAATATAAAATTATCTAATCGGGTCTCTGGTTGCCCTACCCTAGAAATTTAACAGTGCATTTTACTCGGCATTTCATGCGCTTTGAGATGCCGCTTAGCCCAATACGCTATCTGAAATAGGAGCGACGTAAGTTGAACAAATGTGATAGAATTACGCTGCATTCTTATATTAACCGTAATATAAAATGATCTTATCGGGTCTCTGTTTGCCTTATCCTAGAAGTTTAATAGTGCATTATACTCGCCATTTCATGCGCTTTGAGATGCCGCTTAGCCCAATGCGCTATCTGCAATAGGAGCGACGTAAGTTGAACAAATGTGATAGAATTTCGCTGAATTCTTTTATTAACCATAATGTAAAATGATCTAATCGGGACTCTGCTCGCCCTAGCCTAGAAGTTTAATAGTGCATTTTATTCGCCATTGCATGCGCTTTGAGATGCCGCTTAGCCGAATACGCTATCTGAAATAGGAGCGACGTAAATTGAACAAATGTGATAGAATTTCCCTGAAATCTTATATTAAACAAAATATAAAATGATTTAGTCGGGTCTCTGATCGCCCTATCATGAAAGGTTAATAGTGCATTCTACTCGCCATTCCACGCGCTTTAAGATGCCGCCTAGCCCAATACGCTATCTGAAATAGGAGCGACGTAAATTGATCAAATGTGATAGAATTTCGCTGAATTCTTAAATAAACCATAATATAAAATGATCAAATCGGGTCTCTGTTTGCCTTATCCTAGAAGTTTAATAGTGCATTATACTCGCCATTTCATGCGCTTTGAGATGCCGCTTAGCCCAGTACGCTATCTGAAATAGGAGCGACGTAAATTGAACAAATGTGATCGAATTTCGCTGAATTCTTAAATTAACCATAATATAAAATTATCTAATCGGGTCTCTGATTGCCCTATCATAGAAGTTTAGTAGTGCATTTTACTCGCCATTTTATGCGCTTTCAGATGCCGCTTAGCACAATACGCTATCTGAAATAGGAGCGACGTAAATTGAACAAATATGATAGAATTTCGCTGAATTCTTAAATTAACCATAATATAAAATGATCTAATCGGGTCTCTGTTTGCCCTACCCTAGAAGTTTAATAGTGCAGTTTACTCGCCATTTCATGCGCTTTGAGATGACGCTTAGCCCAATACGCTATCTGAAATAGGAGCGACGTAAATTGAACAAATGTGATAGAATTTCCCTGACATCTTATATTAAACAAAATATAAAATGATCGAATCGGGTCTCTGACTGCCCTATCATTGAAGTTTAACAGTGCATTTTACTCGCCATTCCACGCGCTTTAAGATGCCGCCTAGCCCAGTACGCTATCTGAAATAGGAGCGACGTGAATTCAACAAATGTGATAGAATCTTGCTGAATTCTTAAATTAACCATAATATAAAATGATCTAATCGGGTCTCTGTTTGCCCTACCCTAGGAGTTCAATAGTGCATTTTACTCGCCATTTCATGCGCTTTGAGATGCCGCTTAG
Source organism: Macropis europaea (assembly GCA_916610135.2). Lineage (NCBI taxonomy): Eukaryota > Metazoa > Arthropoda > Insecta > Hymenoptera > Melittidae > Macropis > Macropis europaea. The sequence goes on along the minus strand of CAKAJE020001199.1, from coordinate 144,922 downwards.
CCCAATACGCTATCTGAAATATGAGCGACACGAATTGAACAAATGTGATAGAATTTCCCTGAAATCTTGTATTAAACAAAATATAAAATGATCTAATCGCGTCTCTGATTGCCCTATCATACAAGTATAATAGTGCATTTTACTCGCCACTCCACGCGCTTTAGGATGCCGCCTAGCCCAGTACGATATCCGAAATAGGAGCGACGTAAATTGAACAAATGTGATAGAATTTTGCTGAATTCTTATATTAACCATAATATAAAATGATCTAATCGGGTCTCTGTTTGCCCTACCCTAGAAGTTTAATAGTGCATTTTACTCGCCATTTCATGCGCTTTGAGATGCCGCTTAACCCAATACGCTATCTGAAATAGGAGCAACGAAAGTTGAACAAATGTGATAGAATTTCGCTGAATTATTTTATTAACCAGAATGTAAAATGATCTAATCGGGTCTCTGTTCGCCCTAGCCTAGAAGTTTAATAGTGCATTTCACTCGTCATTTCATGCGCTTTCAGTTGCCGCTTAGCCCAATACGCTATCTGAAATAGGAGCGACGTAAATTGAACAAATGTGATAGAATTTCCCTGAAAGCTTATATTAAACAAAATATAAAATGATCTAATCGGGTCTCTGATTGCCCTATCATAGAAGATTAGTAGTGCATTTTACTCGCCATTCCACGCGCTTTAAGATGCCGCCTAGCCCAGTACGCTATCTGAAATAGGAGCGACGTAACTTGAACAAATGTGATAGAATTACGCTGCATTCTTATATTAACCGTAATATAAAATGATCTAATCGGGTATCTGTTTGCCTTATCCTAGAAGTTTAATAGTGCATTATACTCGCCATTTCATGCGCTTCGAGATGCCGCTTAGCTCAATACGCTATCTGAAATAGGAGCGACGAAAGTTGAACAAATGTGATAGAATTTTGCTGAATTCTTAAATTAACCATAATATAAAATGATCTAATCGGGTCTCTGCTTGCCCTACCATGGAAGTTTAATAGTGCATTTTACTCGTCATTTCATGCGCATTGAGATGCCGCTTTGCCCAATACGCTATCTGAAATAGGAGCGACGTAAATTGAACGAATGTGATAGAATTTCGCTCAATTCTTAAATTAACCATAATATAAAATGATCTAATCGGGTCTCTGTTTGCCCTATTCTAGAACTTTAATAGTGCATTTTACTCGTCATTTCATGCGCTTTGAGATGCCGCTTAGCCTAATACGCTATCTGAAATTGGAGCGATATAAGTTGAACAAATGTGATAGAATCTCGCTGAATTCTTTTATTAACCATAATGTAAAACGATCTAATCGGATCTCTGTCCGCCCGAGTCTAGAACATTAATAGTGCCTTTTATTCACCATTTCATACGCTTTGAATGCCGCTTTACCCAATACGCTATCTGAAATAGGAGCGACGTAAATTGAACAAATGTGATAGAATTTCGCTGAATTCTTATATTAACCAAAGTATAAAATGATCTAATCTAGTCTCTGATTGCCCTATCATAGAAGGTTAATAGTGCATTTTACTCGCCATTCCACGCGCTTTAAGATGCCGCCTAGCCCAGTACGCTGTCTGAAATAGAAGCGACGCAAATTGAACAAGTGTGATAGAATTTCCCTGACATCTTATATTAAACAAAATATAAAATGATCGAATCGGGTCTCTGACTGCCCTATCATTGAAGTTTAACAGTGCATTTTACTCGCCATTCCACGCGCTTTAAGATGCCGCCTAGCCCAGTACGCTATCTGAAATAGGAGCGACGTGAATTCAACAAATGTGATAGAATCTTGCTGAATTCTTAAATTAACCATAATATAAAATGATCTAATCGGGTCTCTGTTTGCCCTACCCTAGGAGTTCAATAGTGCATTTTACTCGCCATTTCATGCGCTTTGAGATGCCGCTTAGCCCAATACGCTATCTGAAATATGAGCGACACGAATTGAACAAATGTGATAGAATTTCCCTGAAATCTTGTATTAAACAAAATATAAAATGATCTAATCGCGTCTCTGATTGCCCTATCATACAAGTATAATAGTGCATTTTACTCGCCACTCCACGCGCTTTAGGATGCCGCCTAGCCCAGTACGATATCCGAAATAGGAGCGACGTAAATTGAACAAATGTGATAGAATTTTGCTGAATTCTTAAATTAACCATAATATAAAATGATCTAATCGGGTCTCTGTTTGCCCTACCCTAGAAGTTTAATAGTGCATTTTACTCGCCATTTCATGCGCTTTGAGATGCCGCTTAACCCAATACGCTATCTGAAATAGGAGCAACGAAAGTTGAACAAATGTGATAGAATTTCGCTGAATTATTTTATTAACCAGAATGTAAAATGATCTAATCGGGTCTCTGTTCGCCCTAGCCTAGAAGTTTAATAGTGCATTTCACTCGTCATTTCATGCGCTTTCAGTTGCCGCTTAGCCCAATACGCTATCTGAAATAGGAGCGACGTAAATTGAACAAATGTGATAGAATTTCCCTGAAAGCTTATATTAAACAAAATATAAAATGATCTAATCGGGTCTCTGATTGCCCTATCATAGAAGATTAGTAGTGCATTTTACTCGCCATTCCACGCGCTTTAAGATGCCGCCTAGCCCAGTACGCTATCTGAAATAGGAGCGACGTAACTTGAACAAATGTGATAGAATTACGCTGCATTCTTATATTAACCGTAATATAAAATGATCTAATCGGGTATCTGTTTGCCTTATCCTAGAAGTTTAATAGTGCATTATACTCGCCATTTCATGCGCTTCGAGATGCCGCTTAGCTCAATACGCTATCTGAAATAGGAGCGACGAAAGTTGAACAAATGTGATAGAATTTTGCTGAATTCTTAAATTAACCATAATATAAAATGATCTAATCGGGTCTCTGCTTGCCCTACCATGGAAGTTTAATAGTGCATTTTACTCGTCATTTCATGCGCATTGAGATGCCGCTTTGCCCAATACGCTATCTGAAATAGGAGCGACGTAAATTGAACGAATGTGATAGAATTTCGCTCAATTCTTAAATTAACCATAATATAAAATGATCTAATCGGGTCTCTGTTTGCCCTATTCTAGAACTTTAATAGTGCATTTTACTCGTCATTTCATGCGCTTTGAGATGCCGCTTAGCCTAATACGCTATCTGAAATTGGAGCGATATAAGTTGAACAAATGTGATAGAATCTCGCTGAATTCTTTTATTAACCATAATGTAAAACGATCTAATCGGATCTCTGTCCGCCCGAGTCTAGAACATTAATAGTGCCTTTTATTCACCATTTCATACGCTTTGAATGCCGCTTTACCCAATACGCTATCTGAAATAGGAGCGACGTAAATTGAACAAATGTGATAGAATTTCGCTGAATTCTTATATTAACCAAAGTATAAAATGATCTAATCTAGTCTCTGATTGCCCTATCATAGAAGGTTAATAGTGCATTTTACTCGCCATTCCACGCGCTTTAAGATGCCGCCTAGCCCAGTACGCTGTCTGAAATAGAAGCGACGCAAATTGAACAAGTGTGATAGAATCTCGCTGAATACTTATATTAACCTTAATGTAAAATGATCTAATCGGGTCTCTGTTCGCCCTACCCTAGAAGTTTAATAGTGCATGTAACTCGTCATTTCATGCGCTTTGAGATGACGCTTAACCCAATACGCTATCTGAAATAGGAGCGACGTAAGTTGAACAAATGTGACAGAATTACGCTGCATTCTTATATTCACATTAATGTAAAATGATCTCTTCGGGTCTCTGTTCGCCCGAGTCTAGAACTTTAATAGTGCATTTTATTCGCCAGTTCGTACGCTTTGAGATGCCGCTTTGCCCAATACGCTATCTGAAATAGGAGCGATGTAAATTGAACAAATGTGATAGAATTTCGCTGAATTCTTAAATTAACCATAATATAAAATGATCTAATCGGGTCTCTGTTTGCCCTACCCTAGAAGTTTAATAGTGCAGTTTACTCGCCATTTCATGCGCTTTGAGATGACGCTTAGCCCAATACGCTATCTGAAATAGGAGCGACGTAAATTGAACAAATGTGATAGAATTTCCCTGACATCTTATATTAAACAAAATATAAAATGATCGAATCGGGTCTCTGACTGCCCTATCATTGAAGTTTAACAGTGCATTTTACTCGCCATTCCACGCGCTTTAAGATGCCGCCTAGCCCAGTACGCTATCTGAAATAGGAGCGACGTGAATTCAACAAATGTGATAGAATCTTGCTGAATTCTTAAATTAACCATAATATAAAATGATCTAATCGGGTCTCTGTTTGCCCTACCCTAGGAGTTCAATAGTGCATTTTACTCGCCATTTCATGCGCTTTGAGATGCCGCTTAGCCCAATACGCTATCTGAAATATGAGCGACACGAATTGAACAAATGTGATAGAATTTCCCTGAAATCTTGTATTAAACAAAATATAAAATGATCTAATCGCGTCTCTGATTGCCCTATCATACAAGTATAATAGTGCATTTTACTCGCCACTCCACGCGCTTTAGGATGCCGCCTAGCCCAGTACGATATCCGAAATAGGAGCGACGTAAATTGAACAAATGTGATAGAATTTTGCTGAATTCTTAAATTAACCATAATATAAAATGATCTAATCGGGTCTCTGTTTGCCCTACCCTAGAAGTTTAATAGTGCATTTTACTCGCCATTTCATGCGCTTTGAGATGCCGCTTAACCCAATACGCTATCTGAAATAGGAGCAACGAAAGTTGAACAAATGTGATAGAATTTCGCTGAATTATTTTATTAACCAGAATGTAAAATGATCTAATCGGGTCTCTGTTCGCCCTAGCCTAGAAGTTTAATAGTGCATTTCACTCGTCATTTCATGCGCTTTCAGTTGCCGCTTAGCCCAATACGCTATCTGAAATAGGAGCGACGTAAATTGAACAAATGTGATAGAATTTCCCTGAAAGCTTATATTAAACAAAATATAAAATGATCTAATCGGGTCTCTGATTGCCCTATCATAGAAGATTAGTAGTGCATTTTACTCGCCATTCCACGCGCTTTAAGATGCCGCCTAGCCCAGTACGCTATCTGAAATAGGAGCGACGTAACTTGAACAAATGTGATAGAATTACGCTGCATTCTTATATTAACCGTAATATAAAATGATCTAATCGGGTATCTGTTTGCCTTATCCTAGAAGTTTAATAGTGCATTATACTCGCCATTTCATGCGCTTCGAGATGCCGCTTAGCTCAATACGCTATCTGAAATAGGAGCGACGAAAGTTGAACAAATGTGATAGAATTTTGCAGAATTCTTAAATTAACCATAATATAAAATGATCTAATCGGGTCTCTGCTTGCCCTACCATGGAAGTTTAATAGTGCATTTTACTCGTCATTTCATGCGCATTGAGATGCCGCTTTGCCCAATACGCTATCTGAAATAGGAGCGACGTAAATTGAACGAATGTGATAGAATTTCGCTCAATTCTTAAATTAACCATAATATAAAATGATCTAATCGGGTCTCTGTTTGCCCTATTCTAGAACTTTAATAGTGCATTTTACTCGTCATTTCATGCGCTTTGAGACGCCGCTTAGCCTAATACGCTATCTGAAATTGGAGCGATATAAGTTGAACAAATGTGATAGAATCTCGCTGAATTCTTTTATTAACCATAATGTAAAACGATCTAATCGGATCTCTGTCCGCCCGAGTCTAGAACATTAATAGTGCCTTTTATTCACCATTTCATACGCTTTGAATGCCGCTTTACCCAATACGCTATCTGAAATAGGAGCGACGTAAATTGAACAAATGTGATAGAATTTCGCTGAATTCTTATATTAACCAAAGTATAAAATGATCTAATCTAGTCTCTGATTGCCCTATCATAGAAGGTTAATAGTGCATTTTACTCGCCATTCCACGCGCTTTAAGATGCCGCCTAGCCCAGTACGCTGTCTGAAATAGAAGCGACGCAAATTGAACAAGTGTGATAGAATCTCGCTGAATACTTATATTAACCTTAATGTAAAATGATCTAATCGGGTCTCTGTTCGCCCTACCCTAGAAGTTTAATAGTGCATGTAACTCGTCATTTCATGCGCTTTGAGATGACGCTTAACCCAATACGCTATCTGAAATAGGAGCGACGTAAGTTGAACAAATGTGACAGAATTACGCTGCATTCTTATATTCACATTAATGTAAAATGATCTCTTCGGGTCTCTGTTCGCCCGAGTCTAGAACTTTAATAGTGCATTTTATTCGCCAGTTCGTACGCTTTGAGATGCCGCTTTGCCCAATACGCTATCTGAAATAGGAGCGATGTAAATTGAACAAATGTGATAGAATTTCACTGAATTCTTATATTAACCAAAATATAAAATGATCTAATCGGGTCTCTGATTGCCTTAGCATAGAAGTTTAATAGTGCATTTTACTCGCCATTCCGAGCGCGTTAAGATGCCGCATAGCCCAATACGCTATCTGAAATAGGAGCGACGTAAATTGAACAAATGTGATAGAATTTCGCTGAATTCTTAAATTAACTATAATATAAAATGATCTAATCGGGTCACTGATTGCCCTACCCTAGAAGTTTAATAGTGCATTTTACTCGCCATTCCGAGCGCGTTAAGATGCCGCATAGCCCAATACGCTATCTGAAATAGGAGCGACGTAAATTGAACAAATGTGATAGAATTTCGCTGAATTCTTAAATTAACTATAATATAAAATGATCTAATCGGGTCACTGATTGCCCTACCCTAGAAGTTTAATAGTGCATTTTACTTGCCATTTCATGCGCTTTGAGATGCCGCTTAGCACAATACGCTATCTGAAATAGGAACGACGTAAATTGAACAAATGTGATAGAATTTCGCTGAATTCTTAAATTAACCATAATATAAAACGACCTAATCGGGTCTCTGTTTGCCTTATCCTAGAAGTTTAATAGCGCATTTTACTCGCCATTTCATGCGCTTTGAGAGGCCGCATAGCCCAATACGCTATCTGGAATAGGAGCGACGTAAATTGAACAAATGTGATAGAATTTCCGTGAATTCTTATATTAACCTTAATGTAAAATGATCCAATCGGGTCTCTGTTCGCCCTACCATAGAAGTCTAATAGTGCATTTCACTCGCCATTTCATGCGCTTTGAGATGCCGCTTAGCCCAATACGCTATCTGAAATAGGAGCAACGAAAGTTGAACAAATGTGATAGAATTTCGCTGAATTATTTTATTAACCAGAATGTAAAATGATCTAATCGGGTCTCTGTTCGCCCTAGCCTAGAAGTTTAATAGTGCATTTCACTCGTCATTTCATGCGGTTTCAGTTGCCGCTTAGCCCAATACGCTATCTGAAATAGGAGCGACGTAAATTGAACAAATGTGATAGAATTTCCCTGAAAGCTTATATTAAACAAAATATAAAATGATCTAATCGGGTCTCTGATTGCCCTATCATAGAAGATTAGTAGTGCATTTTACTCGCCATTCCACGCGCTTTAAGATGCCGCCTAGCCCAGTGCGCTATCTGAAATAGGAGCGACGTAACTTGAACAAATGTGATAGAATTACGCTGCATTCTTATATTAACCGTAATATAAAATGATCTAATCGGGTATCTGTTTGCCTTATCCTAGAAGTTTAATAGTGCATTATACTCGCCATTTCATGCGCTTCGAGATGCCGCTTAGCTCAATACGCTATCTGAAATAGGAGCGACGAAAGTTGAACAAATGTGACAGAATTTTGCTGAATTCTTAAATTAACCATAATATAAAATGATCTAATCGGGTCTCTGCTTGCCCTACCCTAGAAGTTTAATAGTGCATTTTACTCGTCATTTCATACGCTTTGAATGCCGCTTTGCCCAATACGCTATCTGAAATAGGAGCGACGTAAATTGAACAAATGTGATAGAATTTCACTGAATTCTTATATTAACCAAAATATAAAAGGATCTAATCGGGTCTCTGATTGCCCTAGCACAGAAGTTTAATAGTGCATTTTACTCGCCATTCCGAGCGCGTTAATATGCCGCACAGCCCAATACGCTATCTGAAATAGGGGCGACGTAAATTGAACAAATGTGATAGAATTTCGCTGAATTCTTAAATTAACTATAATATAAAATGATCTAATCGGGTCACTGATTGCCCTACCCTAGAAGTTTAATAGTGCATTTTACTTGCCATTTCATGCGCTTTGAGATGCCGCTTAGCACAATACGCTATCTGAAATAGGAACGACGTAAATTGAACAAATGTGATAGAATTTGGCTGAATTCTTAAATTAACCATAACATAAAATGATCTAATCGGGTCCTTGTTTGCCCTACCCTAGAAGTTGAATAGTGCATTTCACTCGTCATTTCATGCGCTTTGAGATGCCGCTTAGCCCAATACGCTATCTGAAATAGGAGCGACGTAAATTGAACAAATGTGATAGAATTTCGCTGAATTCTTATATTAACCAAAGTATAAAATGATCTAATCTAGTCTCTGATTGCCCTATCATAGAAGGTTAATAGTGCATTTTACTCGCCATTCCACGCGCTTTAAGATGCCGCCTAGCCCAGTACGCTGTCTGAAATAGAAGCGACGCAAATTGAACAAGTGTGATAGAATCTCGCTGAATACTTATATTAACCTTAATGTAAAATGATCTAATCGGGTCTCTGTTCGCCCTACCCTAGAAGTTTAATAGTGAATTTTGTTCGCCATTTCATGCGCTTTGAGATGCCGCATAGCCTAATACGCTATCTGAAATAGGAGCGACGTAAATTGAACAAATGTGATAGAATTTCCGTGAATTCTTATATTAACCTTAATGTAAAATGATCTAATCGGGTCTCTGTTCGCCCTACCATAGAAGTCTAATAGTGCATTTCACTCGCCATTTCATGCGCTTTGAGATGCCGCTTAGCCCAATACGCTATCTGAAATAGGAGCGACGTCAGTTGAACAAATGTGATAGAATTTCGCTGAATTCTTTTATTAACCATAATGTAAAATGATCTGATCGGGTCTCTGTTCGCCCTAGCCTAGAAGTTTAATAGTGCATTTTATTCGCCATTTCATGCGCTTTGAGATGCCGCTTAGCCGAATACGCCATCTGAAATAGGAGCGACGTAAATTGAACAAATGTGATAGAATTTCCCTGAAATCTTATATTAATCAAAATATAAAATGATCTAATCGGGTCTCTGATTGCCGTATCATAAAAGATTAGTAGTGCATTTCACTCGCCATTTCATGCGCTTTGAGATCCCGCTTAGCCCAATACGCCATCTGAAATAGGAGCGACGTAAATAGAACAAATGTGATAGAATTTCCCTGAAATCTTATATTAATCAAAATATAAAATGATCTAATCGGGTCTCTGATTGCCCTATCATAGAAGATTAGTAGTGCATTTTACTCGCCATTCCACGCGCTTTAAGATGCCGCCTATCCCAGTACGCTATCTGAAATAGGAGCGACGTAACTTGAACAAATGTGATAGAATTACGCTGAATTCTTATATTAACCGTAATATAAAACGACCTAATCGGGTCTCTGTTTGCCTTATCCTAGAAGTTTAATAGCGCATTTTACTCGCCATTTCATGCGCTTTGAGAGGCCGCTTAGCCCAATACGCTATCTGGAATAGGAGCGACGTAAATTGAACAAATGTGATAGAATTTCCGTGAATTCTTATATTAACGTTAATGTAAAATGATCCAATCGGGTCTCTGTTCGCCCTACCATAGAAGTCTAATAGTGCATTTCACTCGCCATTTCATGCGCTTTGAGATGCCGCTTAGCCCAATACGCTATCTGAAATAGGAGCGACGTAAGTTGAACAAATGTGATAGAATTACGCTGAATTCTTTTATTAACCATAATGTAAAATGATCTGCTCGGGTCACTGTTCGCCCTAGCCTAGAAGTTTAACAGTTCATTTTATTCGCCATTTCATGCGCTTTGAGATGCCGCTTAGCCCAATACGCTATCTGAAATTGGAACGACGTAAATTGAACAAATGTGATAGAATTTCGCTGAATTCTTAAATGAACCATAATATAAAATGATCTAATCGTGTCTCTGATTGCCCTATCATAGAAGTTAAATAGTGCATTTTACTCGCCATTCCGCGCCCTTTAAGATGCCGCCTAGCCCAGTACGCTATCTGAAATAGGAGCGACGTAACTTGAACAAATGTGATAGAATCACGCTGCATTCTTATATTAACCGTAATATAAAATGATCTAATCGGGTCTCTGTTTGCCTTATCCTAGAAGTATAATAGTGCATTATACTCGCCATTTCATGCGCTTTTAGATGCCGCTTAGTCCAGGACGCTACCTGAAATAGGAACGACGTAAATTGAACAAATGTGAGAGAATTTTGCTGAATTCTTAAATTAACCATAATATAAAATGATCTAATCGGGTCCCTGTTTGCCCTACCCTAGAAGTTTAATAGTGCATTTCACTCGTCATTTCATGCGCTTTAAGATGCCGCCTAGCCCAGTACGCTATCTGAAATAGGAGCGACCTAAATTAAACGTATGTGATAGAATTTCGCTGAATTCTTAAATTAACTATAATATAAAATGATCTAATCGCGTCACTGATTGCCCTACGCTAGAAGTTTAATAGTGCATTTTAGTCGCCATTTCATGCGCCTTAAGATGCCGCATAGCACAATACGCTATCTGAAATAGGAGCGACGTAAATTGAACAAATGTGATAGAATTTCCATGAATTCTTATATTAACCTCAATATAAAATGATCTAATCGGGTCTCTGTTCGCCCTACCATAGAAGTCTTATAGTGCATTTCACTCGCCATTTCATGCGCTTTGAGATGCCGCTTAGCCCAATACGCTACCTGAAATAGGAGCGACCTAAATTGAACGAATGTGATAGAATTTCGCTCAATTCTTAAATTAACCATAATATAAAATGATCTAATCGGGTCTCTGTTTGCCCTACCCTAGAACTTTAATAGTGCATTTTACTCGTTATTTCATGCGCTTTGAGATGCCGCTTAGCCTAATACGCTATCTGAAATTGGAGTGATATAAGTTGAAAAAATGTGATAGAATTTCGCTGAATTCTTTTATTAACCATAATGTAAAATGATCTAATCGGGTCTCTGTTTGCCCTACCCTAGGAGTTTAATAGTGCATTTTACTCGCCATTTCATGCGCTTTGAGATGCCGCTTAGCCCAATACGCTATCTGAAATATGAGTGACACGATTTGAACAAATGTGATAGAATTTCCCTGAAATCTTGTATTAAACAAAATATAAAATGATCAAATCGCGTCTCTGATTGCCCTATCATACAAGTTTAATAGTGCATTTTACTCGCCATTACGAGCGCTTTAAGATGCCGCATAGCACAATACGCTATCTGAAATAGGAGCGACGTAAATTGAACAAATGTGATAGAATTTCACTGAATTCTTATATTAACCAAAATATAAAATGATCTAATCGGGTCTCTGATTGCCCTATCATAGAAGATTAATAGTGCATTTTACTCGCCACTCCACGCGCTTTAGGATGCCGCCTAGCCCAGTACGCTATCTGAAATAGGAGCGACGTAAATCCAACAAATGTGATAGAATCTTGCTGAATTCTTAAATTAACCATAATATAAAATGATCTAATCGGGTCTCTGTTTGCCCTACCCTAGAAGTTTAATAGTGCATTTTACTCGCTATTTCATGCGCTTTGAGATACCGGCCAGCCCAGTACGCTATCTGAAATAGGAGCGACGTAATTTGAAGAAATGTGATAGAATTACGCTGAATTCTTATATTAACCGTAATATAAAATGATCTAATCGGGTCTCTGTTTGCCCTACCCTAGAAGATTAATAGTCCATTTTATTCGCCATTTCATGCGCTTTGAGATGCCGGTTAGCCCAATACGCTAACTGAAATAGGAGCGACGTAAATAGAACAAATGTGATAGAATTTTGCTGAATTCTTAAAATAACCATAATATAAAATGATCTAATCGGGTATCTGTTTGCCTTATCCTAGAAGTTTAATAGTGCATTATACTCGCCATTTCATGCGCTTCGAGATGCCGCTTAGCTCAATACGCTATCTGAAATAGGAGCGACGAAAGTTGAACAAATGTGATAGAATTTCGCTGAATTATTTTATTAACCAGAATGTAAAATAATCTAATCTGGTCTCTGTTCGCCCTACCATAGAAGTCTTATAGTGCATTTCACTCGCCATTTCATACGCTTTGAGATGCCGCTTAGCCCAATACGCTATCTGAAATAGGAGCGAAGTAAATAGAACAAATGTGATAGAATTACGCTGAATTCTTAAATTAACTATAATATAAAACGATCTAATCGGGTCTCTTTGCCCTATCATAGAAGATTAATAGTGCATTTTACTCGCCACTCCACGCGCTTTAGGATGCCGCCTAGCCCAGTACGCTATCCGAAATAGGAGCGACGTAAACTGAACAAATGTGATAGAATTTTGCTGAATTCTTAAATTAACCATAATATAAAATGATCTAATCGGGTCTCTGATTGCCTTATCCTAGAAGTTTAGTATTGCATTTTACTCGCCATTTCATGCGCTTTGAGATGCCGCTTAGCCCAATACGCTATCTGAGATAGGAGCGACGTAAATTGAACAAATGTGATAGAATTTCGCTGAATTCTTATATTAACAAAAATATAAAATGATCTAATCGGGTCTCTCTTTGCCTTATCCTAGAAGCTTAATAGTGCATTTTATTCGCCATTGCATGCGCTTTGAGATGCCGCTTAGCCGAATACGCTATCTGAAATAGGAGCGACGTAAATTGAACAAATGTGATAGAATTTCCCTGAAATCTTATATTAAACAAAATATAAAATGATTTAGTCGGGTCTCTGATCGACCTATCATAGAAGATTAATAGTGCATTTTACTCGCCATTCCACGCGCTTTAAGAGGCCGCCTAGCCCAGTACGCTATCTGAAATAGGAGCGACGTAACTTGAACAAATGTGATAGAATTACGCTGAATTCTTATATTAACCGTAATATAAAACGACCTAATCGGGTCTCTGTTTGCCTTATCCTAGAAGTTTAATAGCGCATTTTACTCGCCATTTCATGCGCTTTGAGATGCCGCTTAGCCCAATACGCTATCTGAAATAGGAGCGACGTAAATTGAGCAAATGTGATAGAATTTTGCTGAATTCTTAAATTAACCATAATATAAAATGACCTAATCGGGTCTCTGTTTGCCCTACCGTAGAAGTTTAATAGTGTATTTTACTCGCCATTGCATGTGCTTTGAGATGCCGCTATGCCCAATAAGCTATGTGTAATAGGAGCGACGTAAATTTCACAAATGTGATAGAATTTCGTTGAATTCTTATATTAACCAAAATATAAAATGATCTAATCGGGTCTCTGATTGCCCTATCATAGAAGTTTAAGAGTGCATTTTACTCGCCATTCCACGCGCTTTAAGATGCCGCCTAGCCCAGTACGCTATCTGAAATAGGAGCGACGTAACTTGAACAAATGTGATAGAATCACGCTGCATTCTTATATTAACCGTAATATAAAATGATCTAATCGGGTCCCTGTCTGCCTTATCCTAGAAGTATAATAGTGCATTATACTCGCCATTTCATGCGCTTTTAGATGCCGCTTAGCCCAGGACGCTATCTGAAATAGGAACGACGTAAATTGAACAAATGTGAGAGAATTTTGCTGAATTCTTAAATTAACCATAATATAAAATGATCTAATCGGGTCTCTGTTTGCCCTACCCTAGAACTTTAATAGTGCATTTTACTCGTCATTTCATGCGCTTTGAGATGCCGCTTAGCCTAATACGCTATCTGAAATTGGAGCGATATAAGTTGAACAAATGTGATAGAATTTCGCTGAATTCTTTTATTAACCATAATGTAAAATGATCTAATCGGATCTCTGTTCGCCCGAGCCTAGAACTTTAATAGTGCATTTTATTCGCCATTTCAAACGCTTTGAGATGCCGCTTTGCCCAATACGCTATCTGAAATAGGAGCGACGTAAATTGAACAAATGTGATAGAATTTCACTGAATTCTTATATTAACCAAAATATAAAATGATCTAATCGGGTCTCTGATTGCCCTAGGATAGAAGTTAAATAGTGCATTTTACTCGCCATTCCGAACGCTTTAAGATGCCGCATAGCCCAGTTCGCTATCTCCAATAGGAGCGACGTAAATTGAACAAATGTGATAGAATTTCGCTGAATTCTTAAATTAACCATAACATAAAATGATCTAATCGGGTCTCTGTTTGCCCTACCCTAGATGTTTAATAGTGCATTTTGCTCGCCATTTCATGCGCTTTGAGATGCCGCTGAGCCCAATACGCTATTCGAAATAGGAGCGACGTAAATTGAACAAATGTGATAGAATTTCACTGAATTCTAATATTAACCAAAATATAAAATGATCTAATCGGGTCTCTGTTCGCCCTACCATAGAAGTCTAATGGTGCATTTCACTCGCCATTTCATGCGCTTTGCGATGCCGCTTAGCCCAGTACGCTATCTGAAATAGGAGCGACGTAAGTTGAACAAATGTGGTAGAATTTCGCTGAATTCTTTTATTAACCATAATGTAAAATGATCGGCTCGGGTCTCTGTTCGCCCTAGCCTAGAAGTTTAATAGTGCATTCCATTCGTCATTTCATGCGCTTTGAGATGCCGCTGAGCCCAATAAGCTATTTGTAATAGGAGCGACGCAAATTGAACAAATGTGATAGAATTTCGCTGAATTCTTATATTAACCAAAATATAAAATGATCTAATCGGGTCTCTGATTGCCCTATCATAGAATTTTAATAGTGCATTCTACTCGCCATTCCACCCGCTTTAAGACGCCGCCTAGCCCAGTTGGCTATCTGAAATAGGAGCGACGGAAATTGAACAAATGTGATAGAATTTTGCTGAATTCTTAAATTAACCATAATATAAAATGATCTAATCGGGTCTCTGTTTGCCCTACCCTAGAAGTTTAATAGTGCATTTCACTCGTCATTTCATGCGCTTTGAGATGCCGCTAAGCCCAATAAGCTATCTGTAATAGGAGCGACGAAAATTTTACAAATGTGATAGAATTTCGTTGAATTCTTATATTAACCAATATATAAAATGATCTAATCTGGTCTCTGATTGCCCTATCATAGAAGGTTAATAGTGCATTTTACTCGCCATTCCACTCGCTTTAAGATGCCGCCTAGCTCAGTACGCTGTCTGAAATAGAAGCGACGTAACTTGAACAAGTGTGATAGAATCTCGCTGAATACTTATATTAACCTTAATGTAAAATGATCTAAGCGGGTCTCTGTTCGCCCTAGCCTAGAAGTTTAATAGCGCATTTTATTCGTCATTTCATGCGCCTTGAGATGCCGCTTAACCCAATACGCTATCTGAAATAGGAGCGACGTAAATTGAACAAATGTGATAGAATTTCCCTGAAATCTTATATTAAACAAAATATAAAATGATCTAATCGGGTCTCTGATTGCCCTATCATAGAAGTATAGCAGTGCATTTTACTCGCCATTCCACGCGCTTTAAGATGCCGCCTAGCCCAGTACGCTATCTAAATTAGGAGCGACGTAAGTTGAACAAGTGTGATAGAATTACACTGAATTCTTATATTAACCGTAATATAAAATAATCTAATCGGGTCTCTGTTTGCCTTATCCTAGAAGTTTAGTATTGCATTTTACTCGCCATTTCATGCGCTTTGAGATACCGCTTAGCCCAATACGCTATCTGAAATAGGAGCGACGTAAATTGAGCAAATGTGATAGAATTTTGCTGAATTCTTAAATTAACCATAATATAAAATGATCTAATCGCGTCACTGTTTGCCCTACACTAGAAGTTTAATAGTGCATTTCACTCGTCATTCCATGCGCTTTGAGATGCCGCTAAGCCCAATAAGCTATCTGTAATAGGAGCGACGTAAATTTTACAAATGTGATAGAATTTCGTTGAATTCTTATATTAACCAATATATAAAATGATCTAATCGGGTCTCTGATTGCCCTATCATAGAAGTTTAATAGTGCACTTTACTCGCCATTCCACGCGCTTTAAGATGCCGCCTAGCCCAGTACGCTATCTGAAATAGGAACGACGTAAGTTGAACAAATGTGATAGAATTACGCTGAATTCTTATATTAACCGTAATATAAAATGATCTAATCGGGTCTCTGTTTGCCTTATCATTGAAGTATAATAGTGCATTATACTCGCCATTTCATGCGCTTTTAGATGCCGCTTAGCCCAGGACGCTATCTGAAATAGGAACGACGTAAATTGAACAAATGTGATAGAATTTTGCTGAATTCTTAAATTAACCATAATATAAAATGACCTAATCGGGTCTCTGTTTGCCCTACCCTAGAAGTTTAATAGTGCATTTCACTCGTCATTTCATGCGCTTTGAGATGCCGCTAAGCCCGATAAGCTATCTGTAATAGAAGCGACGTAAATTGAACGAATGTGATAGAATTTCGTTGAATTCTTATATTAACCAAAATATAAAATGATCTAATCGGGTCTCTGATTGCCCTACCCTAGAAGTTTAATAGTGCATTTTACTCACCATTCCACGCGCTTTAAGATGCCGCCTAGCCCAGTACGCTATCTGAAATAGGAGCGACGTAAATTGAACAAATGTGATAAAATTTTGCTGACATCTTAAATTAACCTTAATATAAAATGATCTCATCGGGTCTCTGTTTGCCCTACCCTAGAAGTTTAATAGTGCATTTTACTCGCCATTTCATGCGCCTTCAGATGCCGCTTAGCCCAATAAGCTATCCGAAATAGGAGCGACGTAAATTGAACAAATGTGATAGAATTTCCCTGAAATCTTATATTAAACAAAATATAAAATGATCTAATCGGGTCTGCGATTGCCCTATCATAGAAGTTTAACAGTGCATTTCACTCGTCATTTCATGCGCTTTGACATGCCGCTTAGCCCAATAAGATATCTGAAATAGGAGCGACGTAAATTGAACAAATGTGATAGAATTTCCCTGAAATCTTATATTAAACAAAATATAAAATGAGCTAATCGGGTCTCTGATTGCCCTATCATAAAAGTTGAACAGTGCATTTTACTCGCCATTCCACGCGCTTTAAGATGGCGCCTAGCCCAGTACGCTATCTGAAATAGGAGCGACGTAAGTTGAACAAATGTGATAGAATTTCGCTGAATTCTTTTATTAACCATAATGTAAAATGATCTGCTCGGGTCTCTGTTCGCCCTAGCCTAGAAGTTTAATAGTGCATTTCACTCGTCATTTCATGCGCTTTGAGAATCCGCTGAGCCCAATAAGCTACCTGTAATAGGAGCGACGTAAATTGAACAAATGTGATAGAATTTCGCTGAATTCTTAAATTAACCATAATATAAAATAACCTAATCGGGTCTCTGTTTGCCCTACCCTAGAAGTTTAATAGTGCATTTCACTCGTCATTTCATGCGCTTTGAGATGCCGCTAAGCCCAATAAGCTATCTGTAATAGAAGCGACGTAAATTGAACAAATGTGATAGAATTTCGTTGAATTCTTATATTAACCAAAATATAAAATGATCTAATCGGGTCTCTGATTGCCCTATCATAGATGTTTAATAGTGCATTTTACTCGCCATTTCATGCGCCTTCAGATGCCGCTTAGCCCAATAAGCTATCTGAAATAGGAGCGACCTAAATTGAACAAATGTGATAGAATTTCCCTCAAATCTTATATTAAACAAAATATAAAATGATCTAATCGGATCTCTGATTGCCCTATCATAGAAGTTTAACAGTGCATTTCACTCGTCATTCCATGCGCTTTGACATGCCGCTTATCCCAATAAGCTATCTGAAATAGGAGCGACGTAAATTGAACAAATGTGATAGAATTTCCCTGAAATCTTATATTAAACAAAATATAAAATGAGCTAATCGGGTCTCTGATTGCCCTATCATAGAAGTTTAGTAGTGCATTTTACTCGACATTCCACGACCTTTAAGATGCCGCCTAGCACAGTACGCTATCTGAAATAGGAGCGACGTAAGTTGAACAAATGTGATAGAATTTTGCTGAATTCTTAAATTAACCATAATATAAAATGATCTAATCGGGTCTCTGTTTGCCCTACCCGAGAAGTTTAATAGGGCATTTCACTCGACACTTCATGCGCTTTGAGATGCCGCTAAGCCCAATACGCTATCTGAAATAGGAGCGACGTAAATTGAACGAATGTGACAGAATTTCGCTGAATTCTTATATTAACCAAAATATAAAATGATCTAATCGGGTCTCTGATTGCCC
Organism: Macropis europaea; assembly: GCA_916610135.2. NCBI lineage: Eukaryota > Metazoa > Arthropoda > Insecta > Hymenoptera > Melittidae > Macropis > Macropis europaea. The sequence continues at coordinate 126,510 of CAKAJE020001199.1, read as the reverse complement.
TATCATAGAAGTTTCATAGCGTATTTTACTCGCCATTCCACGCGCTTTAAGTTGCCGCCTAGCACAGTACGCTATCTGAAATAGGAGCGACCTAAATTGAACAAATGTGATAGAATTTCCCTCAAATCTTATATTAAACAAAATATAAAATGATCTAATCGGATCTCTGATTGCCCTATCATAGAAGTTTAACAGTGCATTTCACTCGTCATTCCATGCGCTTTGACATGCCGCTTATCCCAATAAGCTATCTGAAATAGGAGCGACGTAAATTGAACAAATGTGATAGAATTTCCCTGAAATCTTATATTAAACAAAATATAAAATGATCTAATCGGGACTCCGATTGCCCTATCATAGAAGTTTAGTACTGCATTTTACTCGCCATTCCACGCGCTTTAAGTTGCCGCCTAGTCCAGTACGCTATCTCAAGCAGGAGCGGCGTAAGTTGAACAAATGTGATAGAATTTCGCTGAATCCTTATATTAACCAAAATATAAAATGATCTAATCGGGTCTCTTATTGCCCTATCATAGAAGTTTCATAGTGCATTTTACTCGCCATTCCAGGCGCTTTAAGATGCCGCCTAGCCCAGTACGCTATCTGAAATAGGAACGACGTAAATTGAACAAATGTGATAGAATTTTGCTGAATTCTTAAATTAACCATGATATAAAATGATCTAATCGGGTCTCTGTTTGCCATACCCTAGAAGTTTAATAGTGGATTTTGCTCGCCATTTCATGCGCTTTGAGATGCCGCATAGCCCAATACGCTATCTGAAATAGTAGCGACGTAAATTGAACAAACGTGATAGGATTTCGCTGAATTCTTATATTAACCAAAATATAAAATGACCTAATCGGGTCTCTGATTGCCCTATCATAGGAGTGACGTAAATTGAACAAATGTGATAGAATTACTCTTAATTCTTTTATTAACCATAATGTAATATGATCTAATCGGGTCTCTGTTTGCCTTACCCTAGAAGTTTAATAGTGCATTTTCCTCGCCATTTCATCCGCTTTGAGATGCCGCTTAGCCCAATACGCTATCTGAAATAGGAGCGACGTAAATCGAACAAATGTGATAGAATTTCGTTGAATTCTTAAATTAACCATAATATACAATGATCTAATCGGGTCTCTGTTCGCCCTAGCCTAGACGTTTAATAGTGCATTTTACTCGCCCTTCCACGCGCTTTAAGATGCCGCCTAGCCCAGTACGCTATCTGAAATACGAGCGACGTAAGTTTAACAAATGTGATAGAATTACGCTGAATTCTTATATTAACCGTAATATGAAATGATCTAACCGGGTCCCTGTTTGCCTTACCCTAGAATTTTAATAGTGCATTATACTCGCCATTCCACGCGCTTTAAGATGCCGCCTAGCCCAGTACGCTATCTGAAATAGGAACGACGTAAATTGAACAAGTGTGATAGAATTTCGTTGAATTCTTAAATTAACCATAATATAAAATGATCAAATCGGGTCTCTGTCTGCCATACCCTAGAAGTTTAATAGTGCATTTTATTCGCCATTTCATGCGCTTTGAGATGCCGCTTAGCCCAATACGCTATCTGAAATATCAGCGACGTAAATTGAACAAATGTGATAGAATTTCGCTGAATTCTTATATTAACCTTAATGTAAAATGATCTAATCGGGTCTCTGTTCGACCTACCCTAGAAGAGTGATAGTGCATTTCTCTCGTCAGTTCATGCGCTTTAAGATGCCGCTTCGCACTGTAACCTATCTGAAATAGGAGCGATGTAAATTGAACAAATGTGATAGAATTTCCCTGAAGTCTTATATTAAACAAAATATAAAATGATCTAATCGGGTCTCTGATTGTCCTATCATAGAAGTTTAGAAGTGCATTTTACTCGCCATTCCACGCGCTTTAAGATGCCGCTTAGCCCAATACGCTATCTGAAATAGGAGCGACGTAAGTTGAACAAATGTGATAGAATTACGCTGAATTCTTTTATTAACCATAATGTAAAATGATCTGCTCGGGTCTCTGTTCGCCCTAGCCTAGAAGTTTAATAGTGCATTTCATTCGCCATTTCATGCGCTTTGAGATGCCGCTTAGCCCAATACGCTATCTGAAATTGGATCGACGTAAATTGAACAAATGTGATAGAATTTCACTGAATTCTTAAATTAACCATAATATAAAATGATCTAATCGGGTCTCTGTTTGCCCTACCGTAGAAGTTTAATAGTGCATTTTACTCGTCATTGCATGCGCTTTGAGATGCCGCTATGCCCAATAAGCTATGTGTAATAGGAGCGACGTAAATTTTGCAAATGTGATAGAATTTCGTTGAATTCTTATATTAACCAAAATATAAAATGATCTAATCGGGTCTCTGATTGCCCTATCATAGAAGTTTAATAGTGCATTTTACTCGCCATTCCACGCGCTTTAAGATGCGCCTAGCCCAGTACGCTATCTGAAATAGGAGCGACGTAACTTGAACAAATGTGATAGAATCACGCTGCATTCTTATATTAACCGTAATATAAAATGATCTAATCGGGTCTCTGTTTGCCTTATCCTAGAAGTATAATAGTGCATTATACTCGCCATTTCATGCGCTTTTAGATGCCGCTTAGCCCAGGACGCTATCTGAAATAGGAACGACGTAAATTGAACAAATGTGAGAGAATTTTGCTGAATTCTTAAATTAACCATAATATAAAATGATCTAATCGGGTCCCTGTTTGCCCTACCCTAGAAGTTTGGTAGTGCATTTCACTCGTCATTTCATGCGCTTTGAGATGCCGCTTAGCCCAATACGCTATCTGAAATAGGAGCGACGTAAATTGAACAAATGTGATAGAATTTCGCTGAATTCTTATATAAACCAAAGTATAAAATGATCTAATCTGGTCTCTGATTGCCCTATCATAGAAGGTTAATAGTGCATTTTACTCGCCAATCCACGCGCTTTAAGATGCCGCTTAGTCCAGTACGCTGTCTGAAATAGAAGCGACGTAAATTGAACAAGTGTGATAGAATCTCGCTGAATACTTATATTAACCTTAATGTAAAATGATCTAATCGGATCTCTGTTCGCCCGAGCCTAGAACTTTAATAGTGCATTTTATTCGCCATTTCAAACGCTTTGAGATGCCGCTTTGCCCAATACGCTATCTGAAATAGGAGCGACGTAAATTGAACAAATGTGATAGAATTTCACTGAATTCTTATATTAACCAAAATATAAAATGATCTAATCGGGTCTCTGATTGCCCTAGGATAGAAGTTAAATAGTGCATTTTACTCGCCATTCCGAACGCTTTAAGATGCCGCATAGCCCAGTTCGCTATCTGCAATAGGAGCGACGTTAATTGAACAAATGTGATAGAATTTCGCTGAATTCTTAAATTAACCATAACATAAAATGATCTAATCGGGACTCTGTTTGCCCTACCCTAGATGTTTAATAGTGCATTTTGCTCGCCATTTCATGCGCTTTGAGATGCCGCTGAGCCCAATACGCTATTTGAAATAGGAGCGACGTAAATTGAACAAATGTGATAGAATTTCCCTGAATTCTAATATTAACCAAAATATAAAATGATCTAATCGGGTCTCTGTTCGCCCTACCATAGAAGTCTAATGGTGCATTTCACTCGCCATTTCATGCGCTTTGCGATGCCGCTTAGCCCAGTACGCTATCTGAAATAGCAGCGACGTAAGTTGAACAAATGTGATAGAATTTCGCTGAATTCTTTTATTAACCATAATGTAAAATGATCGGCTCGGGTCTCTGTTCGCCCTAGCCTAGAAGTTTAATAGCGCATTTTATTCGCCATTTCATGCGCCTTGAGATGCCGCTTAGCCCAATACGCTATCTGAAATAGGAGCGACGTAAATTGAACAAATGTGATAGAATTTCCCTGAAATCTTATATTAAACAGAATATAAAATGATCTAATCGGGTCTCTGATTGCCCTATCATAGAAGTATAGCAGTGCATTTTACTCGCCATTCCACGCGCTTTAAGATGCCGCCTAGCCCAGTACGCTATCTAAATTAGGAGCGACGTAAGTTGAACAAATGTGATAGAATTACACTGAATTCTTATATTAACTGTAATATAAAATAATCTAATCGGGTCTCTGTTTGCCTTATCCTAGAAGTTTAGTATTGCATTATACTCGCCATTTCGTGCGCTTTTAGATGCCGCTTAGCCCAGGACGCTATCTGAAATAGGAACGACGTAAATTGAACACATGTGATAGAATTTTGCTGAATTCTTAAATTAACCATAATATAAAATGACCTAATCGGGTCTCTGTTTGCCCTACCCTAGAAGTTTAATAGTGCATTTCACTCGTCATTTCATGCGCTTTGAGATGCCGCTAAGCCCGATAAGCTATCTGTAATAGAAGCGACGTAAATTGAACGAATGTGATAGAATTTCGTTGAATTCTTATATTAACCAAAATATAAAATGATCCAATCGGGTCTCTGATTGCCCTACCCTAGAAGTTTAATAGTGCATTTTACTCGCCATTCCACGCGCTTTAAGGAGCCGCCTAGCCCAGTACGCTATCTGAAATAGGAGCGACGTAAATTGAACAAATGTGATAAAATTTTGCTGACATCTTAAATTAACCATAATATAAAATGATCTCATCGGGTCTCTGTTTGCCCTACCCTAGAAGTTTAATAGTGCATTTTACTCGCCATTTCATGCGCCTTCAGATGCCGCTTAGTCCAATAAGCTATCTGAAATAGGAGCGACGTAAATTGAACAAATGTGATAGAATTTCCCTGAAATCTTATATTAAACAAAATATAAAATGATCTAATCGGGTCTCTGATTGCCCTATCATAGAAGTTTAACAGTGCATTTCACTCGTCATTTCATGCGCTTTGACATGCCGCTTAGCCCAATAAGCTATCTGAAATAGGAGCGACGTAAATTGAACAAATGTGATAGAATTTCCCTGAAATCTTATATTAAACAAAATATAAAATGAGCTAATCGGGTCTCTGATTGCCCTATCATAAAAGTTGAGCAGTGCATTTTACTCGCCATTCCACGCGCTTTAAGATGGCGCCTAGCCCAGTGCGCTATCTGAAATAGGAGCGACGTAAGTTGAACAAATGTGATAGAATTACGCTGAATTCTTTTATTAACCATAATGTAAAATGATCTGCTCGGGTCTCTGTTCGCCCTAGCCTAGAAGTTTAATAGTGCATTTCATTCGCCATTTCATGCGCTTTGAGATGCCGCTTAGCCCAATACGCTATCTGAAATTGGATCGACGTAAATTGAACAAATGTGATAGAATTTCACTGAATTCTTAAATTAACCATAATATAAAATGATCTAATCGGGTCTCTGTTTGCCCTACCGTAGAAGTTTAATAGTGCATTTTACTCGTCATTGCATGCGCTTTGAGATGCCGCTATGCCCAATAAGCTATGTGTAATAGGAGCGACGTAAATTTTGCAAATGTGATAGAATTTCGTTGAATTCTTATATTAACCAAAATATAAAATGATCTAATCGGGTCTCTGATTGCCCTATCATAGAAGTTTAATAGTGCATTTTACTCGCCATTCCACGCGCTTTAAGATGCGCCTAGCCCAGTACGCTATCTGAAATAGGAGCGACGTAACTTGAACAAATGTGATAGAATCACGCTGCATTCTTATATTAACCGTAATATAAAATGATCTAATCGGGTCTCTGTTTGCCTTATCCTAGAAGTATAATAGTGCATTATACTCGCCATTTCATGCGCTTTTAGATGCCGCTTAGCCCAGGACGCTATCTGAAATAGGAACGACGTAAATTGAACAAATGTGAGAGAATTTTGCTGAATTCTTAAATTAACCATAATATAAAATGATCTAATCGGGTCCCTGTTTGCCCTACCCTAGAAGTTTGGTAGTGCATTTCACTCGTCATTTCATGCGCTTTGAGATGCCGCTTAGCCCAATACGCTATCTGAAATAGGAGCGACGTAAATTGAACAAATGTGATAGAATTTCGCTGAATTCTTATATAAACCAAAGTATAAAATGATCTAATCTGGTCTCTGATTGCCCTATCATAGAAGGTTAATAGTGCATTTTACTCGCCAATCCACGCGCTTTAAGATGCCGCTTAGTCCAGTACGCTGTCTGAAATAGAAGCGACGTAAATTGAACAAGTGTGATAGAATCTCGCTGAATACTTATATTAACCTTAATGTAAAATGATCTAATCGGATCTCTGTTCGCCCGAGCCTAGAACTTTAATAGTGCATTTTATTCGCCATTTCAAACGCTTTGAGATGCCGCTTTGCCCAATACGCTATCTGAAATAGGAGCGACGTAAATTGAACAAATGTGATAGAATTTCACTGAATTCTTATATTAACCAAAATATAAAATGATCTAAACGGGTCTCTGATTGCCCTAGGATAGAAGTTAAATAGTGCATTTTACTCGCCATTCCGAACGCTTTAAGATGCCGCATAGCCCAGTTCGCTATCTGCAATAGGAGCGACGTTAATTGACCAAATGTGATAGAATTTCGCTGAATTCTTAAATTAACCATAACATAAAATGATCTAATCGGGACTCTGTTTGCCCTACCCTAGATGTTTAATAGTGCATTTTGCTCGCCATTTCATGCGCTTTGAGATGCCGCTGAGCCCAATACGCTATTTGAAATAGGAGCGACGTAAATTGAACAAATGTGATAGAATTTCCCTGAATTCTAATATTAACCAAAATATAAAATGATCTAATCGGGTCTCTGTTCGCCCTACCATAGAAGTCTAATGGTGCATTTCACTCGCCATTTCATGCGCTTTGCGATGCCGCTTAGCCCAGTACGCTATCTGAAATAGCAGCGACGTAAGTTGAACAAATGTGATAGAATTTCGCTGAATTCTTTTATTAACCATAATGTAAAATGATCGGCTCGGGTCTCTGTTCGCCCTAGCCTAGAAGTTTAATAGCGCATTTTATTCGCCATTTCATGCGCCTTGAGATGCCGCTTAGCCCAATACGCTATCTGAAATAGGAGCGACGTAAATTGAACAAATGTGATAGAATTTCCCTGAAATCTTATATTAAACAGAATATAAAATGATCTAATCGGGTCTCTGATTGCCCTATCATAGAAGTATAGCAGTGCATTTTACTCGCCATTCCACGCGCTTTAAGATGCCGCCTAGCCCAGTACGCTATCTAAATTAGGAGCGACGTAAGTTGAACAAATGTGATAGAATTACACTGAATTCTTATATTAACTGTAATATAAAATAATCTAATCGGGTCTCTGTTTGCCTTATCCTAGAAGTTTAGTATTGCATTATACTCGCCATTTCGTGCGCTTTTAGATGCCGCTTAGCCCAGGACGCTATCTGAAATAGGAACGACGTAAATTGAACAAATGTGATAGAATTTTGCTGAATTCTTAAATTAACCATAATATAAAATGACCTAATCGGGTCTCTGTTTGCCCTACCCTAGAAGTTTAATAGTGCATTTCACTCGTCATTTCATGCGCTTTGAGATGCCGCTAAGCCCGATAAGCTATCTGTAATAGAAGCGACGTAAATTGAACGAATGTGATAGAATTTCGTTGAATTCTTATATTAACCAAAATATAAAATGATCCAATCGGGTCTCTGATTGCCCTACCCTAGAAGTTTAATAGTGCATTTTACTCGCCATTCCACGCGCTTTAAGGAGCCGCCTAGCCCAGTACGCTATCTGAAATAGGAGCGACGTAAATTGAACAAATGTGATAAAATTTTGCTGACATCTTAAATTAACCATAATATAAAATGATCTCATCGGGTCTCTGTTTGCCCTACCCTAGAAGTTTAATAGTGCATTTTACTCGCCATTTCATGCGCCTTCAGATGCCGCTTAGTCCAATAAGCTATCTGAAATAGGAGCGACGTAAATTGAACAAATGTGATAGAATTTCCCTGAAATCTTATATTAAACAAAATATAAAATGATCTAATCGGGTCTCTGATTGCCCTATCATAGAAGTTTAACAGTGCATTTCACTCGTCATTTCATGCGCTTTGACATGCCGCTTAGCCCAATAAGCTATCTGAAATAGGAGCGACGTAAATTGAACAAATGTGATAGAATTTCCCTGAAATCTTATATTAAACAAAATATAAAATGAGCTAATCGGGTCTCTGATTGCCCTATCATAAAAGTTGAGCAGTGCATTTTACTCGCCATTCCACGCGCTTTAAGATGGCGCCTAGCCCAGTGCGCTATCTGAAATAGGAGCGACGTAAGTTGAACAAATGTGATAGAATTTCGCTGAATTCTTTTATTAACCATAATGTAAAATGATCTAATCGGGTCTCTGTTCGCCCTAGCCTAGAACTTTAATAGTGCATTTTATTCGCCATTTCATACGCTTTGAGATGCCGTTTTGCCCAATACGCTATCTGAAAAAGGAGCGACGTAAATTGAACAAATGTGATAGAATTTCACTGAATTCTTATATTAACCAAAATATAAAATGATCTAATCGGGTCTCTGATTGCCCTAGGATAGAAGTTTAATAGTGCATTTTGCTCGCCATTTCATGCGCTTTGAGATGCCGCTGAGCCCAATACGCTATTTGAAATAGGAGCGACGTAAATTGAACAAATGTGATAGAATTTCACTGAATTCTTATATTAACCAAAATATAAAATGATCTAATCGTGTCTCTGTTCACCCTACCATAGAAGTCTAATGGTGCATTTCACTCGTCATTTCATGCGCTTTGAGATGCCGCTAAGCCCAATAAGCTATCTGTAATAGAAGCGACGTAAATTGAACAAATGTGATAGAATTTCGTTGAATTCTTATATTAACCAAAATATAAAATGATCTAATCGGGTCTCTGATTGCCCTATCATAGATGTTTAATAGTGCATTTTACTCGCCATTTCATGCGCCTTCAGATGCCGCTTAGCCCAATAAGCTATCTGAAATAGGAGCGACCTAAATTGAACAAATGTGATAGAATTTCCCTGAAATCTTATATTAAACAAAATATAAAATGATCTAATCGGATCTCTGATTGCCTTATCATAGAAGTTTAACAGTGCATTTCACTCGTCATTTCATGCGCTTTGACATGCCGCTTAGCCCAATAAGCTATCTGAAATAGGAGCGACGTAAATTGAACAAATGTGATAGAATTTCCCTGAAATCTTATATTAAACAAAATATAAAATGAGCTAATCGGGTCTCTGATTGCCCTATCATAGAAGTTTAGTAGTGCATTTTACTCGACATTCCACGACCTTTAAGATGCCGCCTAGCACAGTACGCTATCTGAAATAGGAGCGACGTAAGTTGAACAAATGTGATAGAATTTTGCTGAATTCTTAAATTAACCATAATATAAAATGATCTAATCGGGTCTCTGTTTGCCCTACCCAAGAAGTTTAATAGGGCATTTCACTCGACACTTCGTGCGCTTTGAGATGCCGCTAAGCCCAATACGCTATCTGAAATAGGAGCGACGTAAATTGAACGAATGTGACAGAATTTCGCTGAATTCTTATATTAACCAAAATATAAAATGATCTAATCGGGTCACTGATTGCCCTATCATAGAAGTTTCATAGCGTATTTTACTCGCCATTCCACGCGCTTTAAGTTGCCGCCTAGCACAGTACGCTATCTGAAATAGGAGCGACGTAAATTGAACAAACGTGATAGAATTTGCCTGAATTCTTATATTAACCTTAATGTAAAATGATCTAATCGGTTCTCTGTTCCCCCTACCCTAGAAGTTTAAGAGTGCATTGTATTCGACATTTCATGCGCTTTGAGATGCCGCTTAGCCCAGTACGCTATCTGAAATAGGAGCGACGTAAATTGAACAAATGTGATAGAATTTCCCTGAAATCTTATATTAAACAAAATATAAAATGATCTAATCGGGACTCCGATTGCCCTATCATAGAAGTTTAGTACTGCATTTTACTCGCCATTCCACGCGCTTTAAGTTGCCGCCTAGTCCAGTACGCTATCTCAAGCAGGAGCGGCGTAAGTTGAACAAATGTGATAGAATTTCGCTGAATCCTTATATTAACCAAAATATAAAATGATCTAATCGGGTCTCTTATTGCCCTATCATAGAAGTTTCATAGTGCATTTTACTCGCCATTCCAGGCGCTTTAAGATGCCGCCTAGCCCAGTACGCTATCTGAAATAGGAACGACGTAAATTGAACAAATGTGATAGAATTTTGCTGAATTCTTAAATTAACCATGATATATAATGATCTAATCGGGTCTCTGTTTGCCATACCCTAGAAGTTTAATAGTGGATTTTGCTCGCCATTTCATGCGCTTTGAGATGCCGCTTAGCCCAATACGCTATCTGAAATAGGAGCGACGTAAATTGAACAAATGTGATAGAATTTCCCTGAATTCTTATATTAACCTTAATGTAAAATGATCTAATCGGGTCTCTGTTCGCCCTACCCTAGAAGTTGAATAGTGCATTTCACTCGCCATTTCATGCGCTTTGAGATGCCGCATAGCCCAATACGCTATCTGAAATAGTAGCGACGTAAATTGAACAAACGTGATAGGATTTCGCTGAATTCTTATATTAACCAAAATATAAAATGATCTAATCGGGTCTCTGATTGCCCTATCATAGAAGGCTAATAGTGCATTTTACTCGCTATTCCACGCGCTTTAAGATGCCGGCTATCCCAGTAGGCTATCTGAAATAGGAGCGACGTAAATTGAACAAATGTGATAGAATTACTCTTAATTCTTTTATTAACCATAATGTAATATGATCTAATCGGGTCTCTGTTTGCCTTACCCTAGAAGTTTAATAGTGCATTTTACCACGCCATTTCATCCGCTTTGAGGTGCCGCTTAGCCCAATACGCTATCTGAAATAGGAACAACGTAAATTGAACAAATCTGATAGAATTTTGCTGAATTCTTAAATTAACCATGATATAAAATGATCTAATCGGGTCTCTGTTTGCCATACCCTAGAAGTTTAATAGTGGATTTTGCTCGCCATTTCATGCGCTTTGAGATGCCGCTTAGCCCAATACGCTATCTGAAATAGGAGCGACGTAAATTGAACAAATGTGATAGAATTTCCCTGAATTCTTATATTAACCTTAATGTAAAATGATCTAATCGGGTCTCTGTTCGCCCTACCCTAGAAGTTGAATAGTGCATTTCACTCGCCATTTCATGCGCTTTGAGATGCCGCATAGCCCAGTACGCTATCTGAAATAGGAACGACGTAAATTGAACAAATGTGATAGAATTTTGCTGAATTCTTAAATTAACCATAATATAAAATGATCTAATCGGGTCTCTGTTCGCCCTAGCCGAGAAGTTTAATAGTACATTTCACACGCCATTTCATGCGCTCTGAGATGCCGCATAGCCCAGTACGCCATCTGAAATAGGAGCGACGTAAATTGAACAAATGTGATAGAATTTCGCTGAATTCTTATATTAACCAAAATATAAAATGATCTAATCGGGTCTCTGATTGCCCTACCCTAGAGTTGAATAGTGCATTTCACTCGCCATTTCATGCGCTTTGAGATGCCGCATAGCCCAGTAGGCTATCTGAAATAGGAACGACGTAAATTGAACAAATGTGATAGAATTTCGCTGAATTCTTATATTAACCTTAATGTAAAATGATCTAATCGGGTCTCTGTTTGCCTTATCCTAGAAGTTTAGTATTGCATTTTACTCGCCATTTCATATGCTTTGAGATGCCGCTTAGCCCAATACGCTATCAGAAATAGAAGCAACGTAAATTGAACAAATGTGATAGAATTTCCCTGAAATCTTATATTAAACAAAATATAAAATTATCTAATCCGGTCTCTGATTGGCCTATCATAGAAGTTTAGCAGTACATTTTACTCGCCATTCCACGCGCTTTAAGATGCCGCCTAGCCCAGTACGCAACCTAAAATAGGAGCGACGTAAGTTGAACAAATGTGATAGAATTACGCTTAATTCTTATATTAACCATAATATAAAATGATCTAATCGGGTCTCTGTTTGCCCTACCCAAGAAGTTTAATAGGGCATTTCACTCGACACTTCGTGCGCTTTGAGATGCCGCTAAGCCCAATACGCTATCTGAAATAGGAGCGACGTAAATTGAACGAATGTGACAGAATTTCGCTGAATTCTTATATTAACCAAAATATAAAATGATCTAATCGGGTCACTGATTGCCCTATCATAGAAGTTTCATAGCGTATTTTACTCGCCATTCCACGCGCTTTAAGTTGCCGCCTAGCACAGTACGCTATCTGAAATAGGAGCGACGTAAATTGAACAAACGTGATAGAATTTGCCTGAATTCTTATATTAACCTTAATGTAAAATGATCTAATCGGTTCTCTGTTCCCCCTACCCTAGAAGTTTAAGAGTGCATTGTATTCGGCATTTCATGCGCTTTGAGATGCCGCTTAGCCCAGTACGCTATCTGAAATAGGAGCGACGTAAATTGAACAAATGTGATAGAATTTCCCTGAAATCTTATATTAAACAAAATATAAAATGATCTAATCGGGACTCCGATTGCCCTATCATAGAAGTTTAGTACTGCATTTTACTCGCCATTCCACGCGCTTTAAGTTGCCGCCTAGTCCAGTACGCTATCTCAAGCAGGAGCGGCGTAAGTTGAACAAATGTGATAGAATTTCGCTGAATCCTTATATTAACCAAAATATAAAATGATCTAATCGGGTCTCTTATTGCCCTATCATAGAAGTTTCATAGTGCATTTTACTCGCCATTCCAGGCGCTTTAAGATGCCGCCTAGCCCAGTACGCTATCTGAAATAGGAACGACGTAAATTGAACAAATGTGATAGAATTTTGCTGAATTCTTAAATTAACCATGATATATAATGATCTAATCGGGTCTCTGTTTGCCATACCCTAGAAGTTTAATAGTGGATTTTGCTCGCCATTTCATGCGCTTTGAGATGCCGCTTAGCCCAATACGCTATCTGAAATAGGAGCGACGTAAATTGAACAAATGTGATAGAATTTCCCTGAATTCTTATATTAACCTTAATGTAAAATGATCTAATCGGGTCTCTGTTCGCCCTACCCTAGAAGTTGAATAGTGCATTTCACTCGCCATTTCATGCGCTTTGAGATGCCGCATAGCCCAATACGCTATCTGAAATAGTAGCGACGTAAATTGAACAAACGTGATAGGATTTCGCTGAATTCTTATATTAACCAAAATATAAAATGATCTAATCGGGTCTCTGATTGCCCTATCATAGAAGGCTAATAGTGCATTTTACTCGCTATTCCACGCGCTTTAAGATGCCGGCTATCCCAGTAGGCTATCTGAAATAGGAGCGACGTAAATTGAACAAATGTGATAGAATTACTCTTAATTCTTTTATTAACCATAATGTAATATGATCTAATCGGGTCTCTGTTTGCCTTACCCTAGAAGTTTAATAGTGCATTTTACACGCCATTTCATCCGCTTTGAGGTGCCGCTTAGCCCAATACGCTATCTGAAATAGGAACAACGTAAATTGAACAAATCTGATAGAATTTTGCTGAATTCTTAAATTAACCATGATATAAAATGATCTAATCGGGTCTCTGTTTGCCATACCCTAGAAGTTTAATAGTGGATTTTGCTCGCCATTTCATGCGCTTTGAGATGCCGCTTAGCCCAATACGCTATCTGAAATAGGAGCGACGTAAATTGAACAAATGTGATAGAATTTCCCTGAATTCTTATATTAACCTTAATGTAAAATGATCTAATCGGGTCTCTGTTCGCCCTACCCTAGAAGTTGAATAGTGCATTTCACTCGCCATTTCATGCGCTTTGAGATGCCGCATAGCCCAGTACGCTATCTGAAATAGGAACGACGTAAATTGAACAAATGTGATAGAATTTTGCTGAATTCTTAAATTAACCATAATATAAAATGATCTAATCGGGTCTCTGTTCGCCCTAGCCGAGAAGTTTAATAGTACATTTCACACGCCATTTCATGCGCTCTGAGATGCCGCATAGCCCAGTACGCCATCTGAAATAGGAGCGACGTAAATTGAACAAATGTGATAGAATTTCGCTGAATTCTTATATTAACCAAAATATAAAATGATCTAATCGGGTCTCTGATTGCCCTACCCTAGAAGTTGAATAGTGCATTTCACTCGCCATTTCATGCGCTTTGAGATGCCGCATAGCCCAGTAGGCTATCTGAAATAGGAACGACGTAAATTGAACAAATGTGATAGAATTTCGCTGAATTCTTATATTAACCTTAATGTAAAATGATCTAATCGGGTCTCTGTTTGCCTTATCCTAGAAGTTTAGTATTGCATTTTACTCGCCATTTCATATGCTTTGAGATGCCGCTTAGCCCAATACGCTATCAGAAATAGAAGCAACGTAAATTGAACAAATGTGATAGAATTTCCCTGAAATCTTATATTAAACAAAATATAAAATTATCTAATCCGGTCTCTGATTGGCCTATCATAGAAGTTTAGCAGTACATTTTACTCGCCATTCCACGCGCTTTAAGATGCCGCCTAGCCCAGTACGCAACCTAAAATAGGAGCGACGTAAGTTGAACAAATGTGATAGAATTACGCTTAATTCTTATATTAACCGTAATATAAAATGATCTAATCGGGTCTCTCTTTCCCTTACCCTAGAAGTTTAAGAGTGCACTTCACTCGCCATGTCATGCGCTTTGAGATGCCGCTTAGCCCAATACGCTACCTGAAATAGGAGCGACGTAAATAGAACAAATGTGATTGAATTTCGCTGAATCCTTATATTAACCAAAATATAAAATGATCTAATCGGGTCTCTGATTGCCCTATCATAGAAGTTTAATAGTGCATTTTACTCGCCATTCCACGCGCTTTAAGATGACACCTAGCCCAGTACGCTATCTGAAATAGGAGCGACGTAAATTGAACAAATGTGATAGAATTTCGCTGAATCCTTATATTAACCAAAATATAAAATGATCTAATCGGGTCTCTTATTGCCCTATCATAGAAGTTTCATAGGGCATTTTACTCGCCATGCCACGCGCTTTAAGATGCCGCCTAGCCCAGTACGCTATCTGAAATAGGAACGACGTAAATAGAACAAGTGTGATAGAATTTCGTTGAATTCTTAAATTAACCATAATATAAAATGATCAAATCGGGTCTCTGCCTGCCATACCCTAGAAGTTTAATAGTGCACTTTATTCGCCATTTCATGCGCTTTGAGATGCCGCTTAGCCCAATACGCTATCTGAAATATCAGCGACGTAAATTGAACAAATGTGATAGAATTTCGCTGAATTCTTATATTATCCTTAATGTAAAATGATCTAATCGGGTCTCTGATTGCCCTATCATAGAAGTTTAGTAGTGCATTTTACTCGCCATTCCACGCGCTTTAAGATGCCGCCTAGCCCAGTACGCTATCTAAAATAGGAGCGACGTAAGTTGAACAAATGTGATAGAATTACGCTGAATTCTTAAATTAACCATAATATAAAATGATCTAATCGGGTCTCCGTTTGCCCCACCCTAGAAGTTTAATAGCGCATATTACTCGCCATTTCATGCGCTTTGAGATGCCGCTTAGCACAATACGCTATCTGAAATAGGATCGACGTAAATTGAACAAATGTGATAAAATTTCGCTGAATTCTTAAATTAACTATAATAGAAAATGATCTAATCGGGTCACTGATTGCCCTATCATAGAAGTTTAATAGTGCATTTTACTCGCCATTCCACGCGCTTTAAGTTACCGCCTAGCCCAGTACGCTATCTGAAATAGGAGCGACGTAAATTGAACAAATGTGATAGAATTTTGCTGAATTCTTAAATTAACCATAACATAAAATGATCTAATCGGGTCTGTGTTTGCCCTACCCCAGAAGTTTAATAGTGCATTTTACTCGCCATTTCATGCGCTTTGAGATGCCGCTTAGCCCGATATGCTATCTGAAATAGGAGCGACGTAAATTGAACAAATGTTGTAGAATTTCGCTGAATTCTTATATTAACCAAAATATAAAATGATCTAATCGGGTCTCTGATTGCCCTATCATAGATGATTAATAGTGCATTTTACTCGCCACTCCACGCGCTTTAGGATACCGCCTAGCCCAGTGCGCTGTCCGAAATAGGAGCGACGTAAATTGAACAAATGTGATAGAATTTCCCTGAAATCTTAAATTAACTATAATATAAAATGATCTAATCGGGTCACTGATTGCCCTATCATAGAACTTTAATAGTGCATTTTACTCGCCATTCCACGCGCTTTAAGATGCCGCCTAGCCCAGTACGCTATCTGAAATAGGAGCGACGTAACTTGAACAAATGTGATAGAATTACGCTGCATTCTTATATTAACCGTAATATAAAATGATCTAATCGGGTATCTGTTTGCCTTATCCTAGAAGTTTAATAGTGCATTATACTCGCCATTTCATGCGCTTCGAGATGCCGCTTAGCTCAATACGCTATCTGAAATAGGAGCGACGAAAGTTGAACAAATGTGATAGAATTTCGCTGAATTATTTTATTAACCGGAATGTAAAATGATCTAATCGGGTCTCTGATTGCCCTAGCATAGAAGTTTAATAGTGCATTTTACTCGCCATTCCGAGCGCGTTAAGATGCCGCATAGCCCAATACGCTACCTGAAATAGGAGCGACGTAAATTGAACAAATGTGATAGAATTTCGCTGAATTCTTAAATTAACTATAATATAAAATGATCTAATCGGGTCACTGATTGCCCTACCCTAGAAGTTTAATAGTGCATTTCACTCGTCATTTCATGCGCTTTGAGATGCCGCCTAGCCCAATACGCTATCTGAAATAGGAGCGACGTAAATTGAACAAATGTGATAGAATTTCGATGAATACTTATATTAACCAAAGTATAAAATGATCTAGTCTGGTCTCTGATTGCCCTATCATAGAAGTTAAACAGTGCATTTTACTCGCCATTCCACGCGCTTTAATATGCCGCCTAGCCCAGTACGCTATCTGAAATAGGAGCGACGTAAATTGAACAAATGTGATAGAATTTCGCTTAATTCTTTTATTAACCATAATGTAAAATGATCTAATAGGGTCTCTGATTGCCCTATCATAGAAGATTAGTAGTGCATTTTACTCACCATTCCACGCGCTTTAAGATGCCGCCTAGCCCTGTAGGCTATCTGAAATAGGAGCGACGAAAGTTGAACAAATGTGATAGAATTTCGCTGCATTCTTATATTAACCGTATTATAAAATGATCTAATCGGGTCTCTGTTTGCCTTATCCTAGAAGTTTAATAGTGCATTATACTCGCCATTTCATGCGCTTTGAGATGCCGCTTAGACCAGTACGCTATCTGAAATAGGAGCGACGTAAATTGAACAAATGTGATCGAATTTCGCTGAATTCTTAAATTAACCATAATATAAAATTATCTAATCGGGTCTCTGATTGCCCTACCCTAGAAGTTTAATAGTGCAGTTTACTCGCCATTTCATGCGCTTTGAGATGACGCTTAGCCCAATACGCTATCTGAAATAGGAGCGACGTAAGTTGAACAAATGTGACAGAATTTCGCTGAATTCTTTTATTAACCATAATGTAAAATGATCTAATCGGGTCTCTGATTGCCCTATCATAGAAGATTAGTAGTGCATTTTACTCACCATTCCACGCGCTTTAAGATGCCGCCTAGCCCTGTAGGCTATCTGAAATAGGAGCGACGAAAGTTGAACAAATGTGATAGAATTTCGCTGCATTCTTATATTAACCGTATTATTAAATGATCTAATCGGGTCTCTGTTTGCCTTATCGTAGAAGTTTAGTAGTGCATTTTACTCGCCATTTCATGCGCTTTCAGATGCCGCTTAGCACAATACGCTATCTGAAATAGGAGCGACGTAAATTGAACAAATATGATAGAATTTCGCTGAATTCTTAAATTAACCATAATATAAAATGGTCTAATCGGGTCTCTGTTTGCCCTACCCTAGAAGTTTAGTAGTGCAGTTTACTCGCCATTTCATGCGCTTTGAGATGACGCTTAGCCCAATACGCTATCTGAAATAGGAGCGACGTAAGTTGAACAAATGTGATAGAATTTCGCTGAATTCTTTTATTAACCATAATGTAAAATGATCTAATCGGGTCTCTGATCGCCTTAGCCTAGAAGTTTAATAGTGCATTTTATTCGCCATTGCATGCGCTTTGAGATGCCGCTTAGCCGAATACGCTATCTGAAATAGGAGCGACGTAAATTGAACAAATGTGATAGAATTTCCCTGACATCTTATATTAAACAAAATATAAAATGATTTAGTCGGGTCTCTGATCGCCCTATCATGAAAGGTTAATAGTGCATTCTACTCGCCATTCCATGCGCTTTAAGATGCCGCCTAGCCCAATACGCTATCTGACATAGGAGCGACGTAAATTGATCAAATGTGATAGAATTTCGCTGAATTCTTAAATTAACCATAATATAAAATGATCTAATCGGGTCTCTGACTGCCCTATCATTGAAGTTTAACAGTGCATTTTACTCGCCATTCCACGCGCTTTAAGATGCCGCCTAGCCCTGTAGGCTATCTGAAATAGGAGCGACGAAAGTTGAACAAATGTGATAGAATTACGCTGCATTCTTATATTAACCGTAATATAAAATGATCTAATCGGGTCTCTGTTTGCCTTATCCTAGAAGTTTAATAGTGCATTATACTCGCCATTTCATGCGCTTTGAGATTACGCTTAGCCCAGTACGCTATCTGAAATATCAAAGACGTAAATTGAACAAATGTGATAGAACTTCGCTGAATTCTTATATTACCCTTAATGTAAAATGATCTAATCGGGTCTCTGTTAGCCCTACCCTAGAAGTTTAATAGTGCATTTCACTCGTAATTGCATGCGCTTTGAGATGCCGCATAGCCCAATTAGCTATATGAAATAGGAGCGACGTAAAATGAACAAATGTGATAGAATTTCGCTGAATCCTTGTATTAACCAAAATATAAAATGATCTGATCGGGTCTCTGATTGGCCTATCATAGAAGTTTAATAGTGCATTTCACTCGCCATTCCACGCGCTTTAAGATGCCGCCTAGCCCAGTACGCTATCCGAAATAGGAACGACGTAAATTGAACAAATGTGATAGAATTTTGCTGAATTCTTAAATTAACCATAATATAAACTGATCTAATCGGGTCTCTGTTTGCCCTACCCTAGAAGTTTAACAGTGCATTTTACTCGCCATTCCACGCGCTTTAAGATGCCGCCTAGCCCAGTACGCTAACTGAAATAGGAACGACGTAAATTGAATCAATGTGATAGGATTTTGCAGAATTCTTAAATTAACCATAATATAAAATTATCTAATCGGGTCTCTGGTTGCCCTACCCTAGAAATTTAACAGTGCATTTTACTCGCCATTTCATGCGCTTTGAGATGCCGCTTAGGCCAATACGCTATCTGAAATAGGAGCGACGTAAGTTGAACAAATGTGATAGAATTTCGCTTAATTCTTTTATTAACCATAATCTAAAATGATCTAATCGGGTCTCTGATTGCCCTATCATAGAACTTTAGTAGTGCATTTTACTCGCCATTCCACGCGCTTTAAGAAGCCGCCTAGCCCTGTAGGCTATCTGAAATAGAAGCGACGAAAGTTGAACAAATGTGATAGAATTACGCTGCATTCTTATATTAACCGTAATATAAAATGATCTAATCGGGTCTCTGTTGGCCTTATCCTAGAAGTTTAATAGTGCATTATACTCGCCATTTCATGCTCTTTGAGATGCCGCTTAGCCGAATACGCTATCTGAAATAGGAGCGACGTAAATTGAACAAATGTGATAGTATTTCCCTGAAATCTTATATTAAACAAAATATAAAATGATTTAGTCGGGTCTCTGATTGCCCTATCATAGAACTTTAATAGTGCATTTCACTCGCCATTCCACGCGCTTTAAGATGCCGCCTAGCCCAGTACGCTATCTGAAATAGGAGCGACGTAAATTGAACAAATGTGATAGAATTTCGCTGAATTCTTAAATTAACCATAATATAAAATGATCTAATCGGGTCTCTGATTGCCCTATCATAGAAGTTAAATAGTGCATTTTACTCGCCATTCCACGCGCTTTAATATGCCGCCTAGCCCAGTACGCTATCTGAAACAGGAGCGACGTAAATTGAACAAATGTGATAGAATTTCGCTTAATTCTTTTATTAACCATAATGTAAAATGATCTAATCGGGTCTCTGATTGCCCTATCATAGAAGATTAGTAGTGCATTTTACTCGCCATTCCACGCGCTTTAAGATGCCGCCTAGCCCTGTAGGCTATCTGAAATAGGAGCGACGAAAGTTGAACAAATGTGATAGAATTACGCTGCATTCTTATATTAACCGTAATATAAAATGATCTAATCGGGTCTCTGTTTGCCTTATCCTAGAAGTTTAATAGTGCATTATACTCGCCATTTCATGCGCTTTGAGATGCCGCTTAGCCCAGTACGCTATCTGAAATATCAAAGACGTAAATTGAACAAATGTGATAAAATTTCGCTGAATTCTTATATTACCCTTAATGTAAAATGATCTAATCGGGTCTCTGTTCGCCCTACCCTAGAAGTATAATAGTGCATTTCACTCGTCATTTCATGCGCTTTGAGATGCCGCCTAGCCCAATACGCTATCTGAAATAGGAGCGACGTAAATTGAACAAATGTGTTAGAATTTCGATGAATTCTTATATTAACCAAAGTATAAAATGATCTAGTCTGGTCTCTGATTGCCCTATCATAGAAGGTTAATAGTGCATTTTACTCGCCATTCCACACGCTTTGAGATGCCGCTTAGCCCAATACGCTATCTGAAATAGGAGCGACGTAAATTGAACAAATGTGATAGAATCACGCTGCATTCTTATATTACCCGTAATATAAAATGATCTAATCGGGTCTCTGTTTGCCCTAGCCTAGAAGTTTAATAGTGCATTTCACTCGTCATTTCATGCGCTTTGAGATGCCTCTAAGCCCAATAAGCTATCTGTAATAGGAGCGACGTAAATTTTACAAATGTGATAGAATTTCGTTGAATTCTTATATTAACCAAAATATAAAATGATCTAATCGGGTCTCTGTTTGCCCTACCCTAGAACTTTAATAGTGCATTTTACTCGTCATTTCATGCGCTTTGAGATGCCGCTTAGCCTAATACGCTATCTGAAATTGGAGCGATATAAGTTGAACAAATGTGATTGAATTTCGCTGAATTCTTTTATTACCAATAATGTAAAACGATCTAATCGGATCTCTGTCCGCCCGAGTCTAGAACTTTAATAGTGCATTTTATTCGCCAGTTCATACGCTTTGAGATGCCGCTTAACCCAATACGCTATCTGAAATAGGAGCGACGTAAATTGAACAAATGTGATAGAATTTCCGTGAATTCTTATATTAACCTTAATGTAAAATGATCTAATCGGGTCTCTGTTCGCCCTACCATAGAAGTCTAATAGTGCATTTCACTCGCCATTTCATGCGCTTTGAGATGCCGCTTAGCCCAATACGCTATCTGAAATAGGAGCGACGTAAATTGAACAAATGTGTTAGAATTTCCGTGAAATCTTATATTAAACAAAATATAAAATGATCTAATCGGGTCTCTGATTGCCCTATCATAGAAGTTTAGTAGTGCATTTTACTCGACACTTCATGCGCCTTCAGATGCCGCTTAGCCCAATACGCTATCTGAAATAGGAGCGACGTAAATTGAACAAATGTGATAGAATTTCCCTGAAATCTTATATTAAACAAAATATAAAATGATCTAATCCGGTCTCTGATTGCTCTATCATAGAAGTTTAGTAGTGCATTTTACTCGCCCTTCCACGCGCTTTAAGATGCCTCCTAGCCCAGTACGCTATCTGAAATAGGAGCGACGTATGATGAACAAATGTGATAGAATTTCCGTGAGTCCTTATATTAACCTTAATGTAAAATGATCTAATCGGGTCTCTGTTCGCCCTACCATAGAAGTTTAGTAGTGCATTTTACTCGCCATTTCATGCGCTTTGGGATGCCGCATAGCCCAATACGCTATCTGAAATAGGAGCGACGTAAATTGAACAAATGTGATAGAATTTCCGTGAATCCTTATATTAACCTTAATGTAAAATGACCTAATCGGGTCTCTGTTCGCCGTACCATAGAAGTCTAATGGTGCATTTCACTCGCCATTTCATGCGGTTTGTGATGCCGCTAAAACCAATACGCTATCTGAAATAGGAGCGACGTAAGTTGAACAAATGTGATAGAATTTCGCTGAATTCTTTTATTAACCATAATGTAAAATGATCTGATCGGGTCTCTGTTCGCCCTAGCCTAGAAGTTTAATAGTGCATTTTATTCGCCACTTCATGCGCTTTGAGATGCCGCTTAGCCTCATACGCTATCTGAAATTGGAGTGATATAAGTTGAAAAAATGTGATAGAATTTCACTGAATTCTTATATTAACCAAAATATAAAATGATCTAATCGGGTCTCTGATTGCCCTATCATAGAAGATTAATAGTGCATTTTACTCGCCACTCCACGAGCTTTAGGATGCCGCCTAGCCCAGTACGCTATCTGAAATAGGAGCGACGTAAATCCAACAAATGTGATAGAATCTTCCTGAATTCTTAAATTAACCATAATATAAAATGATCTAATCGGGTCTCTGTTTGCCCTACCCTAGAAGTTTAATAGTCCATTTTATTCGCCATTTCATGCGCTTTGAGATGCCGGTTAGCCCAATACGCTAACTGAAATAGGAGCGACGTAAATAGAACAAATGTGATAGGATTTCCCTGAAATCTTATATTAAACAAAATATAAAATGATCTAATCTGGTCTCTGACTGCCCTATCATTGAAGTTTAACAGTGCATTTTACTCGCCATTCCACGCGCTTTAAGATGCCGCCTAGCCCAGTACGCTATCCGAAATAGGAGCGACGTAAATTGAACAAATGTGATAGAATTTTGCTGAATTCTTAAATTAACCATAATATAAAATGATCTAATCGGGTCTCTGTTTGCCTTATCCTAGAAGTTTAGTATTGCATTTTACTCGCCATTTCATGCGCTTTGAGATACCGCTTAGCCCAATACGCTATCTGAAATAGGAGCGACGTAAATTGAACAAATGTGATAGAATTTCGCTGAATTCTTAAATTAACTATAATATAAAATGATCTAATCGGGTCACTGATTGCCCTATCATAGAAGTTTAATAGTGCATTTTACTCGCCCTTCCACGCGCTTTAAGATGCCGTCTAGCCCAGTAGGCTATCTGAAATAGGAGCGACGTAAGATGAACAAATGTGATATAATTACGCTGAATTCTTATATTAACCGTCATATAAAATGAACTAATCGGGTCTCCGTTTGCCTTATCCTAGAAGTTTAATAGCGCATTTTACTCGCCATTTCATGCGCTTTGAGATGCCGCTTAGCCCAATACGCTATCTGAAATATGAGCGACACGAATTGAACAAATGTGATAGAATTTCGCTGAATTCTTAAATTAACTATAATATAAAATGATCTAATCGGGTCACTGATTGCCCTATCATAGAAGTTTAATAGTGCGTTTTACTTGCCATTTCATGCGCTTTGAGATGCCGCTTAGCACAATACGCTATCTGAAATATGAGCGACGTAAATTGAACAAATGTGATAGAATTTCGCTGAATTCTTATATTAACAAAAATATAAAATGATCTAATCGGGTCTCTGTTTGCCTTATCCTAGAAGTTTAGTATTGCATTTTACTCGCCATTTCATGCGCTTTAAGATGCCGCCTAGCCCAGTACGCTGTCTGAAATAGGAGCGACGTAAATTGAACAAATGTGATAGAATCTCGCTGATTACTTATATTAACCTTAATGTAAAATGATCTAATCGGGTCTCTGTTCGCCCTACCCTAGAAGTTTAATAGTGCATTTTACTCGCCATTTCATGCGCTTTGAGATGCCGCTTATCCCAATAAGCTATCTGAAATAGGAGCGACGTAAATTGAACAAATGTGATAGAAATTCGCTGAATTCTTAAATTAACCATAATATCAAATGATCTAATCGGGTCTCTGTTTGCCCTAATCTAGAAGTTTAATAGTGCATTTCACTCGTGATTTCATGCGCTTTGACATGCCGCTTAGCCCAATAAGCTA
The DNA here is from genome assembly GCA_916610135.2 of Macropis europaea. Classification (NCBI taxonomy): domain Eukaryota; kingdom Metazoa; phylum Arthropoda; class Insecta; order Hymenoptera; family Melittidae; genus Macropis; species Macropis europaea. The sequence goes on along the minus strand of CAKAJE020001199.1, from coordinate 102,226 downwards.
TGTGAAATAGGAGCGACGTTAATTGAACAAATGTGATAGAATTTCCGTGAAATCTTATATTAAACAAAATATAAAATGATCTAATCGGGTCTCTGAGTGCTCTATCATAGAAGTTTAATAGTGCATTTTACTCGCCATTTCATGCGCCTTCAGATGCCGCTTAGCCCAATAAGCTATCGGAAATAGGAGCGACGTAAATTGAACAAATGTGATAGAATTTCGCAGAATTCTTATGTTAACCAAAATATAAAATGATCTGATCTGGTCTCTGTTCGCCATAGCCTAGAAGTTTAATAGTGCATTTTGTTCGCCATTTCATGCGCTTTGTGATGCCGCTTAGCCCAATACGCTATCTGAAATAGGAGCGACGTAAATTGGACAAATGTGATAGAATTTCCCTGAAATCTTATATTAAACAAAATATAAAATGATCTAATCGGGTCTCTGACTGCTCTATCATAGAAGTTTAGTAGTGCATTTTACTCGCCCTTCCACGCGCTTTAAGATGCCGCCTAGCCCAGTACGCTATCTGAAATAGGAGCGACGTAAGATGAACAAATGTGATAGAATTACGCTGAATTCTTATATTAATCGTAATATAAAATGATCTAATCGGGTCTCTGTTTGCCCTACCCTAGAAGTTTAATAGTGAATTTTATTCGCCATTTCATGCGCTTTGAGATGCCGCATAGCCTAATACGCTATCTGCAATAGGAGCGACGTAAATTGAACAAATGTGATAGAATTTCCGTGAATTCTTATATTAACATTAATGTAAAATGATCCAATCGGGTCTCTGTTCGCCCTACCATAGAAGTCTAATAGTGCATTTCACTCGCCATTTCATGCGCTTTGAGATGCCGCTTAGCCGAATACGCTATCTGAAATAGGAGCGACGTAAATTGAACAAATGTGATAGAATTTCCCTGAAATCTTATATTAATCAAAATATAAAATGATCTAATCGGGTCTCTGATTGCCGTATCATAAAATATTAGTAGTGCATTTTACTCGCCATTCCACGCGCTTTAAGATGCCGCCTAGCCCAGTACGCTATCTGAAATTGGAACGACGTAAATTGAACAAATGCGATATAATTTCGCTGAATTCTTATATTAACCGTCATATAAAATGAACTAATCGGGTCTCCGTTTGCCTTATCCTAGAAGTTTAATAGCGCATTTTACTCGCCATTTCATGCGCTTTGAGATGCCGCTTAGCCCAATACGCTATCTGAAATATGAGCGACACGAATTGAACAAATGTGATAGAATTTCGCTGAATTCTTAAATTAACTATAATATAAAATGATCTAATCGGGTCACTGATTGCCCTATCATAGAAGTTTAATAGTGCGTTTTACTTGCCATTTCATGCGCTTTGAGATGCCGCTTAGCACAATACGCTATCTGAAATATGAGCGACGTAAATTGAACAAATGTGATAGAATTTCGCTGAATTCTTATATTAACAAAAATATAAAATGATCTAATCGGGTCTCTGTTTGCCTTATCCTAGAAGTTTAGTATTGCATTTTACTCGCCATTTCATGCGCTTTAAGATGCCGCCTAGCCCAGTACGCTGTCTGAAATAGGAGCGACGTAAATTGAACAAATGTGATAGAATCTCGCTGATTACTTATATTAACCTTAATGTAAAATGATCTAATCGGGTCTCTGTTCGCCCTACCCTAGAAGTTTAATAGTGCATTTTACTCGCCATTTCATGCGCTTTGAGATGCCGCTTATCCCAATAAGCTATCTGAAATAGGAGCGACGTAAATTGAACAAATGTGATAGAATTTCGCTGAATTCTTAAATTAACCATAATATCAAATGATCTAATCGGGTCTCTGTTTGCCCTAATCTAGAAGTTTAATAGTGCATTTCACTCGTGATTTCATGCGCTTTGACATGCCGCTTAGCCCAATAAGCTATGTGAAATAGGAGCGACGTTAATTGAACAAATGTGATAGAATTTCCGTGAAATCTTATATTAAACAAAATATAAAATGATCTAATCGGGTCTCTGAGTGCTCTATCATAGAAGTTTAATAGTGCATTTTACTCGCCATTTCATGCGCCTTCAGATGCCGCTTAGCCCAATAAGCTATCGGAAATAGGAGCGACGTAAATTGAACAAATGTGATAGAATTTCGCAGAATTCTTATGTTAACCAAAATATAAAATGATCTGATCTGGTCTCTGTTCGCCATAGCCTAGAAGTTTAATAGTGCATTTTGTTCGCCATTTCACTCGCTTTGTGATGCCGCTTAGCCCAATACGCTATCTGAAATAGGAGCGACGTAAATTGGACAAATGTGATAGAATTTCCCTGAAATCTTATATTAAACAAAATATAAAATGATCTAATCGGGTCTCTGACTGCTCTATCATAGAAGTTTAGTAGTGCATTTTACTCGCCCTTCCACGCGCTTTAAGATGCCGCCTAGCCCAGTACGCTATCTGAAATAGGAGCGACGTAAGATGAACAAATGTGATAGAATTACGCTGAATTCTTATATTAATCGTAATATAAAATGATCTAATCGGGTCTCTGTTTGCCCTACCCTAGAAGTTTAATAGTGAATTTTATTCGCCATTTCATGCGCTTTGAGATGCCGCATAGCCTAATACGCTATCTGCAATAGGAGCGACGTAAATTGAACAAATGTGATAGAATTTCCGTGAATTCTTATATTAACATTAATGTAAAATGATCTAATCGGGTCTCTGTTCGCCCTACCATAGAAGTCTAATAGTGCATTTCACTCGCCATTTCATGCGCTTTGAGATCCCGCTTAGCCCAATACGCCATCTGAAATAGGAGCGACGTAAATAGAACAAATGTGATAGAATTTCCCTGAAATCTTATATTAATCAAAATATAAAATGATCTAATCGGGTCTCTGATTGCCCTATCATAGAAGATTAGTAGTGCATTTTACTCGCCATTCCACGCGCTTTAAGATGCCGCCTAGCCCAGTACGCTATCTGAAATAGGAGCGACGTAACTTGAACAAATGTGATAGAATTACGCTTGAAGCGGTGGAGCTGCGCAGGGATTTCGGAAAAGAAAGGAAGGAGGAAAGAGGATAGAGCGTTTCGTCCGGGGTCTGCTAGTGGACTCGTCAGTAAGGCTACCTAGCAGGCCCGTGCCTTAGACGCGGGATAGTGAGGGTCAGGTCGTAGGAGTATATATACAAAGCGCAGGATGGTCGTGGACTTGCGGGAAAGTCTGTGCGCCGCTGATCCCTCTGCTGGCGAGGTCGGGAAGTGCCGCTACACGCTGAATTCTTATATTAACCGTAATATAAAACGACCTAATCGGGTCTCTGTTTGCCTTACCCTAGAAGTTTAATAGCGCATTTTACTCGCCATTTCATGCGCTTTGAGAGGCCGCTTAGCCCAATACGCTATCTGGAATAGGAGCGACGTAAATTGAACAAATGTGATAGAATTTCCGTGAATTCTTATATTAACCTTAATGTAAAATGATCCAATCGGGTCTCTGTTCGCCCTACCATAGAAGTCTAATAGTGCATTTCACTCGCCATTTCATGCGCTTTGAGATGCCGCTTAGCCGAATACGCTATCTGAAATAGGAGCGACGTAAATTGAACAAATGTGATAGAATTTCCCTGAAATCTTATATTAATCAAAATATAAAAGGATCTAATCGGGTCTCTGATTGCCGTATCATAAAATATTAGTAGTGCATTTTACTCGCCATTCCACGCGCTTTAAGATGCCGCCTAGCCCAGTACGCTATCTGAAATTGGAACGACGTAAATTGAACAAATGTGATAGAATTTCGCTGAATTCTTAAATTAACCATAATATAAAATGATCTAATCGGGTCCCTGTTTGCCCTACCCTAGAAGTTTAATGGTGCATTTCACTCGTCATTTCATGCGCTTTAAGATGCCGCCTAGCCCAGTACGCTATCTGAAATAGGAGCGACCTAAATTGAACGTATGTGATAGAATTTCGCTGAATTCTTAAAGTAACTATAATATAAAATGATCTAATCGCGTCACTGATTGTCCTACGCTAGAAGTTTAATAGTGCATTTTAGTCGCCATTTCATGCGCCTTAAGATGCCGCATAGCACAATACGCTATCTGAAATAGGAGCGACGTAAGTTGAACAAATGTGATAGAATTACGCTGAATTCTTATATTAACCGTAATATAAAATGATCTAATCGGGTCTCTGTTTGCCCTACCCTAGAACTTTAATAGTGCATTTTACTCGTTATTTCATGCGCTTTGAGATGCCGCTTAGCCTAATACGCTATCTGAAATTGGAGTGATATAAGTTGAAAAAATGTGATAGAATTTCGCTGAATTCTTTTATTAAACGTAATGTAAAATGATCTAATCGGGTCTCTGTTTGCCCTACCCTAGGAGTTTAATAGTGCATTTTACTCGCCATTTCATGCGCTTTGAGATGCCGCTTAGCCCAATACGCTATCTGAAATATGAGCGACACGAATTGAACAAATGTGATAGAATTTCCCTGAAATCTTGTATTAAACAAAATATAAAATGATCAAATCGCGTCTCTGATTGCCCTATCATACAAGTTTAATAGTGCATTTTACTCGCCATTCCGAGCGCTTTAAGATGCCGCATAGCCCAATACGCTATCTGAAATAGGAGCGACGTAAATTGAACAAATGTGATAGAATTTCACTGAATTCTTATATTAACCAAAATATAAAATGATCTAATCGGGTCTCTGATTGCCCTATCATAGAAGATTAATAGTGCATTTTACTCGCCACTCCACGCGCTTTAGGATGCCGCCTAGCCCAGTACGCTATCTGAAATAGGAGCGACGTAAGTTGAACAAATGTGACAGAATTACGCTGCATTCTTATATTCACCTTAATGTAAAATGATCTCTTCGGGTCTCTGTTCGCCCTACCCAAGAAGTATAATAGTGCATTTCACTCGTCATTTCATGCGCTTTGAGATGCCGCCTAGCCCAATACGCTATCTGAAATATGAGTCACGTAAATTGAACAAATGTGATAGAATTTCCCTGAAATCTTATATTAAACAAAATATAAAATGATCTAATCGGGTCTCTGACTGCTCTATCATAGAAGTTTAGTAGTGCATTTTACTCGCCCTTCCACGCGCTTTAAGATGCCGCCTAGCCCAGTACGCTATCTGAAATAGGAGCGACGTAAGATGAACAAATGTGATAGAATTACGCTGAATTCTTATATTAATCGTAATATAAAATGTTGTAATCGGGTCTCTGTTTGCCCTACCCTAGAAGTTTAATAGTGAATTTTATTCGCCATTTCATGCGCTTTGAGATGCCGCATAGCCTAATACGCTATCTGAAATAGGAGCGACGTAAATTGAACAAATGTGATAGAATTTCGCTGAATTCTCATATTAACATTAAGGTAAAATGATCTATTCGAGTCTCTGTTCGCCCTACCATAGAAGTCTAACAGTGCATTTCACTAGCCATTTCATGCGCTTTGAGATGCCGCTTAGCCCAATACGCTATCTGAAATAGGAGCGACGTAAGTTGAACAAATGTGATAGAATTACGCTGAATTCTTATATTAACCGTAATATAAAATGATCTAATCGGGTCTCTGTTTGCCTTATCCTAGAAGTTTAGTATTGCATTTTACTCGCCATTTCATGCGCTTTGAGATGCCGCTTAGCCCAATACGCTATCTGAAATAGGAGCGACGTAAATTGAACAAATGTGATAGAATTTCGCTGAATTCTTAAATTAACTATAATATAAAATGATCTAATCGGGTCACTGATTGCCCTATCATAGAAGTTTAATAGTGCATTTTACTCGCCATTCCACGCGGTTTAAGTTGCCGCCAAGCCCAGTACGCTATCTGAAATACGAGCGACGTAAATTGAACAAATGTGATAGAATTTCCCTGAAATCTTATATTGAACAAAATATAAAATGATCTAATCGGGTCTCTGATTGCCCTATCATAGAATTTTAGTAGTGCATTTTACTCGCTATTCCACGCGCTTTAAGATGCCGCCTAGCCCAGTACGCTATCTGAAATAGGAGCGACGTAAATTGAACAAATGTGATAGAATTTCCCTGAATTCTTATATTAACCGTAATGTAAAATGATCTGATCGGGTCTCTGTTCGCCCTACCCTAGGAGTTTAATAGTGCATTTTACTCGCCATTTCATGCGCTTTGAGATGCCGCTTAGCCCAATACGCTATCTGAAATATGAGCGACACGAATTGAACAAATGTGATAGAATTTCCCTGAAATCTTGTATTAAACAAAATATAAAATGATCAAATCGCGTCTCTGATTGCCCTATCATACAAGTTTAATAGTGCATTTTACTCGCCATTCCGAGCGCTTTAAGATGCCGCATAGCCCAATACGCTATCTGAAATAGGAGCGACGTAAATTGAACAAATGTGATAGAATTTCACTGAATTCTTATATTAACCAAAATATAAAATGATCTAATCGGGTCTCTGATTGCCCTATCATAGAAGATTAATAGTGCATTTTACTCGCCACTCCACGCGCTTTAGGATGCCGCCTAGCCCAGTACGCTATCTGAAATAGGAGCGACGTAAGTTGAACAAATGTGACAGAATTACGCTGCATTCTTATATTCACCTTAATGTAAAATGATCTCTTCGGGTCTCTGTTCGCCCTACCCAAGAAGTATAATAGTGCATTTCACTCGTCATTTCATGCGCTTTGAGATGCCGCCTAGCCCAATACGCTATCTGAAATATGAGTCACGTAAATTGAACAAATGTGATAGAATTTCCCTGAAATCTTATATTAAACAAAATATAAAATGATCTAATCGGGTCTCAGACTGCTCTATCATAGAAGTTTAGTAGTGCATTTTACTCGCCCTTCCACGCGCTTTAAGATGCCGCCTAGCCCAGTACGCTATCTGAAATAGGAGCGACGTAAGATGAACAAATGTGATAGAGTTACGCTGAATTCTTATATTAATCGTAATATAAAATGATGTAATCGGGTCTCTGTTTGCCCTACCCTAGAAGTTTAATAGTGAATTTTATTCGCCATTTCATGCGCTTTGAGATGCCGCATAGCCTAATACGCTATCTGAAATAGGAGCGACGTAAATTGAACAAATGTGATAGAATTTCGCTGAATTCTCATATTAACATTAAGGTAAAATGATCTATTCGAGTCTCTGTTCGCCCTACCATAGAAGTCTAACAGTGCATTTCACTAGCCATTTCATGCGCTTTGAGATGCCGCTTAGCCCAATACGCTATCTGAAATAGGAGCGACGTAAGTTGAACAAATGTGATAGAATTACGCTGAATTCTTATATTAACCGTAATATAAAATGATCTAATCGGGTCTCTGTTTGCCTTATCCTAGAAGTTCAGTATTGCATTTCACTCGCCATTTCATGCGCTTTGAGATGCCGCTTAGCCCAATACGCTATCTGAAATAGGAGCGACGTAAATTGAACAAATGTGATAGAATTTCGGTGAATTCTTAAATTAACTATAATATGAAATTATCTAATCAGGTCTCTGTTTTCCCTACCCTAGAAGTTTAATAGTGCATTTTACTCGTCATTTCATGCGCTTTGAGATGCCGCTTAGCCCAATACGCTATCTGAAATAGGAGCGATATAAATTGAACAAATGTGATAGAATTTCGCTGAATTCTTTTATTAACCATAACATAAAATGATCGAATCGGGTCTCTGTTTGCCCTACCCTAGAAGTTTAATTGTGCATTTTACTCTCCATTTCATTCGCTTTGAGATGCCGCTTAGCCCAATACGCTATATGAAATAGGAGCGACGTAAATTGAACAAATGTGATAGAATTTCCTTGAAATCTTATATTAAACAAAATATAAAATGATCTAATCGGGTCTCCGATTGCCCTATCATAGAAGTTTAATAGTGAATTGTACTCGCCACTTCTTGCGCTTTGAGATGCCGCTTAGCCCAATACGCTATCTGAAATATGAGCGACGTAAATTGAACAAATGTGATAGAATTTCGTTGAATTCTCATATTAACATTAATGTAAAATGATCAAATCGAGTCTCTGTTCGCCCTACCCTAGAATATTAATAGTGCATTTCACTCGTCATTTCATGCGCTTTGAGATGCCGCTTAGCCCAATACGTTATCTGAAATAGGAGCGACGTAAATTGAACAAATGTGATACAATTTCGCTGAATTCTTAAATTAACTATAATATAAAATGATCTAATCGGGTCACTGATTGCCCTATCATAGAAGTTTAATAGTGCATTTTATTCGCCATTTCATGCGCTTTGAGATGCCGCTTAGCCCAATACGCTATCTGAAATAGGAGCGATGTAAATTGAACAAATGTGATAGAATTTCGCTGAATTCATAAATTAACTATAATATAAAATGATCTAATCGGGTCTCTGTTTGCCTTACCCTACAAGTTTACTAGTGCATTGTACTCGCCATTTCATGCGCTTTGAGATGCCGCGTTGCCCAATGCGCTGTCTGAAATAGGAGCGACGTAAATTGAACAAATGTGATAGAATTTCCCTGACATCTTATATTGAACAAAATATAAAATGATCTAATCGGGACTCTGATTGCCCTATCATAGAAGGTTAGTAGTGCATTTTACTAGCCATTCCACGCGCTTTAAGATGCCGCCTAGCCCAGTATGCTATCTGTAATAGGAGCGACGTAAATTGAACAAATGTGATACAATTTCGCTGAATTCTTATATTAACCGTAATGTAAAATGATCTGATCGGGTCTCTGTTCGCCCTACCCTAGAAGTTTAATAGTGCATTTTACTCGTCATTTCATACGCTTTGAGATGCCGCTTAGCCCAATACGCTATCTGAAATAGGAGCGACGTAAATTGAACAAATGTGATAGAATTTCGGTGAATACTTATATTAACCAAAATATAAAATGATCTAATCGGGTCTCTGATTGCCCTATCATAGAAGTTTAGTAGTGCATTTTACTCGCCATTCCACGCGCTTTATGATACCGCCTAGCCCAGTACGCTATCTGAAATAGGAGCGACGTAAATTGAACAAATGTGATAGAATCTCGGTGAATTCTTAAATTAACTATAATATGAAATTATCTAATCAGGTCTCTGTTTTCCCTACCCTAGAAGTTTAATAGTGCATTTTACTCGTCATTTCATGCGCTTTGAGATGCCGCTTAGCCCAATACGCTATCTGAAATAGGAGCGATATAAATTGAACAAATGTGATAGAATTTCGCTGAATTCTTTTATTAACCATAATGTAAAATGATCCAATCGGGTCTCTGTTCGCCCTAGCGTAGAACTTTAATAGTGCATTGTATTCGCCATTTCATGCGCTTTGAGATGCCGCGTTGCCCAATGCGCTGTCTGAAATAGGAGCGACGTAAATTGAACAAATGTGATAGAATTTCCCTGAAATCTTATATTGAACAAAATATAAAATGATCTAATCGGGACTCTGATTGCCCTATCATAGAAGGTTAGTAGTGCATTTTACTAGCCATTCCACGCGCTTTAAGATGCCGCCTAGCCCAGTATGCTATCTGAAATAGGAGCGACGTAAATTCAACAAATGTGATAGAATTTCGCTGAATTCTTAAATTAACTATAATATAAAATTATCTAATCGGGTATCTCTTTGCCCTACCCTAGAAGTTTAATAGTGCATTTTACTCGTCATTTCATGCGCTTTGAGATGCCGCTTAGCCCAATACGCTATCTGAAATAGGAGCGATGTAACTTGAACAAATGTGATAGAATTTCGCTGAATTCTTTTATTAACCATAATGTAAAATGATCCAATCGGGTCTCTGCTCGCCCTAGCCGAGAACTTTAATAGTGCATTTTATTCGCCATTTCATGCGCTTTGAGATGCCGCTTAGCCCAATACGCTATCTGAAATAGGAGCGACGTAAATTGAACAAATGTGATAGAATTTCCCTGAAATCTTATATTGAACAAAATATAAAATGATCTAATCGGGACTCTGATTGCCCTATCATAGAAGGTTAGTAGTGCATTTTACTAGCCATTCCACGCGCTTTAAGATGCCGCCTAGCCCAGTATGCTATCTGAAATAGGAGCGACGTAAATTGAACAAATGTGATACAATTTCGCTGAATTCTTATATTAACCGTAATGTAAAATGATCTGATCGGGTCTCTGTTCGCCCTACCCTAGAAGTTTAATAGTGCATTTTACTCGTCATTTCATACGCTTTGAGATGCCGCTTAGCCCAATACGCTATCTGAAATAGGAGCGACGTAAATTGAACAAATGTGATAGAATTTCGGTGAATACTTATATTAACCAAAATATAAAATGATCTAATCGGGTCTCTGATTGCCCTATCATAGAAGTTTAGTAGTGCATTTTACTCGCCATTCCACGCGCTTTATGATGCCGCCTAGCCCAGTACGCTATCTGAAATAGGAGCGACGTAAATTGAACAAATGTGATAGAATTTCGGTGAATTCTTAAATTAACTATAATATGAAATTATCTAATCAGGTCTCTGTTTTCCCTACCCTAGAAGTTTAATAGTGCATTTTACTCGTCATTTCATGCGCTTTGAGATGCCGCTTAGCCCAATACGCTATCTGAAATAGGAGCGATATAAATTGAACAAATGTGATAGAATTTCGCTGAATTCTTTTATTAACCATAATGTAAAATTATCCAATCGGGTCTCTGTTCGCCCTAGCGTAGAACTTTAATAGTGCATTGTATTCGCCATTTCATGCGCTTTGAGATGCCGCGTTGCCCAATGCGCTGTCTGAAATAGGAGCGACGTAAATTGAACAAATGTGATAGAATTTCCCTGAAATCTTATATTGAACAAAATATAAAATGATCTAATCGGGACTCTGATTGCCCTATCATAGAAGGTTAGTAGTGCATTTTACTAGCCATTCCACGCGCTTTAAGATGCCGCCTAGCGCAGTATGCTATCTGAAATAGGAGCGACGTAAATTCAACAAATGTGATAGAATTTCGCTGAATTCTTAAATTAACTATAATATAAAATTATCTAATCGGGTATCTGTTTGCCCTACCCTAGAAGTTTAATAGTGCATTTTACTCGTCATTTCATGCGCTTTGAGATGCCGCTTAGCCCAATACGCTATCTGAAATAGGAGCGATGTAAATTGAACAAATGTGATAGAATTTCGCTGAATTCTTTTATTAACCATAATGTAAAATGATCTAATCGGGTCCCTGTTCGCCCTAGCCTAGAAGTTTAATAGTGCATTTTATTCGCCATTTCATGCGCTTTGAGATGCCGCTTAGCTCAATACGCTATCTGAAATAGGAGTGATGTAAATTGAACAAATGTGATAGAATTACGCTGAATTCTTATATTAACCGTAATATAAAATGATCTAATCGGGTCTCTGTTTGCCTTATCCTAGAAGTTTAGTATTGCATTTTACTCGCCATTTCATGCGCTTTGAGATGCCGCTTAGCCCAATACGCTATCTGAGATAGGAACGATATAAATTGAACAAATGTGATAGAATTACGCTGAATACTTATATTATCCATAATATAAAATGATCTAATCGGGTCTCTGTTTGCCCTAGCCTACAAGTTTAATAGTGCATTTTATACGCCATTTCATGCGCATTGGGATGCCACTTAGCCCATTACGCTATCTGAAATAGGAGCGACGTAAATTGAACAAATGTGATAGAATTTCGCTGAATTCTTATATTAACCAAATTATAAAATGATCTAATCGGGCCTCTGATTGCCCTACCCTAGAAGTTTAATAGTCCATTTTACTCGTCATTTCATGCGCTTTCAGATGCCGCTTAGCCCAATACGCTATCTGAAATAGGAGTGATGTAAATTGAACAAATGTGATAGAATTACGCTGAATTCTTATATTAACCATAATATAAAATGATGTAATCGGGTCTCTGTTTGCCTTACCCTAGAAGTTTAATAGTGCATTTTACTCGCCATTTCATGCGCTTTGAGATGCCGCTTAGGCCAATACGCTATCTGAAATAGCAGCGACGTAAATTGAACAAATGTGATAGAATTTCCCTGAAATCTTATATTAAAAAAATATCAAATGATCTGATCGGGTCTCTGGTTGCCCTATCATAGAAATTTAGTGGTGCATTTTACTCGCCATTCCACGCGCTTCAAGATGCCGCCTAGCCCAGTACGCTATCTGAAATAGGAGCGACGTAAATTGAACAAATGTGATAGAATTTCGCTGAATTCTTTTATTAACCATAATATAAAATGATCTAATCGGGTCTCTGTTTGCCCTACCCTAGAAGTTTAATAGTGCATTTTACTCGCCATTTCATGCGCTTTGAGATGCCGCTTAGCCCAATACGCTATCTGAAATAGGGGCGACGTAAGTTGACCAAATGTGATTGAATTTCGCTGAATTGTTTTATTAACCATAATGTAAAATGATCTAATCGGGTCTCTGTTCGCCGTAGCCTAGAAGTTTAATAGTGCGTTTTACTCGTCATTTCATGCGCTTTGAGATGCCGCTTAGCCCAATACGCTATCTGAAATAGGAGCGACGTAAATTGAACGAATGTGATAGTATTTCGCTGAATTCTTAAATTAACGATAATATAAAATGATCTAATCGGGTCTCTGTTTGCCCTACCCTAGAACTTTAATCGTGCATTTTACTCCTCATTTCATGCGCTTTGAGTTGCCGCTTAGCCCAATACGCTATCTGAAATAGGAGCGATATAAATTGAACAAATGTGGTAGAATTTCGCTGAATTCTTTTATTAACCATAATGTAAAATGATCTAATCGGGTCCCTGTTCGCCCTAGCCTAGAACTTTAATTGTGCATTTTATTCGCCATTTCAGACGCTTTGAGATGCCGCTTAGCCCAATACGCTATCTGAAATAGGAGCGACGTAAATTGAACAAATGTGATAGAATTTCGCTGAATTCTTATATTAACCAAAATATAAAATGATCTAATCAGGTCTCTGCTTGCCCTACCCTAGAAGTTTAATAGTGCATTTTACTCGCCATTTCATGCGCTTTGAGATACCGCTTAGCCCAATACGCTATCTGAGATAGGAGCGATATAAATTGAACAAATGTGATAGAATTTCGCTGAATTCTTTTATTAACCATAATGTAAAATGATCTAATCGGGTCTCTGTTCGCCCCTGCCTAGAACTTTAATAGTGCATTTTATTCGCCATTTCATACGCTTTGAGATGACGCTTAGCCCAATAAGCTATCTGAAATAGGAGCGACGTAAATTGAACAAATGTGATAGAATTTCGCTGAATTCTTATATTAACCAAAATATAAAATGATCTAATCGGGTCTCCGGTTGCCCTATCACAGAAGTTTAATAGTGCATTTTACTCGCCATTCCACGCGCTTTAAGGTGCCGCCTAGCCCAGTATGCTATCTGAAATAGGAACGACGTAAATTGAACAAATGTGATAGAATTTTGCTGAATTCTTAAATTAACCATAACATAAAATGATCTAATCGGGTCTCTGTTTGCCCAACCCTAGAAGTTTAATAGTGTATTTTACTCGCCATTTCATGCGCTTTGAGATGCCGCGTATCCCAATACGCTATCTGAAATAGGAGCTACGTAAGTTGAACAAATGTGATAGAATTTCGCTGAATTCTTATATTAACCAAATTATAAAATGATCTAATCTGGTCTCCGATTGCCCTATCATAGAAGTTTAGTAGTGCATTTCACTCGCCCTTCCACGCGCTTTAAGATGCCGTAGAGCCCAGTACGCTATCTGAAATAGGAGCGACGTAAGTTGAACAAATGTGATAGAATTACGCTGGATTCTTATATTAACCGTAATATAAAATTATCTAATCGGGTCTCTGTTTGCCTTACCCTAGAAGTTTAATAGTGCATTGTACTCGCCATTTCATGCGCTTTGAGATGCCGCGTAGCCCAATACGCTATCTGAAATAGGAGCGACGTAAATTGAACAAATGTGATAGAATTTCGCTGAATTCTAAAATTAACCATAATATAAAATGATCTAATCGGGTCTCTGTTTGCCTTACCCTACAAGTTTAATAGTGCATTGTACTCGCCATTTCATGCGCTTTGAGATGCCGCGTTGCCCAATGCGCTGTCTGAAATAGGAGCGACGTAAATTGAACAAATGTGATAGAATTTCCCTGAAATCTTATATTGAACAAAATATAAAATGATCTAATCGGGACTCTGATTGCCCTATCATAGAAGGTTAGTAGTGCATTTTACTAGCCATTCCACGCGCTTTAAGATGCCGCCTAGCCCAGTATGCTATCTGAAATAGGAGCGACGTAAATTGAACAAATGTGATAGAATTTCGGTGAATACTTATATTAACCAAAATATAAAATGATCTAATCGGGTCTCTGATTGCCCTATCATAGAAGTTTAGTAGTGCATTTTACTCGCCATTCCACGCGCTTTATGATGCCGCCTAGCCCAGTACGCTATCTGAAATAGGAGCGACGTAAATTGAACAAATGTGATAGAATTTCGGTGAATTCTTAAATTAACTATAATATGAAATTATCTAATCAGGTCTCTGTTTTCCCTACCCTAGAAGTTTAATAGTGCATTTTACTCGTCATTTCATGCGCTTTGAGATGCCGCTTAGCCCAATACGCTATCTGAAATAGGAGCGATATAAATTGAACAAATGTGATAGAATTTCGCTGAATTCTTTTATTAACCATAATGTAAAATGATCCAATCGGGTCTCTGTTCGCCCTAGCGTAGAACTTTAATAGTGCATTGTATTCGCCATTTCATGCGCTTTGAGATGCCGCGTTGCCCAATGCGCTGTCTGAAATAGGAGCGACGTAAATTGAACTGAGGTGAATGTGTGCGTAATGGATAACTCCGATTTGCGTTACACGCTCAATTTATTTACAATTAATATAACAGAATAAGAACAGGTATTGTCTGCGTCGCACGGTCGTACACGTGGTGAGTCGCAAGAGGTTCTGCCTCGTGTTCTCGTATGGTGACCGCGGCGCGCGGTCAGAAAACAACAGAAAAAACTCGTCGCGCAATCGGCAACCGTCGTCCGTCGCCGGTCTACGACGCGCCTGTGTTCGTACACTTTTAAAGAAAGATAGACCGTAAGCATTTAAAGAAAAGAAACTAAGCGAGGGTAATATCTCGATCTTTCACGGCAGGGATGTGGTAGCAGTGCCGTAGCTGCTACATCACCCCCCTGCCAGTGATTTACCTAATCACGAAAATCCAGCTTGAAATCTGTCGAGAAATCGTACTCGCCTACCTGCGCGGGTGGTAAATTGTGGTGTTACAATATCGCGAGATACATTTGGTTCTGTGTCGGAATTATTACAATTTTTATGTGTTAAATGATCACTTACAATATACGCGGGTTTTAACCTCTCGATTGAAATTGTGACATGTTTTCCTTGACGGTCTATTAGAAAGGTTTTATGTCCGCGGCTAATGACACGATATGGTCCATCATAAGGTTGTTGTAGAATGCCTTTCGATGCGTCGTGTCGTACGAAAACATGCTCGGAACTGGCAAGGTCTTTGTACACGAAGGTCCGCCGTGACCCATGGTGAGAACCTGCGACTGGGCTCAGATCCTGGAAATGTTGTCGCAGTTCCTTTACAAATGAAGTTGCGTCAGTGTCAGCTTCACCTGGACGCGGAGACAAGAATTCTCCAGGAAGTCGCAATGGTTCGCCGTACACCAACTCTGCTGTCGTTGCTTTTAAATCTTCCCTCCAGGCTGAACGAATACCCAGCAACGTGGTGGGAAGAATCTCTGTCCAACGTTGATTTTCATGGCAACGTATGGCTGCCTTTAACTGACGGTGGAACCTTTCCACCATCCCATTAGCCGCCGGGTGATATGCCGTAGTTCTTAGATGTCTGCTACCTGTTAACAAACTTAATTGTTTAAAAAGATTGGACTCAAATTGTCTACCTTGGTCCGTGGTGATCCTTAGCGGCGTTCCAAACCGAACAATCCACCCCTCGTAAAAGGCTCGAGCTACTGTGGCTGCTTCCTGGTCGCGGAGAGGTATTGCTTCAGGCCAGCGCGTAAAGCGATCCACGCAGGTAAGGCAATATCTGTATCCTTCGGAGACCGGTAGGATGACAATGTCCAAATGAACATGTTCGAACCTCGCCGATGGTCGCGAAAAAGAACCGAGGGGTGCTGATACGTGCCTGGTGATCTTGGAGCGTTGACATTGGATACAGTTCCGGGCCCATCTTCTGCAGTCTGTTTTGATCGATGGCCAAACGTACCTTTGCGTGATCAGTTTGACAGTGGCGTTGATTCCTGGATGCGATATTTTGTGTAGTGCGTTGAATGCAGTTTGACGAAACGATTTTGTGAGGAAAGGGCGAACGGTGTCTGTAGATATGTCACAGTAAATTTGTTGTGTACTTCCCGGAATGGATATGCGTTTTAAATTCAAACCGGTGTTGCCTTGTAAGTACGTCAGTAATTCCTCGTCTTCTTCTTGCGATTTGGCCAGCATTTCAAAATCCAAAGTCTCTTCGATTTCGTCCACTCTTGACAACGCATCGGCGACAACGTTATCTCGACCTGCTACGTGGCGGATGTCCGTTGAGAATTCACTAATGAAGCTGAGATATCGAAATTGTCTTGGGGTGAATTTTTCTGGTTTCTGTTGGAAAGCGTAAATGATTGGTTTATGGTCTGTGAAGATAGTGAAAGTTCTTCCCTCGATCATATGACGGAAATATTTGACTGCGAGGTAGATAGCGAGTAATTCTCTGTCGTATGTAGCGTATTTCTGTTCCGTTGAGCTGAGTTTTTTTGAAAAGAAACCCAGTGGTTCCCAATTATCACCGATGCGTTGTTGAAGCGCGGCGCCAACAGCAGAATTCGAGGCGTCGCATATGATGGCCAATGGTGCGTCGATTTCAGGGTGTGTTAGTAGAGTAGCCTCTACTAACGCCTTTTTAGAGTCTTCAAATGCTGCGGTGGCGTCTGGTGTCCAATTTACAGGTGCGCTGCCTTTTATATTGTCCGCCAGCATGTCGTTCAGAGGTGCATGTACCTGTGCGGCTTTAGGTATGAAACGTCTATAAAAATTTACCATACCTAAAAACTGCCGTAATTGTTTCGCTGTGGTCGGCCGTGGATACTTTAAAATGGCCTCAACCTTTTCGGTGGATGGTCGGGTGCCTGATTCCGACACCAGGTAGCCTAAAAATTTTAACTCCGCCCTTCCGAAGATACATTTTGCAGTATTTATCACTATACCGTATTGTTTTAGCCGTTCAAAAACTATCTTGAGGTGTTGAAGGTGTTCCTCTTCGGATGTTGAAGCCACCAATATGTCGTCAATGTATGCGAAACAAAAGTTCAAACCTCGCAACGCTTCATCGATAAAGCGCTGAAAGGTTTGAGCCGCGTTGCGTAACCCAAACGACATGAACGGAAATTCGAATAATCCGAAAGGAGTGGTAATAGCTGTCTTCGGAATATCTTCGGGTGCAACGGGGATTTGGTTGTAAGCTCGAACGAGATCAATGGTAGAAAAAATTTTCTTACCCCGCAAAGTTTGTGTAAAATCTTCAATATGCCTGACGGGATATCGGTCCGGCAAGGTCCTGGCGTTGAGAGCACGATAATCGCCACATGGTCTCCATTCGTCACTTCCTTTTTTGGGTACCATGTGCAAAGGTGACGACCAGCTACTCTCCGACGGTCGGGTTGTTCCTAATCGCGACATGGTTTCAAATTCCTTTTTGGCTGCCTGTAGCCTACCTGGTGCAAGACGCCGTGGTTTGCAGGTAACAGGTGGACCTGGTGCAGTACGAATGTGGTGCATCGTGCTGTGTTTTGGTTCGGAAGGTGTTCCTTCCGGTTTCGTAATTTCGGGAAATCGCTGGAGTAGAACATGGTAAGCGGATTCCCCGAAGACTGTTTTGATGCTCGGGACGGCTTCGCGGGCAGGCATTCCTCGTGTCGAGAGAGACGTCACTTGATCTAAGAGACGGCGATTGCGAACGTCTACCATTAGTCCGAAGTGAGCGAGGAAATCGACCCCGATTATGGGCCTGGAGACGTCGGCGATTACGAATCTCCATGTGAAAACCCGACGTAACCCTAAATTGAGAGTTAAAGTCGTAGTCCCGTACGTTGCGATGGTGGTGCCATTTGCTGCGGAAAGCTCGTAGGATGATTTTTCGCGCCGTCCTCGGATCATTGCTCGTGGAAAGACACAGAGGTCGGCGCCTGTGTCGACCAAAAATTGCGTCTTCGTGTCGTGATCGATGACGAAGAGACGGCGTAAAGTCGGGCTGGGGTCGCTAGCCGTCGTTAACGACTGCCCGGAATGTTTCCCGCCTGGAAGGTGCACGGCTTAATGCAGTCCCTTGCGTCGGTACCGAAACTCCAGTGGTACCAGCAAATTCCATCCTTGCCATGTGTGCGCTTCCTCGATCGAGATCCGGAACGGCTCCGAGGACGTGAACGGGATCGAGGCTCCCTATCTCTCCGCGAGGTACGATCGCTCGTCATTTCTTGACGAAGCGCCGCTATTTCTTCTCGTAGCGACAGAGCGAGCTGCGACATTTTCAGTTGCAATAAAGCCTCGAGGGACCTACCTGCGTCGATTTCCTGCGGCGCCGGGGGTGACGCTTCGGCAATTTGATGGCGATGAGGCCTGGCATCGGTGATAGCGTCCGCCAGCTCGGCCACTTTGTCCAGTTCCGTGTCCTTCTGCGTGGCTAAAATTACCTGCGTGCTCGTCGGTAACCTCCCTAGCCAAAGGGTTCGCAATAAGGCGTCTGATACTTGCGTCCCGGCTAGGCTGCGCAGATGCCTCAAAAATTGCGAAGGTTTCCGATCGCCGATTTCCTCATGCTCCAGGAGGCGTCGCGTCTTCTGCTCTTGAGACACGCTCAAACGTCGGATTAGCTCGGTTTTTAGTTTTTCATACTGACCGGTCGCTGGCGGGTTCATTATTATGTCTCGAACCTCTGTGGCGTAACGTGGATCCAGGGCACTCAGGATATACCCGAACCTGGTGCTGTCGGTGGTCACTCCGGATACCTCGAAACTCCTTTCCACCATGCTGAACCACATTTCCGGATCGCTAGGACAAAAATCCGGTATACGAACGGCGACTCTTTCTATCGACGCTCTGCTCGTGGAGGCGTTGGCAGGGATATCCGCGTTCATGGCTGTATTGCTGCTTCAGCGGAGAGATCACTTACACTTTTAGCAGTTCTGCGCGAATTACACTATTGTATAAAAAGTTCACGGAAGTCTTTGAAGAAATACGGTCGATGGAGAAAAAAAAAATGTTGTCTTGTCACGATCACGATCACGATCACAATCACTTCACGATCACGTCGCGATCACGTCGGGGTCACCAATAATTGAGGTGAATGTGTGCGTAATGGATAACTCCGATTTGCGTTACACGCTCAATTTATTTACAATTAATATAACAGAATAAGAACAGGTATTGTCTGCGTCGCACGGTCGTACACGTGGTGAGTCGCAAGAGGTTCTGCCTCGTGTTCTCGTATGGTGACCGCGGCGCGCGGTCAGAAAACAACAGAAAAAACTCGTCGCGCAATCGGCAATCGTCGTCCGTCGCCGGTCTACGACGCGCCTGTGTTCGTACACTCTTAAAGAAAGATAGACCGTAAGCATTTAAAGAAAAGAAACTAAGCGAGGGTAATATCTCGATCTTTCACGGCAGGGATGTGGTAGCAGTGCCGTAGCTGCTACAGAACAAATGTGATAGAATTTCCCTGAAATCTTATATTGAACAAAATATAAAATGATCTAATCGGGACTCTGATTGCCCTATCATAGAAGGTTAGTAGTGCATTTTACTAGCCATTCCACGCGCTTTAAGATGCCGCCTAGCCCAGTATGCTATCTGAAATAGGAGCGACGTAAATTCAACAAATGTGATAGAATTTCGCTGAATTCTTAAATTAACTATAATATAAAATTATCTAATCGGGTATCTGTTTGCCCTACCCTAGAAGTTTAATAGTGCATTTTACTCGTCATTTCATGCGCTTTGAGATGCCGCTTAGCCCAATCCGCTATCTGAAATAGGAGCGATGTAAATTGAACAAATGTGATAGAATTTCGCTGAATTCTTAAATTAACTATAATATAAAATGATCTAATCGGGTCTCTGTTTGCCTTACCCTACAAGTTTAATAGTGCATTGTACTCGCCATTTCATGCGCTTTGAGATGCCGCGTTGCCCAATGCGCTGTCTGAAATAGGAGCGACGTAAATTGAACAAATGTGATAGAATTTCCCTGAAATCTTATATTGAACAAAATATAAAATGATCTAATCGGGACTCTGATTGCCCTATCATAGAAGGTTGGTAGTGCATTTTACTAGCCATTCCACGCGCTTTAAGATGCCGCCTAGTCCAGTATGCTATCTGAAATAGGAGCGACGTAAATTGAACAAATGTGATACAATTTCGCTGAATTCTTAAATTAACTATAATATAAAATGATCTAATCGGGTCTCTGTTTGCCTTACCCTACAAGTTTAATAGTGCATTGTACTCGCCATTTCATGCGCTTTGAGATGCCGCTTAGCCCAATACGCTATCTAAAATAGGAGCGACGTAAGTTGAACAAATGTGATAGAATTTCGCTGAATTCTTTTATTAACCATAATGTAAAATGATCTAATCGGGTCCCTGTTCGCCCTAGCCTAGAAGTTTAATAGTGCATTTTATTTGCCATTTCATGCGCTTTGAGATGCCGCTTAGCTCAATACGCTATCTGAAATAGGAGTGATGTAAATTGAACAAATGTGATAGAATTACGCTGAATTCTTATATTAACCGTAATATAAAATGATCTAATCGGGTCTCTGTTTGCCTTATCCTAGAAGTTTAGTATTGCATTTTACTCGCCATTTCATGCGCTTTGAGATGCCGCTTAGCCCAATACGCTATCTGAAATAGGAGCGACGTAAATTGAACAAATGTGATAGAATTTCGCTGAATTCTTATATTAACCAAATTATAAAATGATCTAATCGGGCCTCTGATTGCCCTACCCTAGAAGTTTAATAGTCCATTTTACTCGTCATTTCATGCGCTTTGAGATGCCGCTTAGCCCAATACGCTATCTGAAATAGGAGCGATGTAAATTGAACGAATGTGATAGAATTACGCTGAATTCTTATATTAACCATAATATAAAATGATGTAATCGGGTCTCTGTTTGCCTTACCCTAGAAGTTTAATAGTGCATTTTACTCGCCATTTCATGCGCTTTGAGATGCCGCTTAGCCCAATACGCTATCTGAGATAGGAACGATATAAATTGAACAAATGTGATAGAATTACGCTGAATACTTATATTATCCATAATATAAAATGATCTAATCGGGTCTCTGTTTGCCCTAGCCTACAAGTTTAATAGTGCATTTTATACGCCATTTCATGCGCATTGGGATGCCACTTAGCCCATTACGCTATCTGAAATAGGAGCGACGTAAATTGAACAAATGTGATAGAATTTCGCTGAATTCTTATATTAACCAAATTATAAAATGATCTAATCGGGCCTCTGATTGCCCTACCCTAGAAGTTTAATAGTCCATTTTACTCGTCATTTCATGCGCTTTCAGATGCCGCCTAGCCCAGTACGCTATCTGAAATAGGAGCGACGTAAATTGAACAAATGTGATAGAATTACGCTGAATTCTTTTATTAACCATAATATAAAATGATCTAATCGGGTCTCTGTTTGCCCTACCCTAGAAGTTTAATGGTGCATTTTACTCGCCATTTGATGCGCTTTGAGATGCCGCTTAGCCCAATACGCTATCTGAAATAGGGGCGACGTAAGTTGACCAAATGTGATTGAATTTCGCTGAATTGTTTTATTAACCATAATGTAAAATGATCTAATCGGGTCTCCGTTCGCCGTAGCCTAGAAGTTTAATAGTGCGTTTTACTCGTCATTTCATGCGCTTTGAGATGCCGCTTAGCCCAATACGCTATCTGAAATAGGAGCGACGTAAATTGAACGAATGTGATAGTATTTCGCTGAATTCTTAAATTAACGATAATATAAAATGATCTAATCGGGTCTCTGTTTGCCCTACCCGAGAACTTTAATCGTGCATTTTACTCCACATTTCATGCGCTTTGAGTTGCCGCTTAGCCCAATACGCTATCTGAAATAGGAGCGATATAAATTGAACAAATGTGGTAGAATTTCGCTGAATTCTTTTATTAACCATAATGTAAAATGATCTAATCGGGTCCCTGTTCGCCCTAGCCTAGAACTTTAATTGTGCATTTTATTCGCCATTTCAGACGCTTTGAGATGCCGCTTAGCCCAATACGCTATCTGAAATAGGAGCGACGTAAATTGAACAAATGTGATAGAATTTCGCTGAATTCTTATATTAACCAAAATATAAAATGATCTAATCAGGTCTCTGCTTGCCCTACCCTAGAAGTTTAATAGTGCATTTTACTCGCCATTTCATGCGCTTTGAGATACCGCTTAGCCCAATACGCTATCTGAGATAGGAGCGATATAAATTGAACAAATGTGATAGAATTTCGCTGAATTCTTTTATTAACCATAATGTAAAATGATCTAATCGGGTCTCTGTTCGCCCCTGCCTAGAACTTTAATAGTGCATTTTATTCGCCATTTCATACGCTTTGAGATGAAGCTTAGCCCAATAAGCTATCTGAAATAGGAGCGACGTAAATTGAACAAATGTGATAGAATTTCGCTGAATTCTTATATTAACCAAAATATAAAATGATCTAATCGGGTCTCCGGTTGCCCTATCACAGAAGTTTAATAGTGCATTTTACTCGCCATTCCACGCGCTTTAAGGTGCCGCCTAGCCCAGTATGCTATCTGAAATAGGAACGACGTAAATTGAACAAATGTGATAGAATTTTGCTGAATTCTTATATTAACCAAATTATAAAATGATCTAATCTGGTCTCCGATTGCCCTATCATAGAAGTTTAGTAGTGCATTTCACTCGCCCTTCCACGCGCTTTAAGATGCCGTAGAGCCCAGTACGCTATCTGAAATAGGAGCGACGTAAGTTGAACAAATGTGATAGAATTACGCTGAATTCTTATATTAACCGTAATATAAAATGATCTAATCGGGTCTCTGTTTGCCTTACCCTAGAAGTTTAATAGTGCATTGTACTCGCCATTTCATGCGCTTTGAGATGCCGCGTAGCCCAATACGCTATCTGAAATAGGAGCGACGTAAATTGAACAAATGTGATAGAATTTCGCTGAATTCTAAAATTAACCATAATATAAAATGATCTAGTCGGGTCTCTGTTTGCCCTACCCTAGAAGTTTAAGAGTGAATTTTACTCGCCATTTCTTGCGCTTTGAGATGCCGCTTAGCCCAATACGCTATCTGAAATATGGGCGACGTAAATTGAACAAATGTGATAGAATTTCGCTGAATTCTCATATTAACATTAATGTAAAATGATCTAATCGAGTCTCTGTTCGCCCTACCCTAGAAGTTTAATAGGGCATTTCACTCGTCATTTCATGCGCTTTGAGATGCCGCTTAGCCCAATAAGCTATCTGAAATAGGAGCGACGTAAATTGAACAAATGTGATAGAATTTCGCTGAATTTTTATATTAACCAAAATATAAAATGATCTAATCGGGTCTCTGCTTGAATTATCCTAGAAGTTTGATAGTGCATTGTACTCGTCATTTCATACGCTTTGAGATGCCGCTTAGTCGAATAAGCTATCGGAAATAGGAGCGACGTAAATTGAACAAATGTGATAGAATTTCGCTGAATTCTTATATTAACCATAATATAAAATGATCTAATCGGGTCTCTGTTTGCCCTAGCCTACAAGTATAATAGTGCATTTTATTCGCCATTTCATGCGCTTTGGGATGCCGCTTAGCCTATTACGCTATCTGAAATAGGAGCGACGTAAATTGAACAAATGTGATAGAATTTCGCTGAATTCTTATATTAACCAAATTATAAAATGATCTAATCGGGCCTCTGATTGCCCTACCCTAGAAGTTTAATAGTCCATTTTACTCGCCATTTCATGCGCTTTGAGATGCCGCTTAGCCCAATACGCTATCAGAAATAGGAGCGATGTAAATTGAACAAATGTGATAGAATTACGCTGAATTCTTATATTAACCATAATATAAAATGATGTAATCGGGTCTCTGTTTGCCTTACCCTAGAAGTTTAATAGTGCATTTTACTCGCCTTTTCATGCGCTCTGAGATGCCGCTTAGCCCAATACGCTATCTGAAATAGCAGCGACGTAAATTGAACAAATGTGATAGAATTTCCCTGAAATCTTATATTAAAAAAATATAAAATGATCTGATCGGGTCTCTGGTTGCCCTATCATAGAAATTTAGTGGTGCATTTTAATCGCCATTCCACGCGCTTCAAGATGCCGCCTAGCCCAGTACGCTATCTGAAATAGGAGCGTCGTAAATTGAACAAATGTGATTGAATTTCGCTGAATTGTTTTATTAACCATAATATAAAATGATCTAATCGGGTCTCTGTTTGCCCTACCCTAGAACTTTAATCGTGCATTTTACTCCTCATTTCATGCGCTTTGAGTTGCCGCTTAGCCCAATACGCTATCTGAAATAGGAGCGACGTAAGTTGACCAAATGTGATTGAATTTCGCTGAATTGTTTTATTAACCATAATATAAAATGATCTAATCGGGTCTCTGTTTGCCCTACCCTAGAACTTTAATCGTGCATTTTACTCCTCATTTCATGCGCTTTGAGTTGCCGCTTAGCCCAATACGCTATCTGAAATAGGAGCGATATAAATTGAACAAATGTGGTAGAATTTCGCTGAATTCTTTTATTAACCATAATGTAAAATGATCTAATCGGGTCCCTGTTCGCCCTAGCCTAGAACTTTAATTGTGCATTTTATTCGCCATTTCAGACGCTTTGAGATGCCGCTTAGCCCAATACGCTATCTGAAATAGGAGCGACGTAAATTGAACAAATGTGATAGAATTTCGCTGAATTCTTATATTAACCAAAATATAAAATGATCTAATCAGGTCTCTGCTTGCCCTACCCTAGAAGTTTAATAATGCATTTTACTCGCCATTTCATGCGCTTTGAGATGCCGCTTAGCCCAATACGCTATCTGAAATAGGCGCGATGTAAATTGAACAAATGTGATAGAATTTCGCTGAATTCTTTTATTAACCATAATGTAAAATGACCTAATCGGGTCTCTGTTCGCCCTAGCCTAGAAGTTTAATAGTGTATTTTATTCGCCATTTCATGCGCTTTGAGATGCCGCTTAGCCCAATACGCTATCTGAAATAGGAGCGACGTAAATTGAACAAATGTGATAGAATTTCCTTGAAATCTTATATTAAACAAAATATAAAATAATCTTATCGGGTCTCCAATTGCCCTACCATAGAAGTTTAGTAGTGCATTTTACTCGCCCTTCCACGCGCTTTAAGATGCCCTAGAGCCCAGTACGCTATCTGAAATAGGAGCGACGTAAGTTGAACAAATGTGATAGAATTACGCTGAATTCTTATATTAACCGTAATATAAAATGATCTAATCGGGTCTCTGTTTGCCTTACCCTAGAAGTTTAATAGTGAATTTTACTCGCCATTTCTTGCGCTTCGAGATGCCGCTTAGCCCAATACGCTATCTGAAATATGAGCGATGTAAATTGAACAAATGTGATAGAATTTCGCTGAATTCTTTTATTAACCATAATGTAAAATGATCTAATCGGGTCTCTGTTCGCCCTAGCCTACAAGTTTAATAGTGCATTTTATTCGCCATTTCATGCGCTTTGGGATGCCGCGTAGCCCAATACGCTATCTGAAATTGGAGCGACGTAAGTTGAACAAATGTGATAGAATTTCGCTAAATTCTTTTATTAACCATAATGTAAAATGATGTAATCGGGTCTCCGATTGCCCTATCATAGAAGTTTAATAGTGCATTTTAGTTGCCATTCCACGCGCGTTAAGATGCCGCCTAGCCCAGTACGCTATCTGAAATAGGAGCGACGTAAATTGAACAAATGTGATAGAATTTCCCTGAATTCTTATATTAACCTTAATGTAAAATGATCTGATCGGGTCTCTGTTCGTCCTACCCTAGAAGTTTAATAGTGCATTTTACTCGTCATTTCATGCGCTTTGAGATGCCGCTTAGCCCAATACGCTATCTGAGATAGGAGCGATATAAATTGAACAAATGTGATAGAATTTCGCTGAATCCTTAAATTAACCATAATATAAAAAGATCTAATCGGGTCTCTGTTCGCCCTACCCTAGAAGTTTAATTGTGCATTTTACTCGCCATTTCATGCGCTCTGAGATGCCGCTTAGCCCAATACGCTATCTGAAATAGGAGCGACGTAAATTGAACAAATGTGATAGAATTTCGCTGAATTCTTATATTAACCAACATATAAAATGATCTAATCGGGTCTCCGATTGCCCTATCATAGAAGTTTAATAGTGCATTTTAGTTGCCATTCCACGCGCGTTAAGATGCCGCCTAGCCCAGTACGCTATCTGAAATAGGAGCGACGTAAATTGAACAAATGTGATAGAATTTCCCTGAATTCTTATATTAACCTTAATGTAAAATGATTTGATTGTGACTCTGTTCGCCCTACCCTAGAAGTTTAATAGTTCATTTTACTCGTCATTTCATGCGCTTTGAGATGCCGCTTAGCCCAATACGCTATCTGAGATAGGAGCGATATAAATTGAACAAATGTGATAGAATTACGCTGAATACTTATATTATCCATAATATAAAATGATCTAATCGGGTCTCTGTTTGCCCTAGCCTACAAGTTTAATAGTGCATTGTATTCGCCATTTCATGCCCTTTGGGATGCCACTTAGCCCATTACGCTATCTGAAATAGGAGCGACGTAAATGGAACAAATGTGATAGAATTTCGCTGAATTCTTATATTGAACAAAATATAAAATGATCTAATCGGGACTCTGATTGCCCTATCATAGAAGGTTAGTAGTGCATTTTACTAGCCATTCCACGCGCTTTAAGATGCCGCCTAGCCCAGTATGCTATCTGAAATAGGAGCGATGTAAATTGAACAAATGTGATAGAATTTCGCTGAATTCTTAAATTAACTATAATATAAAATGATCTAATCGGGTCTCTGTTTGCCTTACCCTACAAGTTTAATAGTGCATTGTACTCGCCATTTCATGCGCTTTGAGATGCCGCGTTGCCCAATGCGCTGTCTGAAATAGGAGCGACGTAAATTGAACAAATGTGATAGAATTTCCCTGAAATCTTATATTGAACAAAATATAAAATGATCTAATCGGGACTCTGATTGCCCTATCATAGAAGGTTAGTAGTGCATTTTACTAGCCATTCCACGCGCTTTAAGATGCCGCCTAGCCCAGTATGCTATCTGAAATAGGAGCGACGTAAATTGAACAAATGTGATACAATTTCGCTGAATTCTTATATTAACCGTAATGTAAAATGATCTGATCGGGTCTCTGTTCGCCCTACCCTAGAAGTTTAATAGTGCATTTTACTCGTCATTTCATACGCTTTGAGATGCCGCTTAGCCCAATACGCTATCTGAAATAGGAGCGACGTAAATTGAACAAATGTGATAGAATTTCGGTGAATACTTATATTAACCAAAATATAAAATGATCTAATCGGGTCTCTGATTGCCCTATCATAGAAGTTTAGTAGTGCATTTTACTCGCCATTCCACGCGCTTTATGATGCCGCCTAGCCCAGTACGCTATCTGAAATAGGAGCGACGTAAATTGAACAAATGTGATAGAATCTCGGTGAATTCTTAAATTAACTATAATATGAAATTATCTAATCAGGTCTCTGTTTTCCCTACCCTGGAAGTTTAATAGTGCATTTTACTCGTCATTTCATGCGCTTTGAGATGCCGCTTAGCCCAATACGCTATCTGAAATAGGAGCGATATAAATTGAACAAATGTGATAGAATTTCGCTGAATTCTTTTATTAACCATAATGTAAAATGATCCAATCGGGTCTCTGTTCGCCCTAGCGTAGAACTTTAATAGTGCATTGTATTCGCCATTTCATGCGCTTTGAGATGCCGCGTTGCCCAATGCGCTGTCTGAAATAGGAGCGACGTAAATTGAACAAATGTGATAGAATTTCCCTGAAATCTTATATTGAACAAAATATAAAATGATCTAATCGGGACTCTGATTGCCCTATCATAGAAGGTTAGTAGTGCATTTTACTAGCCATTCCACGCGCTCTAAGATGCCGCCTAGCCCAGTATGCTATCTGAAATAGGAGCGACGTAAATTCAACAAATGTGATAGAATTTCGCTGAATTCTTAAATTAACTATAATATAAAATTATCTAATCGGGTATCTGTTTGCCCTACCCTAGAAGTTTAATAGTGCATTTTACTCGTCATTTCATGCGCTTTGAGATGCCGCTTAGCCCAATACGCTATCTGAAATAGGAGCGACGTAAATTGAACAAATGTGATAGAATTTCGCTGAATTCTTAAATTAACTATAATATAAAATGATCTAATCGGGTCTCTGTTTGCCTTACCCTACAAGTTCAATAGTGCATTGTACTCGCCATTTCATGCGCTTTGAGATGCCACGTTGCCCAATGCGCTGTCTGAAATAGGAGCGACGTAAATTGAACAAATGTGATAGAATTTCCCTGAAATCTTATATTGAACAAAATATAAAATGATCTAATCGGGACTCTGATTGCCCTATCATAGAAGGTTAGTAGTGCATTTTACTAGCCATTCCACGCGCTTTAAGATGCCGCCTAGCCCAGTATGCTATCTGAAATAGGAGCGACGTAAATTGAACAAATGTGATACAATTTCGCTGAATTCTTATATTAACCGTAATGTAAAATGATCTGATCGGGTCTCTGTTCGCCCTACCCTAGAAGTTTAATAGTGCATTTTACTCGTCATTTCATACGCTTTGAGATGCCGCTTAGCCCAATACGCTATCTGAAATAGGAGCGACGTAAATTGAACAAATGTGATAGAATTTCGGTGAATGCTTATATTAAACAAAATATAAAATGATCTAATCGGGTCTCTGATTGCCCTATCATAGAAGTTTAGTAGTGCATTTTACTCGCCATTCCACGCGCTTTATGATGCCGCCTAGCCCAGTACGCTATCTGAAATAGGAGCGACGTAAATTGAACAAATGTGATAGAATTTCGGTGAATTCTTAAATTAACTATAATATGAAATTATCTAATCAGGTCTCTGTTTTCCCTACCCTAGAAGTTTAATAGTGCATTTTACTCGTCATTTCATGCGCTTTGAGATGCCGCTTAGCCCAATACGCTATCTGAAATAGGAGCGATATAAATTGAACAAATGTGATAGAATTTCGCTGAATTCTTTTATTAACCATAATGTAAAATGATCCAATCGGGTCTCTGTTCGCCCTAGCGTAGAACTTTAATAGTGCATTGTATTCGCCATTTCATGCGCTTTGAGATGCCGCGTTGCCCAATGCGCTGTCTGAAATAGGAGCGACGTAAATTGAACAAATGTGATAGAATTTCCCTGAAATCTTATATTGAACAAAATATAAAATGATCTAATCGGGACTCTGATTGCCCTATCATAGAAGGTTAGTAGTGCATTTTACTAGCCATTCCACGCGCTTTAAGATGCCGCCTAGCCCAGTATGCTATCTGAAATAGGAGCGACGTAAATTGAACAAATGTGATACAATTTCGCTGAATTCTTAAATTAACTATAATATAAAATCATCTAATCGGGTCTCTGTTTGCCTTACCCTACAAGTTTAATAGTGCATTGTACTCGCCATTTCATGCGCTTTGAGATGCCGCTTAGCCCAATACGCTATCTAAAATAGGAGCGACGTAAGTTGAACAAATGTGATAGAATTTCGCTGAATTCTTTTATTAACCATAATGTAAAATGATCTAATCGGGTCCCTGTTCGCCCTAGCCTAGAAGTTTAATAGTGCATTTTATTCGCCATTTCATGCGCTTTGAGATGCCGCTTAGCTCAATACGCTATCTGAAATAGGAGTGATGTAAATTGAACAAATGTGATAGAATTACGCTGAATTCTTATATTAACCGTAATATAAAATGATCTAATCGGGTCTCTGTTTGCCTTATCCTAGAAGTTTAGTATTGCATTTTACTCGCCATTTCATGCGCTTTGAGATGCCGCTTAGCCCAATACGCTATCTGAAATAGGAGCGACGTAAATTGAACAAATGTGATAGAATTTCGCTGAATTCTTAAATTAACTATAATATAAAATGATCTAATCGGGTCACTGATTGCCCTATCATAGAAGTTTAATAGTGAATTTTACTCGCCACTTCTTGCGCTTTGAGATGCCGCTTAGCCTGATACGCTATCTGAAATATGAGCGACGTAAATTGAACAAATGTGATAGAATTTCGTTGAATTCTCATATTAACATTAATGTAAAATGATCTAATCGAGTCTCTGTTCGCCCTACCCTAGAAGATTAATAGTGCATTTCACTCGTCATTTCATGCGCTTTGAGATGCCGCTTAGCCCAATACGCTATCTGAAATAGGAGCGATGTAAATTGAACAAATGTGATAGAATTACGCTGAATTCTTATATTAACCATAATATAAAATGATGTAATCGGGTCTCTGTTTGCCTTACCCTAGAAGTTTAATAGTGCATTTTACTCGCCATTTCATGCGCTTTGAGATGCCGCTTAGCCCAATACGCTATCTGAAATAGCAGCGACGTAAATTGAACAAATGTGAAAGAATTTCGCTGAATTCTTATATTAACCAAAATATAAAATGATCTAATCGGGTCTCCGGTTGCCCTATCACAGAAGTTTAATAGTGCATTTTACTCGCCATTCCACGCGCTTTAAGGTGCCGCCTAGCCCAGTATGCTATCTGAAATAGGAACGACGTAAATTGAACAAATGTGATAGAATTTTGCTGAATTCTTAAATTAACCATAACATAAAATGATCTAATCGGGTCTCTGTTTGCCCCACCCTAGAAGTTTAATAGTGTATTTTACTCGCCATTTCATGCGCTTTGAGATGCCGCGTATCCCAATACGCTATCTGAAATAGGAGCTACGTAAGTTGAACAAATGTGATAGAATTTCGCTGAATTCTTATATTAACCGTAATATAAAATGATCTAATCGGGTCTCTGTTTGCCTTACCCTAGAAGTTTAATAGTGCATTGTACTCGCCATTTCATGCGCTTTGAGATGCCGCGTAGCCCAATACGCTATCTGAAATAGGAGCGACGTAAATTGAACAAATGTGATAGAATTTCGCTGAATTCTAAAATTAACCATAATATAAAATGATCTAGTCGGGTCTCTGTTTGCCCTAGCCTACAAGTTTAATAGTGCATTTTATTCGCCATTTCATGCGCTTTGGGATGCCGCTTAGCCTATTACGCTATCTGAAATAGGAGCGACGTAAGTTGAACAAATGTGATAGAATTTCGCTGAATTCTTATATTACCCAAATTATGAAATGATCTACTCGGGCCTCTGATTGCCCTATTATAGAAGTTTAATAGTGCATTTTATTCGCCATTTCATGCGCTTTGAGATGCCGCCCAGCCCAATACGCTATCTGAACTAGGAGCGACGTAAATTGAACAAATGTGATAGAATCTTGCTGAATTCTTAAATTAAACATAAAATAAAATGATCTAATCGCGTCTCCGTTTGCCCTATCCTAGAAGTTTAATAGTGCATTTTACTCGCCATTTCATGCGCTTTGAGATGCCGCTTAGCCCAATACGCTATCTGAGATAGGAGCGATATAAATTGAACAAATGTGATAGAATTTCGCTGAATTCTTTTATTAACCATAATGTAAAATGATCTAATCGGGTCTCTGTTCGCCCCTGCCTAGAACTTTAATAGTGCATTTTATTCGCCATTTCATACGCTTTGAGATGACGCTTAGCCCAATAAGCTATCTGAAATAGGAGCAACGTAAATTGAACAAATGTGATAGAATTTCGCTGAATTCTTATATTAACCAAAATATAAAATGATCTAATCGGGTCTCCGGTTGCCCTATCACAGAAGTTTAATAGTGCATTTTACTCGCCATTCCACGCGCTTTAAGGTGCCGCCTAGCCCAGTATGCTATCTGAAATAGGAACGACGTAAATTGAACAAATGTGATAGAATTTTGCTGAATTCTTAAATTAACCATAACATAAAATGATCTAATCGGGTCTCTGTTTGCCACACCCTAGAAGTTTAATAGTGTATTTTACTCGCCATTTCATGCGCTTTGAGATGCCGCGTATCCCAATACGCTATCTGAAATAGGAGCTACGTAAGTTGAACAAATGTGATAGAATTTCGCTGAATTCTTATATTAACCAAATTATAAAATGATCTAATCTGGTCTCTGATTGCCCTATCATAGAAGTTTAATAGTGCATTTCCTCGCCATTCCACGCGCTTCAAGATGCCGCCTAGCCCATTACGCTATCTGAAATAGGCGCGACGTAAATTGAACAATTGTGACAGAATTTTTCTGAATTCTTAAATTAATCAGAATATAAAATGATCTAAGCGGGTCTCTGCTTGCCCTGCCCTAGAAATTTAATAGCGCATTTTACTCCTCATTTCATGCGCTTTGAGATGCCGCTTAGCCCAATACGCTATCTGAAATAGGAGCGATGTAAATTGAACAAATCTGATAGTATTTCGCTGAATTCTTTTATTAACCATAATGTAAAATGACCTAATCGGGTCTCTGTTCGCCCTAGCCTAGAAGTTTAATAGTGCATTTTATTCGCCATTTCATGCGCTTTGAGATGCCGCTTAGCCCAATACGCTATCTGAAATAGGAGCGACGTAAATTGAACAAATGTGATAGAATTTCCTTGAAATCTTATATTAAACAAAATATAAAATAATCTAATCGGGTCTCCGATTGCCCTATCATAGAAGTTTAGTAGTGCATTTCACTCGCCCTTCCACGCGCTTTAAGATGCCGTAGAGCCCAGTACGCTATCTGAAATAGGAGCGACGTAAGTTGAACAAATGTGATAGAATTACGCTGAATTCTTTTATTAACCATAATGTAAAATGATCTAATCGGGTCCCTGTTCGCCCTAGCCTAGAACTTTAATTGTGCATTTTATTCGCCATTTCAGACGCTTTGAGATGCCGCTTAGCCCAATACGCTATCTGAAATAGGAGCGACGTAAATTGAACAAATGTGATAGAATTTCGCTGAATTCTTATATTAACCAAAATATAAAATGATCTAATCAGGTCTCTGCTTGCCCTACCCTAGAAGTTTAATAATGCATTTTACTCGCCATTTCATGCGCTTTGAGATGCCGCTTAGCCCAATACGCTATCTGAAATAGGCGCGATGTAAATTGAACAAATGTGATAGAATTTCGCTGAATTCTTTTATTAACCATAATGTAAAATGACCTAATCGGGTCTCTGTTCGCCCTAGCCTAGAAGTTTAATAGTGTATTTTATTCGCCATTTCATGCGCTTTGAGATGCCGCTTAGCCCAATACGCTATCTGAAATAGGAGCGACGTAAATTGAACAAATGTGATAGAATTTCCTTGAAATCTTATATTAAACAAAATATAAAATAATCTTATCGGGTCTCCAATTGCCCTACCATAGAAGTTTAGTAGTGCATTTTACTCGCCCTTCCACGCGCTTTAAGATGCCCTAGAGCCCAGTACGCTATCTGAAATAGGAGCGACGTAAGTTGAACAAATGTGATAGAATTACGCTGAATTCTTATATTAACCGTAATATAAAATGATCTAATCGGGTCTCTGTTTGCCTTACCCTAGAAGTTTAATAGTGAATTTTACTCGCCATTTCTTGCGCTTCGAGATGCCGCTTAGCCCAATACGCTATCTGAAATATGAGCGATGTAAATTGAACAAATGTGATAGAATTTCGCTGAATTCTTTTATTAACCATAATGTAAAATGATCTAATCGGGTCTCTGTTCGCCCTAGCCTACAAGTTTAATAGTGCATTTTATTCGCCATTTCATGCGCTTTGGGATGCCGCGTAGCCCAATACGCTATCTGAAATTGGAGCGACGTAAGTTGAACAAATGTGATAGAATTTCGCTAAATTCTTTTATTAACCATAATGTAAAATGATCTAATCGGGTCTCCGATTGCCCTATCATAGAAGTTTAATAGTGCATTTTAGTTGCCATTCCACGCGCGTTAAGATGCCGCCTAGCCCAGTACGCTATCTGAAATAGGAGCGACGTAAATTGAACAAATGTGATAGAATTTCCCTGAAATCTTATATTGAACAAAATATAAAATGATCTAATCGGGACTCTGATTGCCCTATCATAGAAGGTTAGTAGTGCATTTTACTAGCCATTCCACGCGCTTTAAGATGCCGCCTAGCCCAGTATGCTATCTGAAATAGGAGCGACGTAAATTGAACAAATGTGATACAATTTCGCTGAATTCTTATATTAACCGTAATGTAAAATGATCTGATCGGGTCTCTGTTCGCCCTACCCTAGAAGTTTAATAGTGCATTTTACTCGTCATTTCATACGCTTTGAGATGCCGCTTAGCCCAATACGCTATCTGAAATAGGAGCGACGTAAATTGAACAAATGTGATAGAATTTCGGTGAATGCTTATATTAAACAAAATATAAAATGATCTAATCGGGTCTCTGATTGCCCTATCATAGAAGTTTAGTAGTGCATTTTACTCGCCATTCCACGCGCTTTATGATGCCGCCTAGCCCAGTACGCTATCTGAAATAGGAGCGACGTAAATTGAACAAATGTGATAGAATTTCGGTGAATTCTTAAATTAACTATAATATGAAATTATCTAATCAGGTCTCTGTTTTCCCTACCCTAGAAGTTTAATAGTGCATTTTACTCGTCATTTCATGCGCTTTGAGATGCCGCTTAGCCCAATACGCTATCTGAAATAGGAGCGATATAAATTGAACAAATGTGATAGAATTTCGCTGAATTCTTTTATTAACCATAATGTAAAATGATCCAATCGGGTCTCTGTTCGCCCTAGCGTAGAACTTTAATAGTGCATTGTATTCGCCATTTCATGCGCTTTGAGATGCCGCGTTGCCCAATGCGCTGTCTGAAATAGGAGCGACGTAAATTGAACAAATGTGATAGAATTTCCCTGAAATCTTATATTGAACAAAATATAAAATGATCTAATCGGGACTCTGATTGCCCTATCATAGAAGGTTAGTAGTGCATTTTACTAGCCATTCCACGCGCTTTAAGATGCCGCCTAGCCCAGTATGCTATCTGAAATAGGAGCGACGTAAATTGAACAAATGTGATACAATTTCGCTGAATTCTTAAATTAACTATAATATAAAATCATCTAATCGGGTCTCTGTTTGCCTTACCCTACAAGTTTAATAGTGCATTGTACTCGCCATTTCATGCGCTTTGAGATGCCGCTTAGCCCAATACGCTATCTAAAATAGGAGCGACGTAAGTTGAACAAATGTGATAGAATTTCGCTGAATTCTTTTATTAACCATAATGTAAAATGATCTAATCGGGTCCCTGTTCGCCCTAGCCTAGAAGTTTAATAGTGCATTTTATTCGCCATTTCATGCGCTTTGAGATGCCGCTTAGCTCAATACGCTATCTGAAATAGGAGTGATGTAAATTGAACAAATGTGATAGAATTACGCTGAATTCTTATATTAACCGTAATATAAAATGATCTAATCGGGTCTCTGTTTGCCTTATCCTAGAAGTTTAGTATTGCATTTTACTCGCCATTTCATGCGCTTTGAGATGCCGCTTAGCCCAATACGCTATCTGAAATAGGAGCGACGTAAATTGAACAAATGTGATAGAATTTCGCTGAATTCTTAAATTAACTATAATATAAAATGATCTAATCGGGTCACTGATTGCCCTATCATAGAAGTTTAATAGTGAATTTTACTCGCCACTTCTTGCGCTTTGAGATGCCGCTTAGCCCGATACGCTATCTGAAATATGAGCGACGTAAATTGAACAAATGTGATAGAATTTCGTTGAATTCTCATATTAACATTAATGTAAAATGATCTAATCGAGTCTCTGTTCGCCCTACCCTAGAAGATTAATAGTGCATTTCACTCGTCATTTCATGCGCTTTGAGATGCCGCTTAGCCCAATACGCTATCTGAAATAGGAGCGATGTAAATTGAACAAATGTGATAGAATTACGCTGAATTCTTATATTAACCATAATATAAAATGATGTAATCGGGTCTCTGTTTGCCTTACCCTAGAAGTTTAATAGTGCATTTTACTCGCCATTTCATGCGCTTTGAGATGCCGCTTAGCCCAATACGCTATCTGAAATAGCAGCGACGTAAATTGAACAAATGTGAAAGAATTTCGCTGAATTCTTATATTAACCAAAATATAAAATGATCTAATCGGGTCTCCGGTTGCCCTATCACAGAAGTTTAATAGTGCATTTTACTCGCCATTCCACGCGCTTTAAGGTGCCGCCTAGCCCAGTATGCTATCTGAAATAGGAACGACGTAAATTGAACAAATGTGATAGAATTTTGCTGAATTCTTAAATTAACCATAACATAAAATGATCTAATCGGGTCTCTGTTTGCCCCACCCTAGAAGTTTAATAGTGTATTTTACTCGCCATTTCATGCGCTTTGAGATGCCGCGTATCCCAATACGCTATCTGAAATAGGAGCTACGTAAGTTGAACAAATGTGATAGAATTTCGCTGAATTCTTATATTAACCAAATTATAAAATGATCTAATCTGGTCTCCGATTGCCCTATCATAGAAGTTTAGTAGTGCATTTCACTCGCCCTTCCACGCGCTTTAAGATGCCGTAGAGCCCAGTACGCTATCTGAAATAGGAGCGCCGTAAGTTGAACAAATGTGATAGAATTACGCTGAATTCTTATATTAACCGTAATATAAAATGATCTAATCGGGTCTCTGTTTGCCTTACCCTAGAAGTTTAATAGTGCATTGTACTCGCCATTTCATGCGCTTTGAGATGCCGCGTAGCCCAATACGCTATCTGAAATAGGAGCGACGTAAATTGAACAAATGTGATAGAATTTCGCTGAATTCTAAAATTAACCATAATATAAAATGATCTAGTCGGGTCTCTGTTTGCCCTAGCCTACAAGTTTAATAGTGCATTTTATTCGCCATTTCATGCGCTTTGGGATGCCGCTTAGCCTATTACGCTATCTGAAATAGGAGCGACGTAAGTTGAACAAATGTGATAGAATTTCGCTGAATTCTTATATTACCCAAATTATGAAATGATCTACTCGGGCCTCTGATTGCCCTATTATAGAAGTTTAATAGTGCATTTTATTCGCCATTTCATGCGCTTTGAGATGCCGCCCAGCCCAATACGCTATCTGAACTAGGAGCGACGTAAATTGAACAAATGTGATAGAATCTTGCTGAATTCTTAAATTAAACATAAAATAAAATGATCTAATCGCGTCTCCGTTTGCCCTATCCTAGAAGTTTAATAGTGCATTTTACTCGCCATTTCATGCGCTTTGAGATGCCGCTTAGCCCAATACGCTATCTGAGATAGGAGCGATATAAATTGAACAAATGTGATAGAATTTCGCTGAATTCTTTTATTAACCATAATGTAAAATGATCTAATCGGGTCTCTGTTCGCCCCTGCCTAGAACTTTAATAGTGCATTTTATTCGCCATTTCATACGCTTTGAGATGACGCTTAGCCCAATAAGCTATCTGAAATAGGAGCAACGTAAATTGAACAAATGTGATAGAATTTCGCTGAATTCTTATATTAACCAAAATATAAAATGATCTAATCGGGTCTCCGGTTGCCCTATCACAGAAGTTTAATAGTGCATTTTACTCGCCATTCCACGCGCTTTAAGGTGCCGCCTAGCCCAGTATGCTATCTGAAATAGGAACGACGTAAATTGAACAAATGTGATAGAATTTTGCTGAATTCTTAAATTAACCATAACATAAAATGATCTAATCGGGTCTCTGTTTGCCACACCCTAGAAGTTTAATAGTGCATTTCCTCGCCATTCCACGCGCTTCAAGATGCCGCCTAGCCCATGACGCTATCTGAAATAGGAGCGACGTAAATTGAACAATTGTGACAGAATTTTTCTGAATTCTTAAATTAATCAGAATATAAAATGATCTAAGCGGGTCTCTGCTTGCCCTGCCCTAGAAATTTAATAGCGCATTTTACTCCTCATTTCATGCGCTTTGAGATGCCGCTTAGCCCAATACGCTATCTGAAATAGGAGCGATGTAAATTGAACAAATCTGATAGTATTTCGCTGAATTCTTTTATTAACCATAATGTAAAATGACCTAATCGGGTCTCTGTTCGCCCTAGCCTAGAAGTTTAATAGTGCATTTTATTCGCCATTTCATGCGCTTTGAGATGCCGCTTAGCCCAATACGCTATCTGAAATAGGAGCGACGTAAATTGAACAAATGTGATAGAATTTCCTTGAAATCTTATATTAAACAAAATATAAAATAATCTAATCGGGTCTCCGATTGCCCTATCATAGAAGTTTAGTAGTGCATTTCACTCGCCCTTCCACGCGCTTTAAGATGCCGTAGAGCCCAGTACGCTATCTGAAATAGGAGCGACGTAAGTTGAACAAATGTGATAGAATTACGCTGAATTCTTATATTAACCGTAATATAAAATGATCTAATCGGGTCTCTGTTTGCCTTACCCTAGAAGTTTAATAGTGCATTGTACTCGCCATTTCATGCGCTTTGAGATGCCGCGTAGCCCAATACGCTATCTGAAATAGGAGCGACGTAAATTGAACAAATGTGATAGAATTTCGCTGAATTCTAAAATTAACCATAATATAAAATGATCTAGTCGGGTCTCTGTTTGCCCTACCCTAGAAGTTTAAGAGTGAATTTTACTCGCCATTTCTTGCGCTTTGAGATGCCGCTTAGCCCAATACGCTATCTGAAATATGGGCGACGTAAATTGAACAAATGTGATAGAATTTCGCTGAATTCTCATATTAACATTAATGTAAAATGATCTAATCGAGTCTCTGTTCGCCCTACCCTAGAAGATTAATAGTGCATTTCACTCGTCATTTCATGCGCTTTGAGATGCCGCTTAGCCCAATACGCTATCTGAAATAGGAGCGATGTAAATTGAACAAATGTGATAGAATTACGCTGAATTCTTATATTAACCATAATATAAAATGATGTAATCGGATCTCTGTTTGCCTTACCCTAGAAGTTTAATAGTGCATTTTACTCGCCATTTCATGCGCTTTGAGATGCCGCTTAGCCCAATACGCTATCTGAGATAGGAGCGATATAAATTGAACAAATGTGATAGAATTACGCTGAATACTTATATTATCCATAATATAAAATGATCTTATCGGGTCTCTGTTTGCCCTAGCCTACAAGTTTAATAGTGCATTTTATACGCCATTTCATGCGCATTGGGATGCCACTTAGCCCATTACGCTATCTGAAATAGGAGCGACGTAAATTGAACAAATGTGATAGAATTTCGCTGAATTCTTATATTAACCAAATTATAAAATGATCTAATCGGGCCTCTGATTGCCCTACCCTAGACGTTTAATAGTCCATTTTACTCGTCATTTCATGCGCTTTCAGATGCCGCTTAGCCCAATACGCTATCTGAAATAGGAGTGATGTAAATTGAACAAATGTGATTGAATTACGCTGAATTCTTATATTAACCATAATATAAAATGATGTAATCGGGTCTCTGTTTGCCTTACCCTAGAAGTTTAATAGTGCATTTTACTCGCCATTTCATGCGCTTTGAGATGCCGCTTAGCCCAATACGCTATCTGAAATAGCAGCGACGTAAATTGAACAAATGTGATAGAATTTCCCTGAAATCTTATATTAAAAAAATATCAAATGATCTGATCGGGTCTCTGGTTGCCCTATCATAGAAATTTAGTGGTGCATTTTACTCGCCATTCCACGCGCTTCAAGATGCCGCCTAGCCCAGTACGCTATCTGAAATAGGAGCGACGTAAATTGAACAAATGTGATAGAATTTCGCTGAATTCTTTTATTAACCATAATATAAAATGATCTAATCGGGTCTCTGTTTGCCCTACCCTAGAAGTTTAATAGTGCATTTTACTCGCCATTTCATGCGCTTTGAGATGCCGCTTAGCCCAATACGCTATCTGAAATAGGGGCGACGTAAGTTGACCAAATGTGATTGAATTTCGCTGAATTGATTTATTAACCATAATGTAAAATGATCTAATCGGGTCTCTGTTCGCCGTAGCCTAGAAGTTTAATAGTGCGTTTTACTCGTCATTTCATGCGCTTTGAGATGCCGCTTAGCCCAATACGCTATCTGAAATAGGAGCGACGTAAATTGAACGAATGTGATAGTATTTCGCTGAATTCTTAAATTAACGATAATATAAAATGATCTAATCGGGTCTCTGTTTGCCCTACCCTAGAACTTTAATCGTGCATTTTACTCCACATTTCATGCGCTTTGAGTTGCCGCTTAGCCCAATACGCTATCTGAAATAGGAGCGATATAAATTGAACAAATGTGGTAGAATTTCGCTGAATTCTTTTATTAACCATAATGTAAAATGATCTAATCGGGTCCCTGTTCGCCCTAGCCTAGAACTTTAATTGTGCATTTTATTCGCCATTTCATACGCTTTGAGATGACGCTTAGCCCAATAAGCTATCTGAAATAGGAGCGACGTAAATTGAACAAATGTGATAGAATTTCGCTGAATTCTTATATTAACCAAAATATAAAATGATCTAATCGGGTCTCCGGTTGCCCTATCACAGAAGTTTAATAGTGCATTTTATTCGCCATTCCACGCGCTTTAAGGTGCCGCCTAGCCCAGTATGCTATCTGAAATAGGAACGACGTAAATTGAACAAATGTGATAGAATTTTGCTGAATTCTTAAATTAACCATAACATAAAATGATCTAATCGGGTCTCTGTTTGCCCCACCCTAGAAGTTTAATAGTGTATTTTA
The DNA here is from genome assembly GCA_916610135.2 of Macropis europaea. NCBI lineage: Eukaryota > Metazoa > Arthropoda > Insecta > Hymenoptera > Melittidae > Macropis > Macropis europaea. The sequence continues at coordinate 61,040 of CAKAJE020001199.1, read as the reverse complement.
CTCGCCATTTCATGCGCTTTGAGATGCCGCGTATCCCAATACGCTATCTGAAATAGGAGCTACGTAAGTTGAACAAATGTGATAGAATTTCGCTGAATTCTTATATTAACCAAATTATAAAATGATCTAATCTGGTCTCCGATTGCCCTATCATAGAAGTTTAGTAGTGCATTTCACTCGCCCTTCCACGCGCTTTAAGATGCCGTGGAGCCCAGTACGCTATCTGAAATAGGAGCGACGTAAGTTGAACAAATGTGATAGAATTACGCTGAATTCTTATATTAACCGTAATATAAAATGATCTAATCGGGTCTCTGTTTGCCTTACCCTAGAAGTTTAATAGTGCATTGTACTCGCCATTTCATGCGCTTTGAGATGCCGCGTAGCCCAATACGCTATCTGAAATAGGAGCGACGTAAATTGAACAAATGTGATAGAATTTCGCTGAATTCTAAAATGAACCATAATATAAAATGATCTAGTCGGGTCTCTGTTTGCCCTACCCTAGAAGTTTAAGAGTGAATTTTACTCGCCATTTCTTGCGCTTTGAGATGCCGCTTAGCCCAATACGCTATCTGAAATATGGGCGACGTAAATTGAACAAATGTGATAGAATTTCGCTGAATTCTCATATTAACATTAATGTAAAATGATCTAATCGAGTCTCTGTTCGCCCTACCCTAGTAGTTTAATAGGGCATTTCACTCGTCATTTCATGCGCTTTGAGATGCCGCTTAGCCCAATAAGCTATCTGAAATAGGAGCGACGTAAATTGAACAAATGTGATAGAATTTCGCTGAATTCTTATATTAACCAAAATATAAAATGATCTAATCGGGTCTCTGTTTGAATTATCCTAGAAGTTTGATAGTGCATTGTACTCGCCATTTCATACGCTTTGAGATGCCGCTTAGCCGAATAAGCTATCAGAAATAGGAGCGACGTAAATTGAACAAATGTGAAAGAATTTCGCTGAATTCTTATATTAACCATAATATAAAATGATCTAATCGGGTCTCTGTTTGCCCTAGCCTACAAGTTTAATAGTGCATTTTATTCGCCATTTCATGCGCTTTGGGATGCCGCTTAGCCTATTACGCTATCTGAAATAGGAGCGACGTAAGTTGAACAAATGTGATAGAATTTCGCTGAATTCTTATATTAACCAAATTATGAAATGATCTACTCGGGCCTCTGATTGCCCTATTATAGAAGTTTAATAGTGCATTTTATTCGCCATTTCATGCGCTTTGAGATGCCGCCCAGCCCAATACGCTATCTGAACTAGGAGCGACGTAAATTGAACAAATGTGATAGAATCTTGCTGAATTCTTAAATTAAACATAAAATACAATGATCTAATCGCGTCTCCGTTTGCCCTATCCTAGAAGTTTAATAGTGCATTTTACTCGCCATTTCATGCGCTTTGAGATACCGCTTAGCCCAATACGCTATCTGAGATAGGACCGATATAAATTGAACAAATGTGATAGAATTTCGCTGAATTCTTTTATTAACCATAATGTAAAATGATCTAATCGGGTCTCTGTTCGCCCCTGCCTAGAACTTTAATAGTGCATTTTATTCGCCATTTCATACGCTTTGAGATGACGCTTAGCCCAATAAGCTATCTGAAATAGGAGCGACGTAAATTGAACAAATGTGATAGAATTTCGCTGAATTCTTATATTAACCAAAATATAAAATGATCTAATCGGGTCTCCGGTTGCCCTATCACAGAAGTTTAATAGTGCATTTTACTCGCCATTCCACGCGCTTTAAGGTGCCGCCTAGCCCAGTATGCTATCTGAAATAGGAACGACGTAAATTGAACAAATGTGATAGAATTTTGCTGAATTCTTAAATTAACCATAACATAAAATGATCTAATCGGGTCTCTGTTTGCCCCACCCTAGAAGTTTAATAGTGTATTTTACTCGCCATTTCATGCGCTTTGAGATGCCGCGTATCCCAATACGCTATCTGAAATAGGAGCTACGTAAGTTGAACAAATGTGATAGAATTTCGCTGAATTCTTATATTAACCAAATTATAAAATGATCTAATCTGGTCTCTGATTGCCCTATCATAGAAGTTTAATAGTGCATTTCCTCGCCATTCCACGCGCTTCAAGATGCCGCCTAGCCCATTACGCTATCTGAAATAGGAGCGACGTAAATTGAACAATTGTGACAGAATTTTTCTGGATTCTTAAATTAATCATAATATAAAATGATCTAAGCGGGTCTCTGCTTGCCCTGCCCTAGAATTTTAATAGCGCATTTTACTCCTCATTTCATGCGCTTTGAGATGCCGCTTAGCCCAATACGCTATCTGAAATAGGAGCGATGTAAATTGAACAAATGTGATAGTATTTCGCTGAATTCTTTTATTAACCATAACGTAAAATGACCTAATCGGGTCTCTGTTCGCCCTAGCCTAGAAGTTTAATAGTGCATTTTATTCGCCATTTCATGCGCTTTGAGATGCCGCTTAGCCCAATACGCTATCTGAAATAGGAGCGACGTAAATTGAACAAATGTGATAGAATTTCCTTGAAATCTTATATTAAACAAAATATAAAATAATCTAATCGGGTCTCCGATTGCCCTATCATAGAAGTTTAATAGTGCATTTCACTCGCCCTTCCACGCGCTTTAAGATGCCGTAGTGCCCAGTACGCTATCTGAAATAGGAGCGACGTAAGTTGAACAAATGTGATAGAATTACGCTGAATTCTTATATTAACCGTAATATAAAATGATCTAATCGGGTCTCTGTTTGCCTTACCCTAGAAGTTTAATAGTGCATTGTACTCGCCATTTCATGCGCTTTGAGATGCCGCGTAGCCCAATACGCGATCTGAAATAGGAGCGACGTAAATTGAACAAATGTGATAGAATTTCGCTGAATTCTAAAATTAACCATAATATAAAATGATCTAGTCGGGTCTCTGTTTGCCCTACCCTAGAAGTTTAACAGTGAATTTTACTCGCCATTTCTTGCGCTTTGAGATGCCGCTTAGCCCAATACGCTATCTGAAATATGGGCGACGTAAATTGAACAAATGTGATAGAATTTCGCTGAATTCTCATATTATCATTAATGTAAAATGATCTAATCGAGTCTCTGTTCGCCCTACCCTAGAAGTTTAATAGGGCATTTCACTCGTCATTTCATGCGCTTTGAGATGCCGCTTAGCCCAATAAGCTATCTGAAATAGGAGCGACGTAAATTGAACAAATGTGATAGAATTTCGCTGAATTCTTATATTAACCAAAATATAAAATGATCTAATCGGGTCTCTGTTTGAATTATCCTAGAAGTTTGATAGTGCATTGTACTCGTCATTTCATACGCTTTGAGATGCCGCTTAGCCGAATAAGCTATCGGAAATAGGAGCGACGTAAATTGAACAAATGTGATAGAATTTCGCTGAATTCTTATATTAACCATAATATAAAATGATCTAATCGGGTCTCTGTTTGCCCTAGCCTACAAGTTTAATAGTGCATTTTATTCGCCATTTCATGCGCTTTGGGATGCCGCTTAGCCTATTACGCTATCTGAAATAGGAGCGACGTAAGTTGAACAAATGTGATAGAATTTCGCTGAATTCTTATATTAACCAAATTATGAAATGATCTACTCGGGCCTCTGATTGCCCTATTATAGAAGTTTAATAGTGCATTTTATTCGCCATTTCATGCGCTTTGAGATGCCGCCCAGCCCAATACGCTATCTGAACTAGGAGCGACGTAAATTGAACAAATGTGATAGAATTTCCCTGAATTCTTATATTAACCTTAATGTAAAATGATCTGATCGGGTCTCTGTTCGTCCTACCCTAGAAGTTTAATTGTGCATTTTCCTCGCCATTTCATGCGCTCTGAGATGCCGCTTAGCCCAATACGCTATCTGAAATAGGAGCGACGTAAATTGAACAAATGTGATAGAATTTCGCTGAATTCATATATTAAACAAAATATAAAATGATCTAATCTGGTCTTTGATTGCCCTACCCTAGAAGTTTAATAGTGCATTTTACTCGCCATTTCATGCGCTTTGAGATGCCGCTTAGCCCAATAAGCTATCTGAAATAGGAGCGACGTAAATTGAACAAATGTGATAGAATTTCGCTGAATTCTTGTATTAACCAAAATATAAAATGATCTAATCGGGTCTCTGTTTGAATTATCTTAGAAGTTTGATAGTGCATTTCACTCGCCATTTCATGCGCTTTGAGATGCCGCTTAGCCCAATACGCTATCAGAAATAGGAGCGATGTAAATTGAACAAATGTGATAGAATTTCGCTGAATTCTTTTATTAACCATAATGTAAAATGATCTAATCGGGTCTCTGTTCGCCCTAGCCTACAAGTTTAATAGTGCATTTTATTCGCCATTTCATGCGCTTTGGGATGCCGCGTAGCCCAGTACGCTATCTGAAATAGGAGCGACGTAAATTGAACAAATGTGATAGAATTTCCCTGAATTCTTATATTAACCTTAATGTAAAATGATCTGATCGGGTCTCTGTTCGTCCTACCCTAGAAGTTTAATAGTGCATTTTACTCGTCATTTCATGCGCTTTGAGATGCCGCTTAGCCCAATACGCTATCTGAGATAGGAGCGATATAAATTGAACAAATGTGATAGAATTTCGTTGAATCCTTAAATTAACCATAATATAAAAAGATCTAATCGGGTCTCTGTTCGCCCTACCCTAGAAGTTTAATTGTGCATTTTACTCGCCATTTCATGCGCTCTGAGATGCCGCTTAGCCCAATACGCTATCTGAAATAGGAGCGACGTAAATTGAACAAATGTGATAGAATTTCGCTGAATTCTTATATTAACCAACATATAAAATGATCTAATCGGGTCTCCGATTGCCCTATCATAGAAGTTTAATAGTGCATTTTAGTTGCCATTCCACGCGCGTTAAGATGCCGCCTAGCCCAGTACGCTATCTGAAATAGGAGCGACGTAAATTGAACAAATGTGATAGAATTTCCCTGAATTCTTATATTAACCTTAATGTAAAATGATTTGATTGTGTCTCTGTTCGCCCTACCCTAGAAGTTTAATAGTTCATTTTACTCGTCATTTCATGCGCTTTGAGATGCCGCTTAGCCCAATACGCTATCTGAGATAGGAGCGATATAAATTGAACAAATGTGATAGAATTACGCTGAATACTTATATTATCCATAATATAAAATGATCTAATCGGGTCTCTGTTTGCCCTAGCCTACAAGTTTAATAGTGCATTGTATTCGCCATTTCATGCCCTTTGGGATGCCACTTAGCCCATTACGCTATCTGAAATAGGAGCGACGTAAATGGAACAAATGTGATAGAATTTCGCTGAATTCTTATATTAACCAAATTATAAAATGATCTAATCGGGCGTCTGATTGCCCTACCCTAGAAGTTTAATAGTGCATTTTATTCGCCATTTCATGCGCTTTGAGATGCCGCCCAGCCCAATACGCTATCTGAACTAGGAGCGACGTAAATTGAACAAATGTGATAGAATTTCCCTGAATTCTTATATTAACCTTAATGTAAAATGATCTGATCGGGTCTCTGTTCGTCCTACCCTAGAAGTTTAATTGTGCATTTTCCTCGCCATTTCATGCGCTCTGAGATGCCGCTTAGCCCAATACGCTATCTGAAATAGGAGCGACGTAAATTGAACAAATGTGATAGAATTTCGCTGAATTCATATATTAAACAAAATATAAAATGATCTAATCTGGTCTTTGATTGCCCTACCCTAGAAGTTTAATAGTGCATTTTACTCGCCATTTCATGCGCTTTGAGGTGCCGCTTAGCCCAATAAGCTATCTGAAATAGGAGCGACGTAAATTGAACAAATGTGATAGAATTTCGCTGAATTCTTGTATTAACCAAAATATAAAATGATCTAATCGGGTCTCTGTTTGAATTATCTTAGAAGTTTGATAGTGCATTTCACTCGCCATTTCATGCGCTTTGAGATGCCGCTTAGCCCAATACGCTATCAGAAATAGGAGCGATGTAAATTGAACAAATGTGATAGAATTTCGCTGAATTCTTTTATTAACCATAATGTAAAATGATCTAATCGGGTCTCTGTTCGCCCTAGCCTACAAGTTTAATAGTGCATTTTATTCGCCATTTCATGCGCTTTGGGATGCCGCGTAGCCCAATACGCTATCTGAAATTGGAGCGACGTAAGTTGAACAAATGTGATAGAATTTCGCTAAATTCTTTTATTAACCATAATGTAAAATGATCTAATCGGGTCTCCGATTGCCCTATCATAGAAGTTTAATAGTGCATTTTAGTTGCCGTTCCACGCGCGTTAAGATGCCGCCTAGCCCAGTACGCTATCTGAAATAGGAGCGACGTAAATTGAACAAATGTGATAGAATTTCCCTGAATTCTTATATTAACCTTAATGTAAAATGATCTGATCGGGTCTCTGTTCGTCCTACCCTAGAAGTTTAATAGTGCATTTTACTCGTCATTTCATGCGCTTTGAGATGCCGCTTAGCCAAATACGCTATCTGAGATAGGAGCGATATAAATTGAACAAATGTGATAGAATTTCGTTGAATCCTTAAATTAACCATAATATAAAAAGATCTAATCGGGTCTCTGTTCGCCCTACCCTAGAAGTTTAATTGTGCATTTTACTCGCCATTTCATGCGCTCTGAGATGCCGCTTAGCCCAATACGCTATCTGAAATAGGAGCGACGTAAATTGAACAAATGTGATAGAATTTCGCTGAATTCTTATATTAACCAACATATAAAATGATCTAATCGGGTCTCCGATTGCCCTATCATAGAAGTTTAATAGTGCATTTTAGTTGCCATTCCACGCGCGTTAAGATGCCGCCTAGCCCAGTACGCTATCTGAAATAGGAGCGACGTAAATTGAACAAATGTGATAGAATTTCCCTGAATTCTTATATTAACCTTAATGTAAAATGATTTGATTGTGTCTCTGTTCGCCCTACCCTAGAAGTTTAATAGTTCATTTTACTCGTCATTTCATGCGCTTTGAGATGCCGCTTAGCCCAATACGCTATCTGAGATAGGAGCGATATAAATTGAACAAATGTGATAGAATTACGCTGAATACTTATATTATCCATAATATAAAATGATCTAATCGGGTCTCTGTTTGCCCTAGCCTACAAGTTTAATAGTGCATTGTATTCGCCATTTCATGCCCTTTGGGATGCCACTTAGCCCATTACGCTATCTGAAATAGGAGCGACGTAAATGGAACAAATGTGATAGAATTTCGCTGAATTCTTATATTAACCAAATTATAAAATGATCTAATCGGGCGTCTGATTGCCCTACCCTAGAAGTTTAATAGTCCATTTTACTCGTCATTTCATGCGCTTTCAGATGCCGCTTAGCCCAATACGCTATCTGAAATAGGAGCGATGTAAATTGAACAAATGTGATAGAATTACGCAGAATTCTTATATTAACCATAATATAAAATGATGTAATCGGGTCTCTGTTTGCCTTACCCTAGAAGTTTAATAGTGCATTTTACTCGCCATTTCATGCGCTTTGAGATGCCGCTTAGCCCAATACGCTATCTGAAATAGCAGCGACGTAAATTGAACAAATGTGATAGAATTTCCCTGAAATCTTATATTAAACAAAATATAAAATGATCTGATCGGGTCTCTGGTTGCCCTATCATAGAAATTTAGTGGTGCATTTTACTCGCCATTCCACGCTCTTCAAGATGCCGCCTAGCCCAGTACGCTATCTGAAATAGGAGGGACGTAAATTGAACAAATGTGATAGAATTTCGCTGAATTCTTTTATTAACCAAATTATAAAATGATCTAATCGGGCCTCTGATTGCCCTACCCTAGAAGTTTAATAGTCCATTTTACTCGTCATTTCATGCGCTTTCAGATGCCGCTTAGCCCAATACGCTATCTGAAATAGGAGCGATGTAAATTGAACAAATGTGATAGAATTACGCTGAATTCTTATATTAACCATAATATAAAATGATGTAATCGGGTCTCTGTTTGCCTTACCCTAGAAGTTTAATAGTGCATTTTACTCGCCATTTCATGCGCTTTGAGATGCCGCTTAGCCCAATACGCTATCTGAAATAGCAGCGACGTAAATTGAACAAATGTGATAGAATTTCCCTGAAATCTTATATTAAAAAAATATCAAATGATCTGATCGGGTCTCTGGTTGCCCTATCATAGAAATTTAGTGGTGCATTTTACTCGCCATTCCACGCGCTTCAAGATGCCGCCTAGCCCAGTACGCTATCTGAAATAGGAGCGACGTAAATTAAACAAATGTGATAGAATTTCGCTGAATTCTTTTATTAACCATAATATAAAATGATCTAATCGGGTCTCTGTTTGCCCTACCCTAGAAGTTTAATAGTGCATTTTACTCGCCATTTCATGCGCTTTGAGATGCCGCTTAGCCCAATACGCTATCTGAAATAGGGGCGACGTAAGTTGACCAAATGTGATTGAATTTCGCTGAATTGTTTTATTAACCATAATGTAAAATGATCTAATCGGGTCTCTGTTCGCCGTAGCCTAGAAGTTTAATAGTGCGTTTTACTCGTCATTTCATGCGCTTTGAGATGCCGCTTAGCCCAATACGCTATCTGAAATAGGAGCGACGTAAATTGAACGAATGTGATAGTATTTCGCTGAATTCTTAAATTAACGATAATATAAAATGATCTAATCGGGTCTCTGTTTGCCCTACCCTAGAACTTTAATCGTGCATTTTACTCCACATTTCATGCGCTTTGAGTTGCCGCTTAGCCCAATACGCTATCTGAAATAGGAGCGATATAAATTGAACAAATGTGGTAGAATTTCGCTGAATTCTTTTATTAACCATAATGTAAAATGATCTAATCGGGTCCCTGTTCGCCCTAGCCTAGAACTTTAATTGTGCATTTTATTCCCCATTTCAGACGCTTTGAGATGCCGCTTAGCCCAATACGCTATCTGAAATAGGAGCGACGTAAATTGAACAAATGTGATAGAATTTCGCTGAATTCTTATATTAACCAAAATATAAAATGATCTAATCAGGTCTCTGCTTGCCCTACCCTAGAAGTTTAATAGTGCATTTTACTCGCCATTTCATGCGCTTTGAGATACCGCTTAGCCCAATACGCTATCTGAGATAGGAGCGATATAAATTGAACAAATGTGATAGAATTTCGCTGAATTCTTTTATTAACCATAATGTAAAATGATCTAATCGGGTCTCTGTTCGCCCCTGCCTAGAACTTTAATAGTGCATTTTATTCGCCATTTCATACGCTTTGAGATGACGCTTAGCCCAATAAGCTATCTGAAATAGGAGCGACGTAAATTGAACAAATGTGATAGAATTTCGCTGAATTCTTATATTAACCAAAATATAAAATGATCTAATCGGGTCTCCGGTTGCCCTATCACAGAAGTTTAATAGTGCATTTTACTCGCCATTCCACGCGCTTTAAGGTGCCGCCTAGCCCAGTATGCTATCTGAAATAGGAACGACGTAAATTGAACAAATGTGATAGAATTTCGCTGAATTCTTTTATTAACCATAATGTAAAATGACCTAATCAGGTCTCTGTTCGCCCTAGCGTAGAAGTTTAATAGTGTATTTTATTCGCCATTTCATGCGCTTTGAGATGCCGCTTAGCCCAATACGCTATCTGAAATAGGAGCGACGTAAATTGAACAAATGTGATAGAATTTCCTTGAAATCTTATATTAAACAAAATATAAAATAATCTTATCGGGTCTCCAATTGCCCTACCATAGAAGTTTAGTAGTGCATTTTACTCGCCCTCCACGCGCTTTAAGATGCCCTAGAGCCCAGTACGCTATCTGAAATAGGAGCGACGTAAGTTGAACAAATGTGATAGAATTACGCTGAATTCTTATATTAACCGTAATATAAAATGATCTAATCGGGTCTCTGTTTGCCTTACCCTAGAAGTTTAATAGTGAATTTTACTCGCCATTTCTTGCGCTTCGAGATGCCGCTTAGCCCAATACGCTATCTGAAATGTGAGCGACGTAAATTGAACAAATGTGATAGAATTTCGCTGAATTCTCATATTAACATTAATGTAAAATGATCTAATCGAGTCTCTGTTCGCCCTACCCTAGAAGTTTAATAGGGCATATCACTCGTCATTTCATGCGCTTTGAGATGCCGCTTAGCCCAATAAGCTATCTGAAATAGGAGCGACGTAAATTGAACAAATGTGATAGAATTTCGCTGAATTCTTGTATTAACCAAAATATAAAATGATCTAATCGGGTCTCTGTTTGAATTATCCTAGAAGTTTGATAGTGCATTTCACTCGCCATTTCATGCGCTTTGAGATGCCGCTTAGCCCAATACGCTATCAGAAATAGGAGCGATGTAAATTGAACAAATGTGATAGAATTTCGCTGAATTCTTTTATTAACCATAATGTAAAATGATCTAATCGGGTCTCTGTTCGCCCTAGCCTACAAGTTTAATAGTGCAATTTATTCGCCATTTCATGCGCTTTGGGATGCCGCGTAGCCCAATACGCTATCTGAAATTGGAGCGACGTAAGTTGAACAAATGTGATAGAATTTCGCTAAATTCTTTTATTAACCATAATGTAAAATGATCTAATCGGGTCTCTGTTCGCCCTTGCCTAGAAGTTTAATAGTGCATTGTACTCGCCATTTCATACGCTTTGAGATGCCGCTTAGCCGAATAAGCTATCTGAAATAGGAGCGACGTAAATTGAACAAATGTGATAGAATTTCGCTGAATTCTTATATTAACCAAAATATAAAATGATCTAATCGGGTCTCCGATTGCCCTATCATAGAAGTTTAATAGTGCATTTTAGTTGCCATTCCACGCGCGTTAAGATGCCGCCTAGCCCAGTACGCCATCTGAAATAGGAGCGACGTAAATTGAACAAATGTGATAGAATTTCCCTGAATTCTTATATTTACCTTAATGTAAAATGATCTGATCGGGTCTCTGTTCGTCCTACCCTAGAAGTTTAATAGTGCATTTTACTCTTCATTTCATGCGCTTTGAGATGCCGCTTAGCCCAATACGCTATCTGAGATAGGAGCGATATAAATTGAACAAATGTGATAGAATTTCGCTGAATCCTTAAATTAACCATAATATAAAATGATCTAATCGGGTCTCTGTTCGCCCTACCCTAGAAGTTTAATTGTGCATTTTACTCGCCATTTCATGCGCTCTGAGATGCCGCTTAGCCCAATACGCTATCTGAAATAGGAGCGACGTAAATTGAACAAATGTGATAGAATTTCGCTGAATTCTTATATTAACCAACATATAAAATGATCTAATCGGGTCTCCGATTGCCCTATCATAGAAGTTTAATAGTGCATTTTAGTTGCCATTCCACGCGCGTCAAGATGCCGCCTAGCCCAGTACGCTATCTGAAAAAGGAGCGACGTAAATTGAACAAATGTGATAGAAATTTCGCTGAATTCTTTTATTAACCATAATATAAAATGATCTAATCGGGTCTCTGTTTGCCCTACCCTAGAAGTTTAATAGTGCATTTTACTCGCCATTTCATGCGCTTTGAGATGCCGCCTAGCCCAATACGCTATCTGAAATAGGAGCGACGTAAATTGAACAAATGTGATAGAATCTTGCTGAATTCTTAAATTAAACATAAAATAAAATGATCTAATCGAGTCTCTGTTTGCCCCACCCTAGAAGTTTAATAGTGTATTTTACTCGCCATTTCATGCGCTTTGAGATGCCGCCTAGCCAAATACGCTATCTGAAATAGGAGCGACGTAAATTGAACAAATGTGATAGAATTTCCCTGAATTCTTATATTAACCTTAATGTAAAATGATCTGATCGGGTCTCTGTTCGTCCTACCCTAGAAGTTTAATAGTGCATTTTACTCGTCATTTCATGCGCTTTGAGATGCCGCTTAGCCCAATACGCTATCTGAGATAGGAGCGATATAAATTGAACAAATGTGATAGAATTTCGCTGAATCCTTAAATTAACCATAATATAAAATGATCTAATCGGGTCTCTGTTCGCCCTACCCTAGAAGTTTAATTGTGCATTTTACTCGCCATTTCATGCGCTCTGAAATGCCGCTTAGCCCAATACGCTATCTGAAATAGGAGCGACGTAAATTGAACAAATGTGATAGAATTTCGCTGAATTCTTATATTAACCAACATATAAAATGATCTAATCGGGTCTCCGATTGCCCTATCATAGAAGTTTAATAGTGCATTTTAGTTGCCATTCCACGCGCGTCAAGATGCCGCCTAGCCCAGTACGCTATCTGAAAAAGGAGCGACGTAAATTGAACAAATGTGATAGAATTTCGCTGAATTCTTTTATTAACCATAATATAAAATGATCTAATCGGGTCTCTGTTTGCCCTACCCTAGAAGTTTAATAGTGCATTTTACTCGCCATTTCATGCGCTTTGAGATGCCGCCTAGCCCAATACGCTATCTGAAATAGGAGCGACGTAAATTGAACAAATGTGATAGAATCTTGCTGAATTCTTAAATTAAACATAAAATAAAATGATCTAATCGAGTCTCTGTTTGCCCCACCCTAGAAGTTTAATAGTGTATTTTACTCGCCATTTCATGCGCTTTGAGATGCCGCCTAGCCAAATACGCTATCTGAAATAGGAGCGACGTAAATTGAACAAATGTGATAGAATCTTGCTGAATTCGTAAATTAAACATAAAATAAAATGATCTAATCGGGTCTCCGTTTGCCCTATCCTAGAAGTTTAATGGTGCATTTTACTCGCCATTCCACGCGCTTTAAGATGCCGCCTAGCCCAATACGCTATCTGAAATAGGAGCGACGTAAATTGAACAAATGTGATAGAATCTTGCTGAATTCTTAAATTAAACATAAAATAAAATGATCTAATCGAGTCTCTGTTTGCCCCACCCTAGAAGTTTAATAGTGTATTTTACTCGCCATTTCATGCGCTTTGAGATGCCGCCTAGCCAAATACGCTATCTGAAATAGGAGCGACGTAAATTGAACAAATGTGATAGAATTTCCCTGAATTCTTATATTAACCTTAATGTAAAATGATCTGATCGGGTCTCTGTTCGTCCTACCCTAGAAGTTTAATAGTGCATTTTACTCGTCATTTCATGCGCTTTGAGATGCCGCTTAGCCCAATACGCTATCTGAGATAGGAGCGATATAAATTGAACAAATGTGATAGAATTTCGCTGAATTCTTAAATTAACCATAATATAAAATGATCTAATCGGGTCTCTGTTCGCCCTACCCTAGAAGTTTAATTGTGCATTTTACTCGCCATTTCATGCGCTCTGAAATGCCGCTTAGCCCAATACGCTATCTGAAATAGGAGCGACGTAAATTGAACAAATGTGATAGAATCTTGCTGAATTCTTAAATTAAACATAAAATAAAATGATCTAATCGAGTCTCTGTTTGCCCCACCCTAGAAGTTTAATAGTGTATTTTACTCGCCATTTCATGCGCTTTGAGATGCCGCCTAGCCAAATACGCTATCTGAAATAGGAGCGACGTAAATTGAACAAATGTGATAGAATCTTGCTGAATTCGTAAATTAAACATAAAATAAAATGATCTAATCGGGTCTCCGTTTGCCCTATCCTAGAAGTTTAATGGTGCATTTTACTCGCCATTCCACGCGCTTTAAGATGCCGCCTAGCCCAGTACGCTATCTGAAATAGGAGCGACGTAAATTGAACGAATGTGACAGAATTTTGCTGAATTCTTAAATTAACCATAATATAAAATGATCTAATCGGGTCTCTGTTCGCCCTACCCTAGAAGTTTAATTGTGCATTTTACACGCCATTTCATGCGCTTTGAGATGCCGCTTATCCCAATACGCTATCTGAAATAGGAGCGACGTAAATTGAACAAATGTGATAGAATTTCCTTGAAATCTTATATAACCAAAATATAAAATGATCTAATCGGGTCTCTGTTTGCCCTACCCTAGAAGTTTAATAGTGCATTTTACTCGCCATTCCACGCGCTTTAAGATGGCGCCTAGCCCAGTACGCTATCAGAAATAGGAGCGATGTAAGTTGAACAAATGTGATAGAATTACGCAGAATTCTTATATTAACCATAATATAAAATGATGTAATCGGGTCTCTGTTTGCCTTACCCTAGAAGTTTAATAGTGCATTTTACTCGCCATTTCATGCGCTTTGAGATGCCGCTTAGCCCAATACGCTATCTGAAATAGCAGCGACGTAAATTGAACAAATGTGATAGAATTTCCCTGAAATCTTATATTAAACAAAATATAAAATGATCTGATCGGGTCTCTGGTTGCCCTATCATAGAAATTTAGTGGTGCATTTTACTCGCCATTCCACGCTCTTCAAGATGCCGCCTAGCCCAGTACGCTATCTGAAATAGGAGGGACGTAAATTGAACAAATGTGATAGAATTTCGCTGAATTCTTTTATTAACCAAATTATAAAATTATCTAATCGGGCCTCTGATTGCCCTACCCTAGAAGTTTAATAGTCCATTTTACTCGTCATTTCATGCGCTTTCAGATGCCGCTTAGCCCAATACGCTATCTGAAATAGGAGCGATGTAAATTGAACAAATGTGATAGAATTACGCTGAATTCTTATATTAACCATAATATAAAATGATGTAATCGGGTCTCTGTTTGCCTTACCCTAGAAGTTTAATAGTGCATTTTACTCGCCATTTCATGCGCTTTGAGATGCCGCTTAGCCCAATACGCTATCTGAAATAGCAGCGACGTAAATTGAACAAATGTGATAGAATTTCCCTGAAATCTTATATTAAAAAAATATCAAATGATCTGATCGGGTCTCTGGTTGCCCTATCATAGAAATTTAGTGGTGCATTTTACTCGCCATTCCACGCGCTTCAAGATGCCGCCTAGCCCAGTACGCTATCTGAAATAGGAGCGACGTAAATTGAACAAATGTGATAGAATTTCGCTGAATTCTTTTATTAACCATAATATAAAATGATCTAATCGGGTCTCTGTTTGCCCTACCCTAGAAGTTTAATAGTGCATTTTACTCGCCATTTCATGCGCTTTGAGATGCCGCTTAGCCCAATACGCTATCTGAAATAGGGGCGACGTAAGTTGACCAAATGTGATTGAATTTCGCTGAATTGTTTTATTAACCATAATGTAAAATGATCTAATCGGGTCTCTGTTCGCCGTAGCCTAGAAGTTTAACAGTGCGTTTTACTCGTCATTTCATGCGCTTTGAGATGCCGCTTAGCCCAATACGCTATCTGAAATAGGAGCGACGTAAATTGAACGAATGTGATAGTATTTCGCTGAATTCTTAAATTAACGATAATATAAAATGATCTAATCGGGTCTCTGTTTGCCCTACCCTAGAACTTTAATCGTGCATTTTACTCCACATTTCATGCGCTTTGAGTTGCCGCTTAGCCCAATACGCTATCTGAAATAGGAGCGATATAAATTGAACAAATGTGGTAGAATTTCGCTGAATTCTTTTATTAACCATAATGTAAAATGATCTAATCGGGTCCCTGTTCGCCCTAGCCTAGAACTTTAATTGTGCATTTTATTCCCCATTTCGGACGCTTTGAGATGCCGCTTAGCCCAATACGCTATCTGAAATAGGAGCGACGTAAATTGAACAAATGTGATAGAATTTCGCTGAATTCTTATATTAACCAAAATATAAAATGATCTAATCAGGTCTCTGCTTGCCCTACCATAGAAGTTTAATAGTGCATTTTACTCGCCATTTCATGCGCTTTGAGATACCGCTTAGCCCAATACGCTATCTGAGATAGGAGCGATATAAATTGAACAAATGTGATAGAATTTCGCTGAATTCTTTTATTAACCATAATGTAAAATAATCTAATCGGGTCTCTGTTCGCCCCTGCCTAGAACTTTAATAGTGCATTTTATTCGCCATTTCATACGCTTTGAGATGACGCTTAGCCCAATAAGCTATCTGAAATAGGAGCGACGTAAATTGAACAAATGTGATAGAATTTCGCTGAATTCTTATATTAACCAAAATATAAAATGATCTAATCGGGTCTCCGGTTGCCCTATCGCAGAAGTTTAATAGTGCATTTTACTCGCCATTCCACGCGCTTTAAGGTGCCGCCTAGCCCAGTATGCTATCTGAAATAGGAACGACGTAAATTGAACAAATGTGATAGAATTTCGCTGAATTCTTTTATTAACCATAATGTAAAATGACCTAATCAGGTCTCTGTTCGCCCTAGCGTAGAAGTTTAATAGTGTATTTTATTCGCCGTTTCATGCGCTTTGAGATGCCGCTTAGCCCAATACGCTATCTGAAATAGGAGCGACGTAAATTGAACAAATGTGATAGAATTTCCTTGAAATCTTATATTAAACAAAATATAAAATAATCTTATCGGGTCTCCAATTGCCCTACCATAGAAGTTTAGTAGTGCATTTTACTCGCCCTCCACGCGCTTTAAGATGCCCTAGAGCCCAGTACGCTATCTGAAATAGGAGCGACGTAAGTTGAACAAATGTGATAGAATTACGCTGAATTCTTATATTAACCGTAATATAAAATGATCTAATCGGGTCTCTGTTTGCCTTACCCTAGAAGTTTAATAGTGAATTTTACTCGCCATTTCTTGCGCTTCGAGATGCCGCTTAGCCCAATACGCTATCTGAAATGTGAGCGACGTAAATTGAACAAATGTGATAGAATTTCGCTGAATTCTCATATTAACATTAATGTAAAATGATCTAATCGAGTCTCTGTTCGCCCTACCCTAGAAGTTTAATAGGGCATATCACTCGTCATTTCATGCGCTTTGAGATGCCGCTTAGCCCAATAAGCTATCTGAAATAGGAGCGACGTAAATTGAACAAATGTGATAGAATTTCGCTGAATTCTTGTATTAACCAAAATATAAAATGATCTAATCGGGTCTCTGTTTGAATTATCCTAGAAGTTTGATAGTGCATTTCACTCGCCATTTCATGCGCTTTGAGATGCCGCTTAGCCCAATACGCTATCAGAAATAGGAGCGATGTAAATTGAACAAATGTGGTAGAATTTCGCTGAATTCTTTTATTAACCATAATGTAAAATGATCTAATCGGGTCTCTGTTCGCCCTAGCCTACAAGTTTAATAGTGCATTTTATTCGCCATTTCATGCGCTTTGGGATGCCGCGTAGCCCAATACGCTATTTGAAATTGGAGCGACGTAAGTTGAACAAATGTGATAGAATTTCGCTAAATTCTTTTATTAACCATAATGTAAAATGATCTAATCGGGTCTCTGTTCGCCCTTGCCTAGAAGTTTAATAGTGCATTGTACTCGCCATTTCATACGCTTTGAGATGCCGCTTAGCCCAATACGCTATCTGAAATAGGAGCGACGTAAATTGAACAAATGTGATAGAATTTCGCTGAATTCTTATATTAACCAACATATAAAATGATCTAATCGGGTCTCCGATTGCCCTATCATAGAAGTTTAATAGTGCATTTTAGTTGCCATTCCACGCGCGTCAAGATGCCGCCTAGCCCAGTACGCTATCTGAAATAGGAGCGATGTAAATTGAACAAATGCGATAGAATTACGCTGAATTCTTATATTAATCATAATATAAAATGATGTAATCGGGTCTCTGTTTGCCTTACCCTAGAAGTTTAATAGTGCATTTTACTCGCCATTTCATGCGCTTTGAGATGCCGCTTAGCCCAAAACGCTATCTGAAATAGCAGCGACGTAAATTGAACAAATGTGATAGAATTTCCCTGAAATCTTATATTAAACAAAATATAAAATGATCTAATCGGGTCTTTGGTTGCCCTATCATAGAAATTTAGTGGTGCATTTTACTCGCCATTCCACGCGCTTCAAGGTGCCGCCTAGCCCAGTACGCTATCTGAAAAAGGAGCGACGTAAATTGAACAAATGTGATAGAATTTCGCTGAATTCTTTTATTAACCATAATATAAAATGATCTAATCGGGTCTCTGTTTGCCCTACCCTAGAAGTTTAATAGTGCATTTTACTCGCCATTTCATGCGCTTTGAGATGCCGCCTAGCCCAATACGCTATCTGAAATAGGAGCGACGTAAATTGAACAAATGTGATAGAATCTTGCTGAATTCTTAAATTAAACATAAAATAAAATGATCTAATCGGGTCTCTGTTTGCCCCACCCTAGAAGTTTAATAGTGTATTTTACTCGCCATTTCATGCGCTTTGAGATGCCGCTTAGCCCAAAACGCTATCTGAAATAGCAGCGACGTAAATTGAACAAATGTGATAGAATTTCGCTGAATTCTTAAATTAACCATAATATAAAATGATCTAATCGGGTCTCTGTTCACCCTACCCTAGAAGTTTAATTGTGCATTTTACTCGCCATTTCATGCGCTCTGAGATGCCGCTTAGCCCAATACGCTATCGGAAATAGGAGCGACGTAAATTGAACAAATGTGATAGAATTTCGCTGAATTCTTATATTAACCAACATATAAGATGATCTAATCGGGCCTCTGATTGCCCTATCATAGAAGTTTAATAGTGCATTTTATTCGCAATTTCATGCGCTTTGAGATGCCGCTTAGCCCAATACGCTATCAGAAATAGGAGCGATGTAAATTGAACAAATGTGGTAGAATTTCGCTGAATTCTTTTATTAACCATAATGTAAAATGATCTAATCGGGTCTCTGTTCGCCCTAGCCTACAAGTTTAATAGTGCATTTTATTCGCCATTTCATGCGCTTTGGGATGCCGCGTAGCCCAATACGCTATTTGAAATTGGAGCGACGTAAGTTGAACAAATGTGATAGAATTTCGCTAAATTCTTTTATTAACCATAATGTAAAATGATCTAATCGGGTCTCTGTTCGCCCTTGCCTAGAAGTTTAATAGTGCATTGTACTCGCCATTTCATACGCTTTGAGATGCCGCTTAGCCCAATACGCTATCTGAAATAGGAGCGACGTAAATTGAACAAATGTGATAGAATTTCGCTGAATTCTTATATTAACCAACATATAAAATGATCTAATCGGGTCTCCGATTGCCCTATCATAGAAGTTTAATAGTGCATTTTAGTTGCCATTCCACGCGCGTCAAGATGCCGCCTAGCCCAGTACGCTATCTGAAATAGGAGCGATGTAAATTGAACAAATGCGATAGAATTACGCTGAATTCTTATATTAATCATAATATAAAATGATGTAATCGGGTCTCTGTTTGCCTTACCCTAGAAGTTTAATAGTGCATTTTACTCGCCATTTCATGCGCTTTGAGATGCCGCTTAGCCCAAAACGCTATCTGAAATAGGAGCGACGTAAATTGAACAAATGTGATAGAATTTCCCTGAAATCTTATATTAAACAAAATATAAAATGATCTAATCGGGTCTTTGGTTGCCCTATCATAGAAATTTAGTGGTGCATTTTACTCGCCATTCCACGCGCTTCAAGGTGCCGCCTAGCCCAGTACGCTATCTGAAAAAGGAGCGACGTAAATTGAACAAATGTGATAGAATTTCGCTGAATTCTTTTATTAACCATAATATAAAATGATCTAATCGGGTCTCTGTTTGCCCTACCCTAGAAGTTTAATAGTGCATTTTACTCGCCATTTCATGCGCTTTGAGATGCCGCCTAGCCCAATACGCTATCTGAAATAGGAGCGACGTAAATTGAACAAATGTGATAGAATCTTGCTGAATTCTTAAATTAAACATAAAATAAAATGATCTAATCGAGTCTCTGTTTGCCCCACCCTAGAAGTTTAATAGTGTATTTTACTCGCCATTTCATGCGCTTTGAGATGCCGCTTAGCCCAAAACGCTATCTGAAATAGCAGCGACGTAAATTGAACAAATGTGATAGAATTTCGCTGAATTCTTAAATTAACCATAATATAAAATGATCTAATCGGGTCTCTGTTCACCCTACCCTAGAAGTTTAATTGTGCATTTTACTCGCCATTTCATGCGCTCTGAGATGCCGCTTAGCCCAATACGCTATCGGAAATAGGAGCGACGTAAATTGAACAAATGTGATAGAATTTCGCTGAATTCTTATATTAACCAACATATAAGATGATCTAATCGGGCCTCTGATTGCCCTATCATAGAAGTTTAATAGTGCATTTTATTCGCAATTTCATGCGCTTTCAGATGCCGCCTAGCCCAATACGCTATCTGAAATAGGAGCGACGTAAATTGAACAAATGTGATAGAATCTTGCTGAATTCGTAAATTAAACATAAAATAAAATGATCTAATCGGGTCTCCGTTTGCCCTATCCTAGAAGTTTAATAGTGCATTTTACTCGCCATTCCACGCGCTTTAAGATGCCGCCTAGCCCAGTACGCTATCTGAAATAGGAGCGACGTAAATTGAACGAATGTGACAGAATTTTGCTGAATTCTTAAATTAACCATAATATAAAATGATCTAATCGGGTCTCTGTTCGCCCTACCCTAGAAGTTTAATTGTGCATTTTACACGCCATTTCATGCGCTTTGAGATGCCGCTTATCCCAATACGCTATCTGAAATAGGAGCGACGTAAATTGAACAAATGTGATAGAATTTCCTTGAAATCTTATATAACCAAAATATAAAATGATCTAATCGGGTCTCTGTTTGCCCTACCCTAGAAGTTTAATAGTGCATTTTACTCGCCATTCCACGCGCTTTAAGATGGCGCCTAGCCCAGTACGCTATCAGAAATAGGAGCGATGTAAGTTGAACAAATGTGATAGAATTTCGCTGAATTCATTTATTAACCATAATGTAAAATGATCTAATCGGGTCTCTGTTCGCCGTAGCCTACAAGTTTAATAGTGCATTTTATTCGCCATTTCATGCGCTTTGGGATGCCGCGTAGCCCAATACGCTGTCTGAAATAGGAGCGACGTAAATTGAACAAATGTGATAGAATTACGCTGAATTCTTATATTAACCATAATATAAAATGATGTAATCGGGTCTCTGTTTGCCTTACCCTAGAAGTTTAATAGTGCATTTTACTCGCCATTTCATGCGCTTTGAGATGCCGCTTAGCCCAATACGCTATCTGAAATAGCAGCGACGTAAATTGAACAAATGTGATAGAATTTCCCTGAAATCTTATATTAAACAAAATATAAAATGATCTAATCGGGTCTTTGGTTGCCCTATCATAGAAATTTAGTGGTGCATTTTACTCGCCATTCCACGCGCTTCAAGATGCCGCCTAGCCCAGTACGCTATCTGAAATAGGAGCGATATAAATTGAACAAATGTGATAGAATTACGCTGAATACTTATATTAACCATAATATAAAATGATCTAATCGGGTCTCTGTTTGCCCTAGCCTACAAGTTTAATAGTGCATTTTATTCGCCATTTCATGCGCTTTGGGATGCCGCGTAGCCCAATACGCTATCTGAAATAGGAGCGACGTAAATTGAACAAATGTGATAGAATTTCGCTGAATTCTAAAATTAACCATAATATAAAATGATCTAGTCGGGTCTCTGTTTGCCCTACCCTAGAAGTTTAATAGTTCATTTTACTCGTCATTTCATGCGCTTTGAGATGCCGCTTAGCCCAATACGCTATCTGAGATAGGAGCGATATAAATTGAACAATTGTGTTAGAATTACGCTGAATACTTATATTATCCATAATATAAAATGATCTAATCGGGTCTCTGTTTGCCCTAGCCTACAAGTTTAATAGTGCATTTTATTCGCCATTTCATGCGCTTTGGGATGCCGCTTAGCACATTACGCTATCTGAAATAGGAGCGACGTAAATTGAACAAATGTGATAGAATTTCGCTGAATTCTTATATTAACCAAATTATAAAATGATCTAATCGGGCCTCTGATTGCCCTACCCTAGAAGTTTAATAGTCCATTTTACTCGTCATTTCATGCGATTTCAGATGCCGCTTAGCCCAATACGCTATCTGAAATAGGAGCGATGTAAATTGAACAAATGTGATAGAATTACGCTGAATTCTTATATTAACCATAATATAAAATGATGTAATCGGGTCTCTGTTTGCCTTACCCTAGAAGTTTAATAGTGCATTTTACTCGCCATTTCATGCGCTCTGAGATGCCGCTTAGCCCAATACGCTATCTGAAATAGCAGCGACGTAAATTGAACAAATGTGATAGAATTTCCCTGAAATCTTATATTAAAAAAATATAAAATGATCTGATCGGGTCTCTGGTTGCCCTATCATAGAAATTTAGTGGTGCATTTTACTCGCCATTCCACGCGCTTCAAGATGCCGCCTAGCCCAGTACGCTATCTGAAATAGGAGCGACGTAAATTGAACAAATGTGATAGAATTTCGCTGAATTGTTTTATTAACCATAATATAAAATGATCTAATCGGGTCTCTGTTTGCCCTACCCTAGAACTTTAATCGTGCATTTGACTCCACATTTTATGCGCTTTGAGTTGCCGCTTAGCCCAATACGCTATCTGAAATAGGAGCGATATAAATTGAACAAATGTGGTAGAATTTCGCTGAATTCTTTAATTAACCATAATGTAAAATGATCTAATCGGGTCCCTGTTCGCCCTAGCCTAGAACTTTAATTGTGCATTTTATTCGCCATTTCAGACGCTTTGAGATGCCGCTTAGCCCAATACGCTATCTGAAATAGGAGCGACGTAAATTGAACAAATGTGATAGAATTTCGCTGAATTCTTATATTAACCAAAATATAAAATGATCTAATCAGGTCTCTGCTTGCCCTACCCTAGAAGTTTAATAGTGCATTTTACTCGCCATTTCATGCGCTTTGAGATACCGCTTAGCCCAATACGCTATCTGAGATAGGAGCGATATAAATTGAACAAATGTGATAGAATTTCGCTGAATTCTTTTATTAACCATAATGTAAAATGATCTAATCGGGTCTCTGTTCGCCCCTGCCTAGAACTTTAATAGTGCATTTTATTCGCCATTTCATACGCTTTGAGATGACGCTTAGCCCAATAAGCTATCTGAAATAGGGGCGACGTAAATTGAACAAATGTGATAGAATTTCGCTGAATTCTTATATTAACCAAAATATAAAATGATCTAATCGGGTCTCCGGTTGCCCTATCACAGAAGTTTAATAGTGCATTTTACTCGCCATTCCACGCGCTTTAAGGTGCCGCCTAGCCCAGTATGCTATCTGAAATAGGAGCGACGTAAATTGAACGAATGTGATAGAATTTCGCTGAATTCTTATATTAACCAAAATATAAAATGATCTAATCGGGTCTCTGTTTGCCTTATCCTAGAAGTTTAGTATTGCATTTTACTCGCCGTTTCATGCGCTTTGAGATGCCGCTTAGCCCAATACGCTATCTGAAATAGGAGCGACGTAAATTGAACAAATGTGATAGAATTTCGCTGAATTCTTTTATTAACCATAATGTAAAATGACCTAATCAGGTCTCTGTTCGCCCTAGCGTAGAAGTTTAATAGTGTATTTTATTCGCCATTTCATGCGCTTTGAGATGCCGCTTAGCCCAATACGCTATCTGAAATAGGAGCGACGTAAATTGAACAAATGTGATAGAATTTCCTTGAAATCTTATATTAAACAAAATATAAAATAATCTTATCGGGTCTCCAATTGCCCTACCATAGAAGTTTAGTAGTGCATTTTACTCGCCCTCCACGCGCTTTAAGATGCCCTAGAGCCCAGTACGCTATCTGAAATAGGAGCGACGTAAGTTGAACAAATGTGATAGAATTACGCTGAATTCTTATATTAACCGTAATATAAAATGATCTAATCGGGTCTCTGTTTGCCTTACCCTAGAAGTTTAATAGTGAATTTTACTCGCCATTTCTTGCGCTTCGAGATGCCGCTTAGCCCAATACGCTATCTGAAATGTGAGCGACGTAAATTGAACAAATGTGATAGAATTTCGCTGAATTCTCATATTAACATTAATGTAAAATGATCTAATCGAGTCTCTGTTCGCCCTACCCTAGAAGTTTAATAGGGCATATCACTCGTCATTTCATGCGCTTTGAGATGCCGCTTAGCCCAATACGCTATCTGAAATAGGAGCGATATAAATTGAACAAACGTGGTAGAATTTCGCTGAATTCTTTTATTAACCATAATGTAAAATGATCTAATCGGGTCCCTGTTTGCCCTACCCTAGTAGATTAATTGTGCATTTTACTCGCCATTTCATGCGCTTTGAGATGCCGCATATCCCTATACGCTATCTGAAATAGGAGCGACGTAAGTTGAACAAATGTGATAGAATTTCGCTGAATTCTTTTAAGAACCATAAAGTAAAATGATCTAATCGGGTCTCTGTTCGCCCTAGCCTAGGAGTTTAGTATTGCATTTTACTCGCCATTTCATGCGCTTTGAGATGCCGCTTAGCCCAATACGCTATCTGAAATAGGAGCGACGTAAGTTGTACAAATGTGATAGAATTTCGCTGAATTCTTAAATTAACTATAATATAAAATGATCTATTCGGGTCACTGATTGGCCTACCCTCGAAGTTTAATAGTGCATTTTACTTGCCATTTCATGCGCTTTGAGATGCCGCTTAGCCCAATACGCTATCTGAAATATGAGCGACGTAAGTTGAACAAATGTGATAGAATTTGGCTGAATTCTTATATTAACCAAAATATAAAATGATCTAATCGGGTCTCTGTTTGCCTTATCCTAGAAGTTCAGTATTGCATTTTACTCGCCGTTTCATGCGCTTTGAGATGCCGCTTAGCCCAATACGCTATCTGAAATAGGAGCGACGTAAATTGAACAAATGTGATAGAATTTCCGTGAATTCTTATATTAACCTCAATGTAAAATGATCTAATCGAGACTCTGCTTGCCCTACCCTAGAAGTTTAATAGTGCATTTTACTCGTCATTTCATGCGCTTTGAGATACCGCTTCGCCCGAAACGCTATCTGAAATAGGAGCGACGTAAATTGAACAAATGTGATAGAATTTCCCTGAAATCTTATATTAAACAAAATATAAAATGATCTAATCGGGTCTCTGATTGCCCTATCATAGAAGATTAGTAGTGCATTATACTCGCCATTCCACGCGCTTTAAGATGCCGCCTAGCCCAGTACGCTGTCTGAAATAGGAGCGACGTAAATTGAACGAATGTGATAGTATTTCGCTGAATTCTTAAATTAACGATAATATAAAATGATCTAATCGGGTCTCTGTTTGCCCTACCCTAGAACTTTAATCGTGCATTTTACTCCACATTTCATGCGCTTTGAGTTGCCGCTTAGCCCAATACGCTATCTGAAATAGGAGCGATATAAATTGAACAAATGTGGTAGAATTTCGCTGAATTCTTTTATTAACCATAATGTAAAATGATCTAATCGGGTCCCTGTTTGCCCTACCCTAGTAGATTAATTGTGCATTTTACTCGCCATTTCATGCGCTTTGAGATGCCGCATATCCCTATACGCTATCTGAAATAGGAGCGACGTAAGTTGAACAAATGTGATAGAATTTCGCTGAATTCTTTTAAGAACCATAAAGTAAAATGATCTAATCGGGTCTCTGTTCGCCCTAGCCTAGGAGTTTAGTATTGCATTTTACTCGCCATTTCATGCGCTTTGAGATGCCGCTTAGCCCAATACGCTATCTGAAATAGGAGCGACGTAAGTTGTACAAATGTGATAGAATTTCGCTGAATTCTTAAATTAACTATAATATAAAATGATCTATTCGGGTCACTGATTGGCCTACCCTCGAAGTTTAATAGTGCATTTTACTTGCCATTTCATGCGCTTTGAGATGCCGCTTAGCCCAATACGCTATCTGAAATATGAGCGACGTAAGTTGAACAAATGTGATAGAATTTGGCTGAATTCTTATATTAACCAAAATATAAAATGATCTAATCGGGTCTCTGTTTGCCTTATCCTAGAAGTTCAGTATTGCATTTTACTCGCCGTTTCATGCGCTTTGAGATGCCGCTTAGCCCAGTACGCTATCTGAAATAGGAGCGACGTAAATTGAACAAATGTGATAGAATTTCCGTGAATTCTTATATTAACCTCAATGTAAAATGATCTAATCGAGACTCTGCTTGCCCTACCCTAGAAGTTTAATAGTGCATTTTACTCGTCATTTCATGCGCTTTGAGATACCGCTTCGCCCGAAACGCTATCTGAAATAGGAGCGACGTAAATTGAACAAATGTGATAGAATTTCCCTGAAATCTTATATTAAACAAAATATAAAATGATCTAATCGGGTCTCTGATTGCCCTATCATAGAAGATTAGTAGTGCATTATACTCGCCATTCCACGCGCTTTAAGATGCCGCCTAGCCCAGTACGCTGTCTGAAATAGGAGCGACGTAAATTGAACGAATGTGATAGTATTTCGCTGAATTCTTAAATTAACGATAATATAAAATGATCTAATCGGGTCTCTGTTTGCCCTACCCTAGAACTTTAATCGTGCATTTTACTCCACATTTCATGCGCTTTGAGTTGCCGCTTAGCCCAATACGCTATCTGAAATAGGAGCGATATAAATTGAACAAATGTGGTAGAATTTCGCTGAATTCTTTTATTAACCATAATGTAAAATGATCTAATCGGGTCCCTGTTCGCCCTAGCCTAGAACTTTAATTGTGCATTTTACTCGCCATTCCACTAGCTTTAAGATGGCGCCTAGCCCAGTACGCTATCAGAAATAGGAGCGATGTAAGTTGAACAAATGTGATAGAATTTCGCTGAATTCTTTTATTAACCATAATGTAAAATGATCTAATCGGGTCTCTGTTCGCCGTAGCCTACAAGTTTAATAGTGCATTTTATTCGCCATTTCATGCGCTTTGGGATGCCGCGTAGCCCAATACGCTGTCTGAAATAGGAGCGACGTAAATTGAACAAATGTGATAGAATTTCGCTGAATTCTTAAATTCACTATAATATAAAATGATCTAATCGGGTATCTGTTTGCCCTACCCTAGAAGTTTAATAGTCTATTTTACTCGTCATTTCATGCGCTTTCAGATGCCGCTTAGCCCAATACGCTATCTGAAATAGGAGCGATGTAAATTGAACAAATGTGATAGAATTACGCTGAATTCTTATATTAACCATAATATAAAATGATGTAATCCGGTCTCTGTTTGCCTTACCCTAGAAGTTTAATAGTGCATTTTACTCGCCATTTCATGCGCTTTGAGATGCCGCTTAGCCCAATACGCTATCTGAAATAGCAGCGACGTAAATTGAACAAATGTGATAGAATTTCCCTGAAATCTTATATTAAACAAAATATAAAATGATCTAATCGGGTCTTTGGTTGCCCTATCATAGAAATTTAGTGGTGCATTTTACTCGCCATTCCACGCGCTTCAAGATGCCGCCTAGCCCAGTACGCTATCTGAAATAGGAGCGATATAAATTGAACAAATGTGATAGAATTACGCTGAATACTTATATTAACCATAATATAAAATGATCTAATCGGGTCTCTGTTTCCCTAGCCTACAAGTTTAATAGTGCATTTTATTCGCCATTTCATGCGCTTTGGGATGCCGCTTAGCCTATTACGCTATCTGAAATAGGAGTGACGTAAGTTGAACAAATGTGATAGAATCTCGCTGAATTCTTATATTAACCAAATTATAAAATGATCTAATCGTGCCTCTGATTGCCCTATCATAGAAGTTTAATAGTGCATTTTATTCGCCATTTCATGCGCTTTGAGATGCAGCCTAGCCCAATACGCTATCTGAAATAGGAGCGACGTAAATTGAACGAATGTGACAGAATTTTGCTGAATTCTTAGATTAACCATAATATAAAATGATCTAATCGGGTCTCTGTTCGCCCTACCCTAGAAGTTTAATTGTGCATTTTACACGCCATTTCATGCGCTTTGAGATGCCGCTTATCCCAATACGCTATCTGAAATAGGAGCGACGTAAATTGAACAAATGTGATAGAATTTCCTTGAAATCTTATATAAACAAAATATAAAATGATCTAATCGGGTCTCTGTTTGCCCTACCCTAGAAGTTTAATAGTGCATTTTACTCGCCATTCCACGCGCTTTAAGATGCCGCCTAGCCCAGTACGCTATCTGAAATAGGAGCGACGTAAATTGAACGAATGAGACAGAATTTTGCTGAATTCTTAAATTAACCATAATATAAAATTATCTAATCTGGTCTCTGATTGCCCTATCATAGAAGGTTAATAGTGCATTGTACTAGCCATTTCATGCGCTTTGAGATGCCGCGTAGCCCAATACGCTATATGAAATAGGAGCGCCGTAAATTGAACGAATGTGATAGAATTTCGCTGAATTCTAAAATGAACCATAATATAAAATGATCTAGTCGGGTCTCTGTTTGCCCTACCCTAGAAGTTTAATAGTGCATTTTATTCGCCATTTCATGCGCTTTGAGATGCCGCGTAGCCCAATACGCTATCTGAAATATGAGCGACGTAAATTGAACAAATGTGATAGAATTTCGCTGAATCCTCATATTAACATTAATGTAAAATGATCTAATCGAGTCTCTGTTCGCCCTACCCTAGAAGTTTAATAGTGCATTTCACTCGTCATTTCATGCGCTTTGAGATGCCGCTTAGCCCAATAAGCTATCTGAAATTGGAGCGACGTAAATTGAACAAATGTGATTGAATTTCGCTGAATTCTTATATTAACCAAAATATAAAATGATCTAATCGGGTCTCTGTTTGAATTATCCTAGAAGTTTGATAGTGCATTTCACTCGCCATTTCATGCGCTTTGAGATGCCTCTTAGCCCAATACGCTATCTGAAATAGGAGCGACGTAAATTGAACAAATGTGAGAGAATTTCGCTGAATTCTTAAATTAACCATAATATAAAATGATCTAATCGGGTCTCTGTTTGCCCTACCCTAGAAGTTTAATAGTGCGTTTTACACGGCATTTCATGCGCTTTAAGATTCTGCCTAGCTCAGTACGCTATCTGAATTAGGAGCGACGTAAGTTGACAAATGTGATAGAATTACGCTGAATTCTTATATTAACCGTTATATAAAATGATCTAATCGGGTCTCTGTTTGAATTATCCTAGAAGGTTGATAGTGCATTTCACTCGCCATTTCATGCGCTTTGAGATGCCGCTTAGCCCAATACGTTATCAGAAATAGGAGCGACGTAAATTGAACAAATGTGATAGAATTTCGCTGAATTCTTTTATTAACCATAATGTAAAATGATCTAATCGGGTCTCTGTTCGCCCTAGCCTACAAGTTTAATAGTGCATTTTATTCGCCATTTCATGCGCTTTGGGATGCCGCGTAGCCCAGTACGCTATCTGAAATAGGAGCGACGTAAGTTGAACGAATGTGACAGAATTTTGCTGAATTCTTAAATTAACTATAATATAAATAGATCAAATCGGGTCTCTGTTCGCCCTACCCTAGAAGTTTAATTGTGCATTTTACTCGCCATTTCATGCGCTTTGAGATGCCGCTTAGCCCAATACGCTATCTGAAATAGGAGCGACGTAAATTGAACAAATGTGATAGAATTTCCTTGAAATCTTATATTAAACAAAATATAAAATGATCTAATCGGGTCTGCGATTGCCCTATCATAGAAGTTTAATAGTGCATTTTACTCGCCATTCCACGCGCTTTAAGGTGCCGCCTAGCCCAGTATGCTATCTGAAATAGGAACGACGTAAATTAAACAAATGTGATAGAATTTTGCTGAATTCTTAAATTGACCATAACATAAAATGATCTAATCGGGTCGCTGATTGCCCCACCCTAGAAGTTTAATAGTGTATTTTACTCGCCATTTCATGCGCTTTGAGATGCCGCGTATCCCAATACGCTATCTGAAATAGGAGCGACGTAAGTTGATCAAATGTGACAGAATTTCGCTGAATTCTTTTATTAACCACTATGTAAAATGATCTAATCGGGTCTCTGTTCGCCCTAGCCTACAAGTTTAATAGTGCATTTCACTCGCCATTTCATGCGCTTTGAGATGCCGCTTAGCCCAATACGCTATCAGATATAGGAGCGATGTAAATTGAACAAATGTGATAGAATTTCGCTGAATTCTTTTATTAACCATAATGTAAAATGATCTAATCGGGTCTCTGATCGCCCTAGCCTAGGAGTTTAATAGTGCATTGTACTCGGCATTTCATGCGCTTTGAGATGCCGCTTAGCCCAATAAGCTATCTGAAATAGGAGCGACGTAAATTGAACAAATGTGATAGAATTACGCTGAATACTTATATTAACCATAATATAAAATGATCTAATCGGGTCTCTGTTTGCCCTAGCCTACAAGTTTAATAGTGCATTTTATTCGCCATTTCATGCGCTTTGGGATGCCGCTTAGCCTATTACGCTATCTGAAATAGGAGCGACGTAAGTTGAACAAATGTGATAGAATTTCGCTGAATTCTTATATTAACCAAATTATAAACTGATCTAATCGGGCCTCTGTTTGCCCTATCATAGAAGTTTAATAGTGCATTTTATTCGCCATTTCATGCGCTTTGAGATGCCGCCTAGCCCAATACGCTATCTGAAATAGGAGCGACGTAAATTGAACAAATGTGATAGAATTTTGCTGAATTCTTAAATTAAACATAAAATAAAATGATCTAATCGGGTCTCCGTTTGCCCTATCCTAGAAGTTTAATAGTGCATTTTACTCGCCATTCCACGCGCTTTGAGATGCCGCCTAGCCCAATACGCTATCTGAAATAGGAGCGACGTAAATTGAACGAATGTGATAGAATTTTGCTGAATTCTTAAATTAACCATAATATAAAATGATCTAACCGGGCCTCTGATTGCCCTATCATAGAAGTTTAATAGGTGCATTTTATTCGCCATTTCATGCGCTATGAGATGCCGCCTAGCCCAATACGCTATCTGAAATAGGAGCGACGTAAATTGAACAAATGTGATAGAATTTTGCTGAATTCTTAAATTGAAACATAAAATAAAATGATCTAATCGGGTCTCCGTTTGCCCTATCCTAGAAGTTTAATAGTGCATTTTACTCCGCCATTCCACGCGCTTTAAGATGCCGCCTAGCCCTTGTACGCTATCTGAAATAGGAGCGACGTAAATTGAACGAATGTGACAGAATTTTGCTGAATTCTTAAAATTAACCATAATATAAAATGATCTAACCGGGTCTCTGTTCGCCCTACCCTAGAAGTTTAATTGTGCATTTTACTCGCCATTTCATGCGCTCTGAGATGCCGCTTAGCCCAATACGCTATCTGTAATAGGAGCGACGTAAATTGAACAAATGTGATAGAATTTCGCTGAATTCTTATATTAAACAAAATATAAAATGATCTAATCAGGGTCTCTGATTGCCCTATCATAGAAGGTTAATAGTGCATTTTACTCGCCATTTCATGCGCTTTGAGATTCCGCGTAGCCCAATACGCTATCTGAAATAGGAGCGACGTAAATTGAACAAATGTGATAGAATTTCGCTGAATTCTAAAATTAACCATAATATAAAATGATCTAGTCGGGTCTCTGATTGCCCTATCATAGAAGGTTAATAGTGCATTCTACTCGCCATTTCATTCGCTTTGAGATGCCGCGTAGCCCAATACGCTATCTGAAATAGGAGCAACGTAAATTGAACAAATGTGATAGAATTTCGCTGAATTCTAAAATTATCCATAATATAAAATGATCTAGTCTGGTCTCTGTTTGCCCTACCCTAGAAGTTTAATAGTGAATTTTACTCGCCATTTCTTGCGCTTTGAGATGCCGTTTAGCCCAATACGCTATCTGAAACAGGAGCGACGTAAATTGAACAAATGTGATAGAATTTCGCTGAATTCTTATATTAACCAAAATATAAAATGATCTAATCGGGTCTCCGATTGCCCTATCATAGAAGTTTAATAGTCCATTTCCTCGCCATTCCACGCGCTTTAAGGTGCCGCCTAGCCCAGTATGCTATCTGAAATAGGAACGACGTAAATTGAACAAATGTGATAGAATTTTGCTGAATTCTTAAATTAAGCGTAATATAAAATGATCTAATCTGGTCTCGGTTTGCCCTGCCCTGGAAGTTTAATAGTGCATTTTACTCGCCATTTCATGCGCTTTGAGATGCCGCTTAGCCCAATACGCTATCTGAAATAGGAGCGACGTAAGTTGAACAAATGTGATAGAATTTCGCTGAATTCTTTTATTAACCATAATGTAAAATGATCTAATCGGGTCTCTGTTCGCCCTAGCCTACAAGTTTAATAGTGCATTTTATTCGCCATTTCATGCGCTTTGAGATGCCGCGTAGCCCAATACGCTATCAGAAATATGAGCGACGTAAATTGAACAAATGTGATAGAATTTCGCTGAATTCTCATATTAACATTAATGTAAAATGATCTAATCGAGTCTCTGTTCGCCCTACCCTAGAAGTTTAATAGTGCATTTCACTCGTCATTTCATGCGCTTTGAGATGCCGCTTAGCCCATTAAGCTATCTGAAATTGGAGCGACGTAAATTGAACAAATGTGATAGAATTTCGCTGAATTCTTATATTAACCAAAATATAAAATGATCTAATCGGGTCTCTGTTTGAATTATCCTAGAAGTTTGATAGTGCATTTCACTCGCCATTTCATGCGCTTTGAGATGCCGCTTAGCCCAATACGCTATCTGAAATAGGAGCGACGTAAATTGAACAAATGTGAGAGAATTTCGCTGAATTCTTAAATTAACCATAATATAAAATGATCTAATCGGGTCTCTGTTTGCCCTACCCTAGAAGTTTAATAGTGCGTTTTACACGGCATTTCGTGCGCTT
Organism: Macropis europaea; assembly: GCA_916610135.2. Classification (NCBI taxonomy): domain Eukaryota; kingdom Metazoa; phylum Arthropoda; class Insecta; order Hymenoptera; family Melittidae; genus Macropis; species Macropis europaea. The sequence continues at coordinate 28,115 of CAKAJE020001199.1, read as the reverse complement.
TAAGATTCCGCCTAGCCCAGTACGCTATCTGAATTAGGAGCGACGTAGGTTGACAAATGTGATAGAATTACGCTGAATTCTTATATTAACCGTTATATAAAATGATCGAATCGGGTCTCTGTTTGAATTATCCTAGAAGTTTGATAGTGCATTTCACTCGCCATTTCATGCGCTTTGAGATGCCGCTTAGCCCAATACGTTATCAGAAATAGGAGCGACGTAAATTGAACAAATGTGATAGAATTTCGTTGAATTCTTTTATTAACCATAATGTAAAATGATCTAATCGGGTCTCTGTTCGCCCTAGCCTACAAGTTTAATAGTGCATTTTATTCGCCATTTCATGCGCTTTGGGATGCCGCGTAGCCCAGTACGCTATCTGAAATAGGAGCGACGTAAGTTGAACGAATGTGACAGAATTTTGCTGAATTCTTAAATTAACTATAATATAAATAGATCAAATCGGGTCTCTGTTCGCCCTACCCTAGAAGTTTAATTGTGCATTTTACTCGCCATTTCATGCGCTTTGAGATGCCGCTTAGCCCAATACGCTATCTGAAATAGGAGCGACGTAAATTGAACAAATGTGATAGAATTTCCTTGAAATCTTATATTAAACAAAATATAAAATGATCTAATCGGGTCTGCGATTGCCCTATCATAGAAGTTTAATAGTGCATTTTACTCGCCATTCCACGCGCTTTAAGGTGCCGCCTAGCCCAGTATGCTATCTGAAATAGGAACGACGTAAATTAAACAAATGTGATAGAATTTTGCTGAATTCTTAAATTAACCATAACATAAAATGATCTAATCGGGTCGCTGATTGCCCCACCCTAGAAGTTTAATAGTGTATTTTACTCGCCATTTCATGCGCTTTGAGATGCCGCGTATCCCAATACGCTATCTGAAATAGGAGCGACGTAAGTTGAACAAATGTGATAGAATTTCGCTGAATTCTTTTATTAACCACTATGTAAAATGATCTAATCGGGTCTCTGTTCGCCCTAGCCTACAAGTTTAATAGGGCATTTCACTCGCCATTTCATGCGCTTTGAGATGCCGCTTAGCCCAATACGCTATCAGATATAGGAGCGATGTAAATTGAACAAATGTGATAGAATTTCGCTGAATTCTTTTATTAACCATAATGTAAAATGATCTAATCGGGTCTCTGATCGCCCTAGCCTAGGAGTTTAATAGTGCATTGTACTCGGCATTTCATGCGCTTTGAGATGCCGCTTAGCCCAATAAGCTATCTGAAATAGGAGCGACGTAAATTGAACAAATGTGATAGAATTACGCTGAATACTTATATTAACCATAATATAAAATGATCTAATCGGGTCTCTGTTTGCCCTAGCCTACAAGTTTAATAGTGCATTTTATTCGCCACTTCATGCGCTTTGGGATGCCGCTTAGCCTATTACGCTATCTGAAATAGGAGCGACGTAAGTTGAACAAATGTGATAGAATTTCGCTGAATTCTTATATTAACCAAATTATAAACTGATCTAATCGGGCCTCTGATTGCCCTATCATAGAAGTTTAATAGTGCATTTTATTCGCCATTTCATGCGCTTTGAGATGCCGCCTAGCCCAATACGCTATCTGAAATAGGAGCGACGTAAATTGAACGAATGTGACAGAATTTTGCTGAATTCTTAAATTAACCATAATATAAAATGATCTAACCGGGCCTCTGATTGCCCTATCATAGAAGTTTAATAGTGCATTTTATTCGCCATTTCATGCGCTTTGAGATGCCGCCTAGCCCAATACGCTATCTGAAATAGGAGCGACGTAAATTGAACAAATGTGATAGAATTTTGCTGAATTCTTAAATTAAACATAAAATAAAATGATCTAATCGGGTCTCCGTTTGCCCTATCCTAGAAGTTTAATAGTGCATTTTACTCGCCATTCCACGCGCTTTAAGATGCCGCCTAGCCCTGTACGCTATCTGAAATAGGAGCGACGTAAATTGAACGAATGTGACAGAATTTTGCTGAATTCTTAAATTAACCATAATATAAAATGATCTAACCGGGTCTCTGTTCGCCCTACCCTAGAAGTTTAATTGTGCATTTTACTCGCCATTTCATGCGCTCTGAGATGCCGCTTAGCCCAATACGCTATCTGAAATAGGAGCGACGTAAATTGAACAAATGTGATAGAATTTCGCTGAATTCTTATATTAAACAAAATATAAAATGATCTAATCTGGTCTCTGATTGCCCTATCATAGAAGGTTAATAGTGCATTGTACTCGCCATTTCATGCGCTTTGAGATGCCGCGTAGCCCAATACGCTATCTGAAATAGGAGCGACGTAAATTGAACAAATGTGATAGAATTTCGCTGAATTCTAAAATTAACCATAATATAAAATGATCTAGTCGGGTCTCTGTTTGCCCTACCCTAGAAGTTTAATAGTGAATTTTACTCGCCATTTCTTGCGCTTTGAGATGCCGTTTAGCCCAGTACGCTATCTGAAATAGGAGCGACGTAAGTTGAACAAATGTGATAGAATATCGCTGAATTCTTTTATTAACCTTAATGTAAAATGATTTGATCGGGTCTGTGTTCGCCCTACCCTAGAAGCTTAATAGTGCATTTTATTCGCCATTTCATACGCTTTGAGATGACGCTTAGCCCAATAAGCTATCTGAAATAGGAGCGACATTAATTGAACAAATGTGATAGAATTTCGCTGAATTCTTATATTAACCAAAATATAAAATGATCTAATCGGGTCTCCGATGGCCCTATCATAGTAGTTTAATAGTGCATTTCCTCGCCATTCCACGCGCTTTAAGGTGCCGCCTAGCCCAGTATGCTATGTGAAATAGGAACGACGTAAATTGAACAAATGTGATAGAATTTTGCTGAATTCTTAAATTAACCATAACATAAAATGATCTAATCGGGTCTCTGTTTACCCCACCCTAGAAGTTTAATAGTGTATTTTACTCGCCATTTCATGCGCTTTGAGATGCCGCTTAGCCCAATACGCTATCTGAAATAGGAGCGACGTAAGTTGAACAAATGCGATAGAATTTCGCTGAATTCTTATATTAACCAAAATATAAAATGATCTAATCGGTTCTCCGATTGCCCTATCATAGAAGTTTAATAGTGCATTTTAGTTGCCATTCCACGCGCGTTAAGATGCCGCCTAGCCCAGTACGCTATCTGAAATAGGAGCGACGTAAATTGAACAAATGTGATAGAATTTTGCTGAATTCTTAAATTAACCATCATATAAAATGATCTAATCGGGTCTCTCTACGCCCTACCATAGAAGTTTAATAGTGCATTTTACTTGCCATTTCCTGCGCTTTGAGATGCCGCTTAGCCCAATACGCTATCTGAAATAGGAGCGACGTAAGTTGAACAAATGTGATAGAATTTCGCTGAATTCTTTTATTAACCATAATGTAAAATGATCTAATCGGGTCTCTGTTCGCCCTAGCCTAGAAGTTTAAGAGTGCATTTTATTCGCCATTTCATGCGCTTTGAGATGCCGCTTAGCCGAATACGCTATCTGAAATACGAGAGACGTAAATTGAACAAATGCGATAGAATTTCCCTGAAAACTTATATTAAACAAAATATAAAATGATCTAATCGGGTCTCTGATTACCCTATCATAGAAGTTTAGTAGTGCATTTTACTCGACATTCCACGCGCTTTAAGATGCCGCCTAGCCCAGTACGCTATCTGAAATAGGAGCGACCTAAATTGAACGAATGTGATAGAATTTTGCTGAATTCATAAATTAACCATAATATAAAATGATCTCATCGGGTCTCTGTTTGCCCTACCCAAGAAGTTTAATAGTGCATTTTAGTCGCCATTTCATGCGCTTTGAGATGCCGCTTCGCCCGAAACGCTATCTGAAATAGGAGCGACGTAAATTGAACAAATGTGATAGAATTTCCCTGAAATCTTATATTAAACAAAATATAAAATGATCTAATCGGGTCTCTGTTTGCCCTATCATAGAAGTTTAGTAGTGCATTATACTCGCCATTCCACGCGCTTTAAGATGCCGCCTAGCCCAGTACGCTATCTGAAATATGAGCGACGTAACTTGAACAAATGTGATAGAATTACGCTGAATTCTTATATTAACCGTAATATAAAATGATCTAATCGGGTCTCTGTTTGCCTTATCCTAGAAGTTTAATAGTGCATTATACTCGCCATTTCATGCGCTTCCAGCTGCCGCTTAGCCCAATACGCTATCTGAAATAGGAGCGACATAAATTGAACAAATGTGATAGAATTTCGCTGAATTCTTAAATTAACCATAATATAAAATGATCTAATCGGGTCTCTGTTTGCCCTACCCTAGTAGATTAATTGTGCATTTTACTCGCCATTTCATGCGCTTTGAGATGCCGCATATCTCTATACGCTATCTGAAATAGGAGCGACGTAAGTTGAACAAATGTGATAGAATTTCGCTGAATTCTTTTAAGAACCATAAAGTAAAATGATCTAATCGGGTCTCTGTTCGCCCTAGCCTAGGAGTTTAGTATTGCATTTTACTCGCCGTTTCATGCGCTTTGAGATGCCGCTTAGCCCAATACGCTATCTGAAATAGGAGCGACGTAAATTGAACAAATGTGATAGAATTTCCCTGAACTCTTATATTAACCTTAATGTAAAATGATCTAATCGGGTCTCTGTTCGCCCTACCATAGAAGTCTAATAGTGCATTTCGCTCGCCATTCCACGCGCTTTAAGATGCCGCCGAGCCCAGTACGCTATCTGAAATAGGAGCGACGTAAATTGTACAAATGTGATAGAATTTCCCTGAATTCTAATATTAACCTTAATGTAAAATGATCTAATCGGGTCTCTGTTCGCCCTACCATGGAAGTCTAAAAGTGCATTTCACTCGCCATTCCACGCGCTTTAAGATGCCGCCGAGCCCAGTACGCTATCTGAAATAGGAGCGACGTAAATTGAACAAATGTGATAGAATTTTGCTGAATTCTTAAATTAACCATCATATAAAAAGATCTAATCGGGTCTCTGTACGCCCTACCATAGAAGTCTAATAGTGCATTTTACTCGCCATTTCATGCGCTTTGAGATGCCGCTTAGCCCAATACGCTATCTGAAATAGGAGCGACGTAAGTTGAACAAATGTGATAGAATTTCGCTGAATTCTTTTATTAACCATAATGTAAAATGATCTGATCGGGTCTCTGTTCGCCCTAGCCTGGAAGTTTAAGAGTCCATTTTATTCGCCATTTCATGCGCTTTGAGATGCCGCTTAGCCGAATACGCTATCTGAAATAGGAGAGACGTAAATTGAACAAATGCGATAGAATTTCCCTGAAATCTTATATTAAACAAAATATAAAATGATCTAATCGGGTCTCTGATTGCCCTATCATAGAAGTTTAGTAGTGCATTTTACTCGCCATTCCACGCGCTTTAAGATGCCGCCTAGCCCAGTACGCTATCTGAAATAGGAGCAACGTAAATTGAACAAATGTGATAAAATTTTGCTGACATCTTAAATTAACCATAATATAAAATAATTTAATCGGGTCTCTGTTTGCCCTACCCTAGAAGTTTGATAGTGCATTTTACTCGCCATTTCATGCGCCTTCAGGTGCCGCTTAGCCCAATCCGCTATCTGAAATAGGAGCGACGTAAATTGAACAAATGTGATAGATTTTCGCTGAATTCTTAAATTAACCATAATATAAAATGATCTAATCGGGTCTCTGTTTGCCCTACCCTAGAAGTTTAATAGTGCATTTCACTCGTCATTTCATGCGCTTTGAGATGCCGCTAAGCACAATAAGCTATCTGGAATAGCAGCGACGTAAATTGAACAAATGTGATAGAATTACGCCGAATTCTTATATTAACCGTAATATAAAATGATCTAATCGGGTCTCTGTTTGCCTTATCCTAGAAGTTTGATAGTGCATTTTACTCGCCATTTAAAGCGCTTTGAGATGCCGCTTAGCCCAATACGCTATCTGAAATAGGAGCGACGTGAATTGAACAAATGTGATAGAATTACGCTGAATTCTTATATTAACCGTAATATAAAATGATCTAATCAGGTCTCTGTTTGCCTTATCCAAGAAGTTTAGTATTGCATTTTACTCGCCATTTCATGCGCTTTGAGATGCCGCTTAGCCCAATACGTTATCTGAAATAGGAGAGACGTAAATTGTACAAATGTGATCAAATTTCGCTGAATTCTTAAATTAACTATAATATAAAATGATCTAATCGGGTCTCTGTTTGCCTTATCCTAGAAGCTTTGTATTGCATTTTACTCGCCGTTTCATGCGCTTTGAGATGCCGCATAGCCCAATACGCTATATGAAATAGGAGCGACGTAAATTGAACAAATGTGATAGAATTTCCCTGAAATCTTATATTAAACAAAATATAAAATGATCTTATCGGGTCTCTGATTGCCCTATCATAGAAGATTAGTAGTGCATTTGACTCGCCATTCCACGCGCTCTAAGATGCCGCCTAGCCCAGTACGCTATCTGAAATATGAGCGACGTAAATTGAACAAATGTGATAGAATTTCCGTGAATTCTTATATTAACCTCAATGTAAAATGATCTAATCGGGTCTCTGTTCGCCCTACCATAGAAGTCTTATAGTGCATTTCACTCGCCATTTCATGCGCTTTGAGATGCCGCTTAGCCCAATACGCTATCTGAAATAGGAGCGACGTAAGTTGAACAAATGTGATAGAATTTCGCTCAATTCTTAAATTAACCATAATATAAAATGATCTAATCGGGTCTCTGTTTGCCCTACCCTAGAACTTTAATAGTGTATTTTACTCGTCATTTCATGCGCTTTGAGATGCCGCTTAGCCTAATACGCAATGTGAAATAGGAGCGATATAAGTTGAACAAATGTGATAGAATTTCGCTGAATTCTTTTATTAACCATAATGTAAAATGATCTAATCGGATCTCTGTTCGCCATAGCCCAGAACTTTAATAGTGCATTTTATTCGCCATTTCATACGCTTTGAGATGCCGCTTTGCCCAATACGCTATCTGAAATAGGAGCGACGTAAATTGAACAAATGTGATAGAATTTCACTGAATTCTTATATTAACCAAAATATAAAATGATCTAATCGGGTCTCTGATTGCCCTAGCTTAGATGTTTAATAGTGCATTTTGCTCGCCATTTCATGCGCTTTGAGATGCCGCTTAGCCCAATACGCTATCTGAAATAGGAGCGACGTAAGTTGAACAAATGTGATAGAATTTCGCTGAATTCTTTTACTAACCATAATGTAAAATGATCTGATCGGGTCTCTGTTTGCCCTACCCTAGAAGTTTAATAGTGCATTTTACTCGCCATTTCATGCGCCTTCAGATGCCGCTTAGCCCAATACGCTATCTGAAATAGGAGCGACGTAAATTGAACAAATGTGATAGAATTTCCCTGAATTCTTATATTAACCTTAATGTAAAATGATCTAATCTGGTCTCTGTTCGCCCTACCATAGAAGTCTAATAGTGCATTTCACTCGCCATTTCATGCGCTTATAGATGCCGCTTTGCCCAATACGCTATCTGAAATAGGTGCGACGTAAATTGAACGAATGTGATAGTATTTCGCTGAATTCTTAAATTAACCATAATATAAAATGGTCTAATCGGGTCTCTGTTTGCCCTACCCTAGAACTTTAATAGTGCATTTTACTCGCCATTTCATGCGCTTTGAGATGCCGCATAGCCCAATACGCTATCTGAAACAGGAGCGACGTAAATTGAACAAATGTGATAGAATTTCCGTGAATTCTTATATTAACCTCAATGTAAAATGATCTAATCGGGTCTCTGTTCGCCCTACCATAGAAGTCTTATAGTGCATTTCACTCGCCATTTCATGCGCTTTGAGATGCCGCTTAGCCCAATACGCTATCTGAAATAGGAGCGACGTAAGTTGTACAAATGTGATAGAATTTCGCTCAATTCTTAAATTAACCATAGTATAAAATGATCTAATCGGGTCTTTGTTCGCCCTACCGAAGAAGTTTAATAGTGCATTTCACTCGCCATTCCACCCGCTTTAAGATGCCGCCGAGCCCAGTACGCTATCTGAAATAGGAGCGACGTAAGTTGAACAAATGTGATAGAATTTCGCTCAATTCTTAAATTAACCATAATATAAAATGATCTAATCGGGTCTCTGTTTGCCCTACCCTAGAACTTTAATAGTGTATTTTACTCGTCATTTCATGCGCTTTGAGATGCCGCTTAGCCTAATACGCAATGTGAAATAGGAGCGATATAAGTTGAACAAATGTGATAGAATTTCGCTGAATTCTTTTATTAACCATAATGTAAAATGATCTAATCGGATCTCTGTTCGCCATAGCCCAGAACTTTAAGAGTGCATTTTATTCGCCATTTCATACGCTTTGAGATGCCGCTTTGCCCAATACGCTATCTGAAATAGGAGCGACGTAAATTGAACAAATGTGATAGAATTTCACTGAATTCTTATATTAACCAAAATATAAAATGATCTAATCGGGTCTCTGATTGCCCTAGCTTAGAAGTTTAATAGTGCATTTTGCTCGCCATTTCATGCGCTTTGAGATGCCGCTTAGCCCAATACGCTATCTGAAATAGGAGCGACGTAAGTTGAACAAATGTGATAGAATTTCGCTGAATTCTTTTACTAACCATAATGTAAAATGATCTGATCGGGTCTCTGTTTGCCCTACCCTAGAAGTTTAATAGTGCATTTTACTCGCCATTTCATGCGCCTTCAGATGCCGCTTAGCCCAATACGCTATCTGAAATAGGAGCGACGTAAATTGAACAAATGTGATAGAATTTCCCTGAATTCTTATATTAACCTTAATGTAAAATGATCTAATCTGGTCTCTGTTCGCCCTACCATAGAAGTCTAATAGTGCATTTCACTCGCCATTTCATGCGCTTATAGATGCCGCTTTGCCCAATACGCTATCTGAAATAGGTGCGACGTAAATTGAACGAATGTGATAGTATTTCGCTGAATTCTTAAATTAACCATAATATAAAATGGTCTAATCGGGTCTCTGTTTGCCCTACCCTAGAACTTTAATAGTGCAATTTACTCGTCATTTCACGCGCTTTCAGATGCCGCCGAGCCCAGTACGCTATCTGAAATAGGAGCGACGTAAATTGAACAAATGTGATAGAATTTCGCTGAATTCTTTTATTAACCATAATGTAAAATGATCTAATCGGGTCTCTGTTTGCCCTACCCTAGAAGTTTAATAGTGAATTTTACTCGCTATTTCTTGCGCTTTGAGATGCCGTTTAGCCCAATACGCTATCTGAAATAGGAGCGACGTAAGTTGAACAAATGTGATAGAATTTCGCTGAATTCTTTTATTAACCTTAATGTAAAATGATTTGATCGGGTCTGTGTTCGCCCTACCCTAGAAGTTTAACAGTGCATTTTATTCGCCATTTCATACGCTTTGAGATGACGCTTAGCCCAATAAGCTATCTGAAATAGGAGCGACGTTAATTGAACAAATGTGATAGAATTTCGCTGAATTCTTATATGAACCAAAATATGAAATGATCTAATCGGGTCTCCGATTGCCCTATCATAGAAGTTTAATAGTGCATTTCCTCGCCATTCCACGCGCTTTAAGGTGCCGCCTAGCCCAGTATGCTATCTGAAATAGGAACGACGTAAATTGAACAAATGTGATAGAATTTTGCTGAATTCTTAAATTAACCATAACATAAAATGATCTAATCGTGTCTCTGTTTACCCCACCCTAGAAGTTTGATAGTGTATTTTACTCGCCATTTCATGCGCTTTGAGATGCCGCGTATCCCAATACGCTATCTGATATAGGAGCGACGTGAGTTGAACAAATGTGATAGAATTTGGCTGAATTCTTTTATTAACCATAATGTAAAATGATCTAATCGGGTCTCTGTTCGCCGTAGCCTAGAAGTTTAACAGTGCATTGTACTCGCCATTTCATACGCTTTGAGATGCCGCTTAGCCGAAAAAGCTATCTGAAATAGTAGCGACGTAAATTGAACAAATGCGATAGAATTGCGCTGAATTCTTATATTAACCAAAATATAAAATGATCTAATCGGGTCTCCGATTGCCCTATCATAGAAGTTTAATAGTGCATTTTAGTTGCCATTCCACGCGCGTTAAGATGCCGCCTAGCCCAGTACGCTATCTGAAATAGGAGCGACGTAAATTGAACAAATGTGATAGAATTTCCCTGAATTATTATATTAACCTTAATGTAAAATGATCTGATCGGGTCTCTGTTCGCCCTGCCCTGGAAGTTTAATAGTGCATTTTACTCGCCATTTCATGCGCTTTGAGATGCCCCTTTGCCCAATACGGTATCAGAAATAGGAGCGATGTAAGTTGAACAAATGTGATAGAATTTTGCTGAATTATTAAATTAACCATAATATAAAATGATCTAATTGGGTCTCTGTTTACCCTACCCTAGAAGTTTATTAGTGCGTTTTACCCGGCATTTCATGCGCTTTGAGATGCCGCTTAGCCCAATACGCTATCTGAAATAGGAGCGACGTAAATTGAACAAATGTGATAGAATTTCGCTGAATTCTTATAATAACCAAATTATAAAATGATCTAATCTGGTCTCTGATTTCCCTATCATAGAAGTTTAATGGTGCATTTCACTCATCATTTCATGCGCTTTAAGATGCCGCTTAGCCCAGTACGCTATCTGAAATAGGAGCGACGGGAATTGAACAAATGTGATAGATTTTTGCTGAATTCTTAAATTAACCATACTATAAAATGATCTAATCGGGTCTCTGTTTGCCCTACCCTAGGAGTTTAATAGTGCATTTCACTCGTAATTTCATGCGCTTTGATATGCCGCTTAGCCCTATACGCTATCTGAAATAGGAGCGACGTAAATTGAACAAATGTAATAGAATTTCCCTGAATTCATATATTAACCTTAATGTAAAATGATCTCATCGGGTCTCTGTTTGCCCTAGCCTAGAAGTTTAATAGTGCATTGTATTCGACATTTCATGCGCTTTGAGATGCCGCTTAGCCCAATACGCTATCTCAAATAGGAGCGATGTAAATTGAACAAATGTGACAGAATTTCGCTGAATTCTTTTATTAACCATAATATAAAATGATGTAACCGGGTCTCTGTTTGCCTTATCCTAGAAGTTTAATAGTGCATTTTCTCGCCATTTCATGCGCTTTGAGATGCCGCTTAGCCCAATACGCTATCTGAAATAGGAGTGACGTAAATTGAACAAATGTGATAGAATTTCGCTGAATTGATAAATTAACCATAATATAAAATGATCTGATCGGGTCTCTGTTTGCCCTACCCAAGAAGTTTAATAGCGCATTTTACTCGCCATTCCACGCGCTTTAAGATGCCGCCTAGCCCAGTACGCTCTCTGAAATAGGAGCGACGTAAGTTGAACAAATGTGATAGAATTTTGCTGAATTCTTAGATTAACCATTATATAAAATGATCTAACCGGGTCTCTGATTGCCCTACCCTAGAAGTTTAATAGTGCATTTTACTTGCCATTTCATGCGCTTTGAGTTGCCACTTAGCCCAATACGCTATCTGAAATAGGAGCGACGTAAATTAAACAAATGTGATAGAATCTCGCTGAATTCTTATATTAACCAAAATATAAAATGTTCTAATCGGTTCACTGATTACCCTATCATAGAAGTATAATAGTGCATTGTACTCGCCATTCCACGCGCTTTAAGATGCCGCCTAGCCCAGTATGCTATCTGAAATAGGAACGACGTAAATTGAACAAATGTGATAGAATTTTGCTGAATTCTTAAATTAACCATAATATGAAATGATCTAATCGGGTCTCTGTTTGCCCTACCCTAGAAGTTTAATAGTGCATTTTACCCGTCATTTCATGCGCTTTGAAATGCCGCTTAGCCCAATACGCTATCTGAAATGAGAGCGATGTAAATTGAACAAATGTGATAGAATTTCGCTGAATTCTTTTATTAACCATAAAGTTAAATGATCTAATCGGGTCTCTGTTCGCCGTAGCGTAGAAGCTTAATAGTGCATTTTATTCGTCATTTCATGCGCTTTGAGATGCCGCTTAGCCCAATACGCTATCTCAAATACGAGCGACGTAAATTGAACAAATGTGATAGAATATCGCTGACTTCTTACATTAACCATAATATAAAATGGTCTAATCGGGTCTCTGTTTGCCCTACCCTAGAAGTTTAATAGTGCATTTTACTCGCCATTTCTTGCGCTTTGAGATGCCGCTTAGCCCAATACGCTATCTGAAATATCAGCGACGTAAGTTGAACAAATGTGACAGAATTACGCTGCATTCTTATATTAACCGTAATGAAAATGATCTAACCGGGTCTCTGTTTGCCCTACCCTAGAAGTTTAATAGTGAATTTTACTCGCCATTTCTTGCGCTTTGAGATGCCGCTTAGCCCAATACGCTATCTGAAATATCAGCGACGTAAATTGAACAAATGTGATAGAATTACGCTGAATTCTTATATTAACCGTAATATAAAATGATCTGATCGGGTCTCTGTTTGCCTTATCCTAGAAGTTTAATAGTGCCTTCCACTCGTCATTTCATGCGCTTTGAGATGCCGCTTAGCCCAATACGCAATCTGAAATAGGAGCAACGTAAATTGAACAAATGTGATAGAATTTCGCTGAATTCTTATATTAACCAAAATATAAAATGATCTAATCGGCTCTCTGATTGCCCTATCATAGAAGTTTAGTAGAGCATTTTACTCGCCCTTCCACGAGCTTTAAGATGCCGCCCAGCGCAGTACGCTATCTGAAATAGGAGCGACGTAAGTTGAACAAATGTGACTGAATTACGCTGAATTCTTATGTTAACCGTAATATAAAATGATCTAATCGGGTCTCTGATTGCCCTATCATAGAAGTTTAATCGTTCATTTTACTCGCCATTCCACGCGCTTTAAGTTTCCGCCTAGCCCAGAACGCTATCTGAAATAGGAGCTACGTAAGTTGAACAAATGTGACAGAATTACGCTGAATTCCTATATTAACCGTAATATAAAATGATCTAACCGGGTCTCTGATTGCCCTACCCTAGAAGTTTAACAGTGCATTTCTCTCGCCATTTCATGCGCTTTGAGATGCCGCTTAGCCCAATACGCTATCTGAAATAGGAGCGACGTAAATTGAACAAATGTGATAGAATTTCGCTGAATTCTTATATTAACCAAAATATAAAATGATCTAATCGGTTCTCTGATTGCCCTATCATAGAAGTTTAACAGTGCATTTCACTCGTCATTTCATGCGCTTTGAGATGCCGCTTAGCCCAATCAGCTATCTGAAATAGGAGCGACGTAAATTGAACAAATGTGATAGAATTTCGCTGAATTCTTAAATTAACCATAATATAAAATGATCTCATCGGGTCTCTGTTTGCCCTAACCTAGAAGTTTAATAGTGCATTTTACTCGCCATTTCATGCGCTTTCAGATGCTTCTTAGCCCAATACGCTGTCTGAAATAGGAGCGACGTAAATTGAACAAATGTGATAGAATTTCCCTGAAATCTTATATTAAACAAAATATAAAATGATCTAATCGGTTCTCTGATTGCCCTATCATAGAAGTTTAATAATGCATTTCACTCGTCACTTCATGCGCTTTGAGATGCCGCAAAGCCCAATACGCAATCTGAAATAGGAGCGACGTAAATTGAACAAACGTGATAGAATTTTGCTGAATTGTTAAATTAACCATAATATAAAATGATCTAATCGGGTCTCTGTTTGCCTTATCCTAGAAGTTTAATAGTGCATTATACTCGCCATTTCATGCGCTTCGGGATGCCGCTTAGCCCAATACGCTATCTGAAATAGGAGCGACATAAATTGAACAAATGTGATAGAATTTCGCTGAATTCTTAAATTAACCATAATATAAAATGATCTAATCGGGTCTCTGTTTGCCCTACCCTAGAAGTTTAACAGTGCATTTTACTCGCCATTTCATGCGCTTTGAGATGCCGCATAGCCCAATACGCTATCTGGAACAGGAGCGACGTAAATTGAACAAATGTGATAGAATTTCCGTGAATTCTTATATTAACCTCAATGTAAAATGATCTAATCGAGACTCTGCTTGCCCTACCCTAGAAGTTTAATAGTGCATTTTACTCGTCATTTCATGCGCTTTGAGATACCGCTTCGCCCGAAACGCTATCTGAAATAGGAGCGACGTAAATTGAACAAATGTGATAGAATTTCCCTGAAATCTTATATTAAACAAAATATAAAATGATCTAATCGGGTCTCTGATTGCCCTATCATAGAAGATTAGTAGTGCATTATACTCGCCATTCCACGCGCTTTAAGATGCCGCCTAGCCCAATACGCTATCTGAAATAGGAGCGACGAAAGTTGAACAAATGTGATAGAATTTCGCTGAATTATTTTATTAACCAGAATGTAAAATGATCTAATCTGGTCTCTGTTCGCCCTACCATAGAAGTCTTATAGTGCATTTCACTCGCCATTTCATGCGCTTTGAGATGCCTCTTAGCCCAATACGCTATCTGAAATAGGAGCGACGTAAATTGAACGAATGTGATAGAATTTCGCTCAATTCTTAAATTAACGATAATATAAAATGATCTAATCGGGTCTCTGTTTGCCCTACCCTAGAACTTTAATAGTGCATTTTATTCGCCATTTCATACGCTTTGAGATGCCTCTTTGCCCAATATGCTATCTGAAATAGGAGCGACGTAAATTGAACAAATGTGATAGAATTTCACTGAATTCTTATATTAACCAAAATATAAAGTGATCTAATCGGGTCTCTGATTGCCCTAGCATAGAAGTTTAACAGTGCATTTTACTCGCCATTCCGAGCGCTTTAAGATGCCGCATAGCCCAGTTCGCTATTTGAAATAGGAGCGTCGTAAATAGAACAAATGTGATAGAATTTTTCTGAATTCTTAAATTAACCATAGTATAAAATGATCTAATCGGGTCTCTGTTTGCCCTACCCTAGAAGTTTAATAGTGCCTTTTGCACGCCATTTCATGCGCTTTGAGATGCCGCTTAGCCCAATACGCTATCTGAAATAGGAGCGACGTAAATTGAACAAATGTGATAGAATTTCGCTGAATTCTTAAATTAACTATAATATAAAATGATCTAATCGGGTCACTGATTGCCCTACCCTAGAAGTTTAATAGTGCATTATACTCGCCATTTCATGCGCTTCGAGATGCCGCTTAGCCCAATACGCTATCTGAAATAGGTGCGACATAAATTGAACAAATGTGATAGAATTTCCCTGAATTCTTATATTAACCTTAATGTAAAATGATCTAATCGGGTCTCTGTTCGCCCTACCATAGAAGTCTAATAGTGCATTTCACTCGCCATTCCACGCGCTTTAAGATGCCGCCGAGCCCAGTACGCTATCTGAAATAGGAGCGACGTAAATTGAACAAATGTGATAGAATTTTGCTGAATTCTTAAATTAACCATCATATAAAATGATCTAATCGGGTCTCTGTACGCCCTACCATAGAAGTTTAATAGTGCATTTTACTTGCTATTTCCTGCGCTTTGAGATGCCGCTTAGCCCAATACGCTATCTGAAATAGGAGCGACGTAAGTTGAACAAATGTGATAGAATTTCGCTGAATTCTTTTATTAACCATAATGTAAAATGATCTAATCGGGTCTCTGTTCGCCCTAGCCTAGAAGTTTAAGAGTGCATTTTATTCGCCATTTCATGCGCTTTGAGATGCCGCTTAGCCGAATACGCTATCTGAAATAGGAGAGACGTAAATTGAACAAATGCGATAGAATTTCCCTGAAAACTTATATTAAACAAAATATAAAATGATCTAATCGGGTCTCTGATTACCCTATCATAGAAGTTTAGTAGTGCATTTTACTCGACATTCCACGCGCTTTAAGATGCCGCCTAGCCCAGTACGCTATCTGAAATAGGAGCGACCTAAATTGAACGAATGTGATAGAATTTTGCTGAATTCATAAATTAACCATAATATAAAATGATCTCATCGGGTCTCTGTTTGCCCTACCCAAGAAGTTTAATAGTGCATTTTAGTCGCCATTTCATGCGTTTTGAGATGCCGCTTCGCCCGAAACGCTATCTAAAATAGGAGCGACGTAAATTGAACAAATGTGATAGAATTTCGCTGAATTCTTAAATTAACCATAATATAAAATGATCTAATCGGGTCTCTGTTTGCCCTACCCTAGTAGATTAATTGTGCATTTTACTCGCCATTTCATGCGCTTTGAGATGCCGCATATCCCTATACGCTATCTGAAATAGGAGCGACGTAAGTTGAACAAATGTGATAGAATTTCGCTGAATTCTTTTAAGAACCATAAAGTAAAATGATCTAATCGGGTCTCTGTTCGCCCTAGCCTAGAAGTTTAGTATTGCATTTTACTCGCCATTTCATGCGCTTTGAGATGCCGCTTAGCCCAATACGCTATCTGAAATATGAGCGACGTAAGTTGAACAAATGTGATAGAATTTCGCTGAATTCTTATATTAACCAAAATATAAAATGATCTAATCGGGTCTCTGTTTGCCTTATCCTAGAAGTTTAGTATTGCATTTTACTCGCCGTTTCATGCGCTTTGAGATGCCGCTTAGCCCAATACGCTATCTGAAATAGGAGCGACGTAAATTGAACAAATGTGATAGAATTTCCCTGAATTCTAATATTAACCTTAATGTAAAATGATCTAATCGGGTCTCTGTTCGCCCTACCATAGAAGTCTAAAAGTGCATTTCACTCGCCATTCCACGCGCTTTAAGATGCCGCCGAGCCCAGTACGCTATCTGAAATAGGAGCGACGTAAATTGTACAAATGTGATAGAATTTCGCTGAATTCTTAAATTAACCATCATATAAAAAGATCTAATCGGGTCTCTGTACGCCCTACCATAGAAGTCTAATAGTGCATTTTACTCGCCATTTCATGCGCTTTGAGATGCCGCTTAGCCCAATACGCTATCTGAAATAGGAGCGACGTAAGTTGAACAAATGTGATAGAATTTCGCTTAATTCTTTTATTAACCATAATGTAAAATGATCTGATCGGGTCTCTGTTCGCCCTAGCCTGGAAGTTTAAGAGTCCATTTTACTCGCCGTTTCATGCGCTTTGAGATGCCGCTTAGCCCAATACGCTATCTGAAATAGGAGCGACGTAAATTGAACAAATGCGATAGAATTTCCCTGAAATCTTATATTAAACAAAATATAATATGATCTAATCGGGTCTCTGATTACCCTATCATAGAAGTTTAGTAGTGCATTTTACTCGACATTCCACGCGCTTTAAGATGCCGGCTAGCCCAGTACGCTATCTGAAATAGGAGCGACCTAAATTGAACGAATGTGATAGAATTTTGCTGAATTCATAAATTAACCATAATATAAAATGATCTCATCGGGTCTCTGTTTGCCCTACCCAAGAAGTTTAATAGTGCATTTTAGTCGCCATTTCATGCGCTTTGAGATGCCGCTTCGCCCGAAACGCTATCTGAAATAGGAGCGACGTAAATTGAACAAATGTGATAGAATTTCGCTGAATTCTTAAATTAACCATAATATAAAATGATCTAATCGGGTCTCTGTTTGCCCTACCCTAGTAGATTAATTGTGCATTTTACTCGCCATTTCATGCGCTTTGAGATGCCGCATATCCCTATACGCTATCTGAAATAGGAGCGACGTAAGTTGAACAAATGTGATAGAATTTCGCTGAATTCTTTTAAGAACCATAAAGTAAAATGATCTAATCGGGTCTCTGTTCGCCCTAGCCTAGGAGTTTAGTATTGCATTTTACTCGCCATTTCATGCGCTTTGAGATGCCGCTTAGCCCAATACGCTATCTGAAATAGGAGCGACGTAAGTTGTACAAATGTGATAGAATTTCGCTGAATTCTTAAATTAACTATAATATAAAATGATCTATTCGGGTCACTGATTGGCCTACCCTCGAAGTTTAATAGTGCATTTTACATGCCATTTCATGCGCTTTGAGATGCCGCTTAGCCCAATACGCTATCTGAAATATGAGCGACGTAAGTTGAACAAATGTGATAGAATTTCGCTGAATTCTTATATTAACCAAAATATAAAATGATCTAATCGGGTCTCTGTTTGCCTTATCCTAGAAGTTTAGTATTGCATTTTACTCGCCGTTTCATGCGCTTTGAGATGCCGCTTAGCCCAATACGCTATCTGAAATAGGAGCGACGTAAATTGAACAAATGTGATAGAATTTCCCTGAACTCTTATATTAACCTTAATGTAAAATGATCTAATCGGGTCTCTGTTCGCCCTACCATAGAAGTCTAATAGTGCATTTCGCTCGCCATTCCACGCGCTTTAAGATGCCGCCGAGCCCAGTACGCTATCTGAAATAGGAGCGACGTAAATTGTACAAATGTGATAGAATTTCGCTGAATTCTTAAATTAACTATAATATAAAATGATCTATTCGGGTCACTGATTGCCCTACCCTAGAAGTTTAATAGTGCATTTTACTTGCCATTTCATGCGCTTTGAGATGCCGCTTAGCCCAATACGCTATCTGAAATATGAGCGACGTAAATTGAACAAATGTGATAGAATTTCGCTGAATTCTTATATTAACCAAAATATAAAATGATCTAATGGGGTCTCTGTTTGCCTTATCCTAGAAGTTTAGTATTGCATTTTACTCGCCGTTTCATGCGCTTTGAGATGCCGCTTAGCCCAATACGCTATCTGAAATAGGAGCGACGTAAATTGAACAAATGTGATAGAATTTCCCTGAATTCTAATATTAACCTTAATGTAAAATGATCTAATCGGGTCTCTGTTCGCCCTACCATAGAAGTCTAAATGTGCATTTCACTCGCCATTCCACGCGCTTTAAGATGCCGCCGAGCCCAGTACGCTATCTGAAATAGGAGCGACGTAAATTGAACAAATGTGATAGAATTTTGCTGAATTCTTAAATTAACCATCATATAAAAAGATCTAATCGGGTCTCTGTACGCCCTACCATAGAAGTCTAATAGTGCATTTTACTCGCCATTTCATGCGCTTTGAGATGCCGCTTAGCCCAATACGCTATCTGAAATAGGAGCGACGTAAGTTGAACAAATGTGATAGAATTTCGCTGAATTCTTTTATTAACCATAATGTAAAATGATCTGATCGGGTCTCTGTTCGCCCTAGTCTAGAAGTTTAGTAGTGCATTTTACTCGACATTCCACGCGCTTTGAGATGCCGCCTAGCCCAGTACGCTATCTGAAATGGGAGCGACGTGAGTTGAACAAATGTGATAGAATTACGCTGAATTCTTATAGTTACCGTAATATAAAATGATTTAATCGGGTCTCTGTTTGCCTTATCCTAGAAGTTTAATAGTGCATTATACTCGCCATTTCATGCGCTTTTAGATGCCGCATAGCCCAGGACGCTATCTGAAATAGAAGCGACGTAAATTGAACGAATGTGATAGAATTTCACTGAATTCTTAAATTAACCATAATATAAAAAAATCTAATCGGATCACTGTTTGCCCTACCGTAGAAGTTTAATAGTGCATTTTACTCGCCATTGCATGTGCTTTGAGATGCCGCATAGCCCAATACGCTATCTGAAATAGGAGCGACGTAAATTGAACAAATGTGATGGGATTTCCCTGAAATCTTATATTAAACAAAATATAAAATGATCTAATCGGGTCTCTGATGGCCCTATCATAGAAGGTTAATAGTGCATTTTCCTCGCCATTCCACGCGCTTCAAGATGCCGCCAAGCCCAGTACGCTATCTGAAATAGGAGCGACGTAAATTGAACAAATGTGATAGAATTTCGCTGAATACTTATATTATCCTTAATGTAAAATGATCTAATCGGGTCTCTGTTCTCCCTACCCTAGAAGTTTAATAGTGCATTTCACTCGTCATTTGATGCACTTTGAGATGCCGCTTAGCCCAATACGCTATCTGAAATAGGAGCGACGTAAATTGAACAAATGTGATAGAATATCCCTGAATTCTTATAGTAACCTTAATGTGAAATGATCTAATCGGGTCTCTATTCGCTCTACGCTAGAAGTTTCATAGTGCATTTCACTCGTCATTTCATGCGCTTTGAGATGCCGCTTAGCCCAATACGCTATCTGAAATAGGAGCGACGTAAATTGAACAAATGTGATAGAATATCCCTGAATTCTTATAGTAACCTTAATGTGAAAGGATCTAATCGGGTCTCTATTCGCTCTACGCTAGAAGTTTCATTGTGCATTTCACTCGTCATTTCATGCGCTTTGACATGCCGTTTAGCCCAATACGCTATCTGAAATAGGAGCGACGTAAATAGAACAAATGTGATAGAATTTCGCTGAATTCTTAAATTAACCATAACATAAAATGATCTAATCGGGTCTCAGTTTGCCGTACCCTAGAAGTTTAATAGTGCATTATACTCGCCATTTCATGCGCTTTGAGATGCCGCCTAGCCCAGTACGCTATCTGAAATAGGAGCGACGTAAGTTGAACAAATGTGATAAAATTACGCCGCATTCTTATATTAACCGTAATATGAAATGCTCTATTCGGGTCTCTGTTTGCCCTACCCTAGAAGTCCAATAGTGCATTTTACTCGCCATTCCACGCGCTTTAAGTTGCCGCTTAGCCCAATACGCTATCTGAAATAGGAGCGACGTAAATTGAACATATGTGATAGAATTTCGCTGAATTCTTTTATTAACCAAAATGTAAAATGATCTAATCGGGTCTCTGTTCGCTCTAGCCTAGAAGTTTAATAGTGCATTTTAGTCGCCATTCCACGCGCTTTAAGATGCCGCCTAGCCCAGTACGCTATCTGAAATACGAGCGACGTAAATTGAACAAATGTGATAGAATTTCCGTGAATTCTTATATTAACCTTAATGTAAAATGATCTAATCGGGTCTCTGTTCGCCTTACCATAGAAGTCTAATAGTGCATTTCACTCCGCATTCCACGCGCTTTAAGATGCCTTCTAGCCCAGCACGCTATCTGAAATAGGAGCGACGTAAATTGAACAAATGTGATAGAATTACGCTGAATTATTTTATTAACCGTAATATAAAATGATCTAATCGGGTCTCTGTTTGTCTTACCCTAGAAGTTTAATAGTGCATCTTACTCGCCATTTCATGCGCTTTGAGATGCCGCTTAGCCCAATACGCTATCTGATATAGGAGCGACGTAAATTGAACAAATGTGATAGAATCCCGCTGAATTCTTAAATTAACCATAATATAGAATGCTCTACTCGGGTCTCTGTTTGCCCTACCCTAGAAGTTTAATAGTGCATTTTACTCGCCATTTCATGCGCTTTGAGATGCCGCTTAGCCCAATACGCTACCTGAAATAGGAGCGACGTAAATTGAACAAATGTGATAGAATTTCCGTGAATTCTTATATTAACCTTAATGTAAAATGATCTAATCGGGTCTCTGTTCGCCTTACCATAGAAGTCTAATAGTGCATTTCACTCCGCATTCCACGCGCTTTAAGATCCCGCCTAGCCCAGTACGCTACCTGAAATAGGAGCGACGTAAATTGAACATATGTGATAGAATTTCACCGAATTCTTATATTAACCGTAATATAAAATGATCTATTCGGGTCTCTGTTTGCCCTACCCTAGAAGTCTAATAGTGCATTTTACTCGCCATTCCACGCGCTTTCAGATGCCGCTTAGCCCAATACGCTATCTGAAATAGGAGCGACGTAAATTGAACAAATGTGATAGAATTACGCTGAATTCTTTTATTAACCGTAATATAAAATGATCTAATCGGGTCTCTGTTCGCCCTAGCCTAGAACTTTAATAGTGCATTTTACTCGCCATTCCACGCGCTTTCAGATGCCGCTTAGCCCAATACGCTACCTGAAATAGGAGCGACGTAAATTGAACAAATGTGATAGAATTACGCTGAATTCTTATATTAACCGTAATATAAAGTGATCTAATCGGGTCTCTGTTTGCCTTACCCTAGAAGTTTAATAGTGCATTTTACTCGCCATTTCATGCGCTTTGAGATGCCGCTTAGCCCAATACGCTACCTGAAATAGGAGCGACGTAAATTGAACAAGTGTGATAGAATTACGCTAGATTCTTATATTACCCGTAATATAAAGTGATCTAATCGGGTCTCTGTTCGCCCTACCCTAGAAGTTTAATAGTGCATTTCACTCGTCATTTCATGCGCTTTGTGTTGCCGCTTAGCCCAATAAGCTATCTGAAATAGGAGCGACGTAAGCTGAACAAATGTGATAGAATTACGCTAGATTCTTATATTAACCGTAATATAAAGTGATCTAATCGGGTCTCTGTTCGCCCTACCCTAGAAGTTTAATAGTGCATTTCACTCGTCATTTCATGTGCTTTGTGTTGCCGCTTAGCCCAATAAGCTATCTGAAATAGGAGCGACGTAAGCTGAACAAATGTGATAGAATTTCGCTGAATTCTTATATTAACCAAAATATAAAATGATCTAATCGGGTCTCTGATTGCCCTATCATAGAAGTTTAGTAGTGAATTTTACTCGCCATTTCACGCGCTTTAAGATGCCGCCTAGCCCAGTATGCTATCTGAAATAGGAGCGACGTAAGTTGAAGGAATGTGATAGAATTACGCTGAATTCTTATATTAACCGTAATATAAAATGATCTAATCGGGTCTCTGTTTGGCTTATCCTAGAAGTTTAATAGTGCATTTTACTCGCCATTTCATGTGCTTTGGAATGCCGATTAGCCCAATACTCTATCTGAAATAGAAGCGACGTAAATTGAACACATGTGATAGAATTTCGCTGAATTCTTAAATTAACCTTAATGTAAAATGATCTAATCGGGCTCTGTTCGCCGTACCATAGAAGTCTAATAGTGCATTTCACTCGCCATTTCATGCGCTTTGAGATGCCGCATAGCCCAATACGCTATCTGAAATAGGAGCGACGTAAATTGAACAAATGTGATAGAATTTCCCTGAATTCTTACATTAACCTTAATGTAAAATGATCTAATCGGGTCTCTGTTCGCCTTACCATAGAAGTCTAATAGTGCATTTTACTCCGCATTCCACGCGCTTTATGATGCCGCCTAGCCCAGTACGCTATCTGAAATAGGAGCGACGTAAATTGACCAAATGTGATAGAATTACGCTGAATTCTTTTATTAACCGTAATATAAAATGATCTAATCGGGTCTCTGTTTGTCTTACCCTAGAAGTTTAATAGTGCATTTTACTCGCCATTTCATGTGCTTTGAGATGCCGCTTAGCCCAATACGCTATCTGATATAGGAGCGACGTAAATTGAACAAATGTGATAGAATCCCGCTGAATTCTTAAATTAACCATAATATAGAATGATCTACTCGGGTCTCTGTTTGCCCTACCCTAGAAGTTTAATAGTGCATTTTACTCGCCATTTCATGCGCTTTGAGATGCCGCTTAGCCCAATACGCTACCTGAAATAGGAGCGACGTAAATTGAACAAATGTGATAGAATTACGCTGAATTCTTATATTAACCGTAATATAAAGTGATCTAATCGGGTCTCTGTTTGCCTTACCCTAGAAGTTTAACAGTGCATTTTACTCGCCATTTCATGCGCTTTGAGATGCCGCTTAGCCCAATACGCTACCTGAAATAGGAGCGACGTAAATTGAACAAGTGTGATAGAATTACGCTAGATTCTTATATTAACCGTAATATAAAGTGATCTAATCGGGTCTCTGTTCGCCCTACCCTAGAAGTTTAATAGTGCATTTCACTCGTCATTTCATGCGCTTTGTGTTGCCGCTTAGCCCAATAAGCTATCTGAAATAGGAGCGACGTAAGCTGAACAAATGTGATAGAATTTCGCTGAATTCTTATATTAACCTTAATGTAAAATGATCTAATCGGGTCTCTGTTGGCCCTACCCTAGAATTTTAATAGTGCATTTCACTCGCTATTCCACGTGCTTTAAGATGCCGGCTAGCACAGTACGCTATCTGAAATAGGAGTGACGTAAATTGAGCAAATGTGATAGAATTACGCTTAATTCTTAAATTAACCATAATACAAAATGATCTAATCGGGTCTCTGTTTGCCCTACCCTAGAAGTATAATAGTGCATTTTACTCGCCATTTCAGTCGCTTTGAGATGCCGCTTAGCCCAATACGCTATCTGAAATAGGAGCGACGTAAATTTAACAAATGTGATAGAATTTCGCTGAATTCTTTTATTAACCATAATGTAAAATGATCTAATCGGGTCTCTGTTCGCCCTAGCCTAGAAGTTTAATAGTGCATTTTATTCGCCATTTGATGCGCTTTGAGATGCCGCTTAGCCCAATACGCTATCTGAAATATCAGCGACGTAAATTGAACAAATGTGATAGAATTTCCCTGAAATCTTTTATTAAACAAAATATAAAATGATCTAATCGGGTCTCTGATTGCCCTATCATAGAAGTTTAGTAGTGAATTTTACTCGCCATTCCACGCGCTTTAAGATGCCGCCTAGCCCAGTATGCTATCTGAAATAGGAGCGACGTAAGTTGAAGAAATGTGATAGAATTACGCTGAATTCTTATATTAACCGTAATATAAAATGATCTAATCGAGTCTCTGTTTCGCTTATCCTAGAAGTTTAATAGTGCAGTTCACTCATCATTTCATGCGCTTTGAGATGCCGCCTAGCGCAGTACGCTATCTTAAATAGGAGCGGCGAAAATTGAACAAATGTGATAGAATTTTGCTGAATTCTTAAATTAACCATAATACAAAATGATCTAATCGGGTCTCTGTTTGCCCTACCCTAGAAGTATAATAGTGAATTTTACTCGCCATTTCAGGCGCTTTGAGATGCCGCTTAGCCCAATACGCTATCTGAAATATGAGCGACGTAAATTGAACAAATGTGATAGAATTTCCCTGAAATATTATATTAAACAAAATATACAATGATCTAATCGGGTCTCTGATTGCCCTATCATTGAAGTTTATGAGTGCATTTTACTCGCCATTTCATGCGCTTTGAGATGCCGCTTAGCCCAATACGCTATCTGAAATAGGAGCGACGTAAATTGAACGAATGTGATAGAATTTCCTTGAATTCTTATATTAACCAAAATATAAAATGATCTGATCGGGTCCCTGATTGCCCTATCATAGAAGTTTAATAGTGCATTTTACTCGCCTTTCCACGCGCTTTAAGATGCCGCCTGGCGCAGTACGCTATCTGAAATAGGAGCGACGTAAATTGAACAAATGTGATAGAATTTGCTGAATTCTTAAATTAACCATAATACAAAATGATCTAATCGGGTCTCTGTTTGCCCTACCCTAGAAGTATAATAGAGCATTTTACTCGCCATTTCAGTCGCTTTGAGATGCCGCTTAGCCCAATACGCTATCTGAAATATGAGCGACGTAAATTGAACAAATGTGATAGATTTTCGTTGAATTCTTAAATTAACCATAATATAAAATGATCTAATCCGGTCTCTGTTCGCCCTACCCTAGAAGTTTAATACTGCATTTCACTCGTCATTTCATGCGCTTTGAGATGCCGCTTAGCCCAACACGCTATCTGAAATAGGAGCGACGTAAATTGAACAAATGTGATAGAATTTCGCTGAATTCATATATTAACCAAAATATAAAATGATCTAATCGGGTCTCTGAATGACCTATCATAGAAGCTTAATAGTTCATTTTACTCGCCTTTCCACGCGCTTTAGGATGCCGCCTGGCGCAGTACGCTATCTTAAATAGGAGCGACGTAAATTGAACAAATGTGATAGAATTTTGCTGAATTCTTAAATTAACCATAATACAAAATGATCTAATCGGGTCTCTGTTTGCCTTACCCTAGAAGTATAATAGTGCATTTTACTCGCCATTTCAGGCGCTTTGAGATGCCGCATAGCACAACACGCTACCTGAAATATGAGCGACGTAAATTGAACAAATGTGATAGACTTTCGCTGAATTCTTATATTAACCTTAATGTAAAATGATCTAATCGGGTCTCTGTTCGCCCTACCCTAGAATTTTAATAGTGCATTTCACTCGCTATTCCACGCGCTTTAAGATGCCGGCTAGCCCAGTAGGCTATCTGAAAAAGGAGTGACGTAAATTGAGCAAATGTGATAGAATTACGCTTAATTCTTAAATTAACCATAATACAAAATGATCTAATCGGGTCTCTGTTTGCCCTACCCTAGAAGTATAATAGTGCATTTTACTCGCCATTTCAGGCGCTTTGAGATGCCGCTTAGCCCAATACGCTATCTGAAATATGAGCAACGTAAATTGAACAAATGTGATAGAATTTCCCTGAAATCTTATATTAAACAAAATATACAATGATCTAATCGGGTCTCTGATTGCCCTATCATTGAAGTTTATGAGTGCATTTTACTCGCCATTTCATGCGCTTTGAGATGCCGCTTAGCCCAATACGCTATCTGAAATATGAGCGACGTAAGTTGAACAAATGTGATAGAATTTCGCTGAATTCTTATATTAACCGTAATATAAAATGATCTAATCGGGTCTCTCGTTGCATTACCCTAGAAGTTTAATAGTGCATTTTACTCGCCATTTCATGCGCATTGAGATGCCACTTAGCCCAATACGCTATCTGAAATAGGAGCGACGTAAATTGAACAAATGTGGTAGAATTTCCCTGAATTCTTATATTAACCCAAATATAAAATGATCTAATCGGGTCTCCGATTGCCCTATCATAGAAGTTTAATAGTGCATTTCCTCGCCATTCCACGCGCTTTAAGGTGCCGCCTAGCCCAGTATGCTATCTGAAATAGGAACGACGTAAATTGAACAAATGTGATAGAATTTTGCTGAATTCTTAAATTAAGCGTAATATAAAATGATCTAATCGGGTCTCGGTTTGCCCTGCCCTGGAAGTTTAATAGTGCATTTTACTCGCCATTTCATGCGCTTTGAGATGCCGCTTAGCCCAATACGCTATCTGAAATAGGAGCGACGTAAGTTGAACAAATGTGATAGAATTTCGCTGAATTCTTTTATTAACCATAATGTAAAATGATCTAATCGGGTCTCTGTTCGCCCTAGCCTACAAGTTTAATAGTGCATTTTATTCGCCATTTCATGCGCTTTGAGATGCCGCGTAGCCCAATACGCTATCAGAAATATGAGCGACGTAAATTGAACAAATGTGATAGAATTTCGCTGAATTCTCATATTAACATTAATGTAAAATGATCTAATCGAGTCTCTGTTCGCCCTACCCTAGAAGTTTAATAGTGCATTTCACTCGTCATTTCATGCGCTTTGAGATGCCGTTTAGCCCAATACGCTATCTGAAATAGGAGCGACGTAAGTTGAACAAATGTGATAGAATTTCGCTGAATTCTTTTATTAACCTTAATGTAAAATGATTTGATCGGGTCTGTGTTCGCCCTACCCTAGAAGTTTAACAGTGAATTCTACTCGTCATTTCATGCGCATTGAGATGCCGCTTAGCCCAATACGCTATCTGGAATAGGAGCGATGTAAATTGAACAAATGTGATAGAATTTCCCTGAAATCTTATATTAAACAACATATAAAATGATCTAATCGGGTCTCTGGTTGCCCTATCATAGAAGTTTAGTGGTGCATTTTACTCGCCATTCCACGCGCTTCAAGATGCCGCCTAGCCCAGTACGCTATCTGTAATAGGAGCGACGTAAATTGAACAAATGTGACAGAATTTTTCTGTATTCTTAAATTAAGCATAATATAAAATGATCTATTCGGGTCTCGGTTTGCCCTGCCCTGGAAGTTTAATAGTGCATTTTACTCGCCATTTCATGCGCTTTGAGATGCCCCTTTGCCCAATACGGTATCTGAAATAGGAGCGATGTAATTTGAACAAATGTGATAGAATTTTGCTGAATTATTAAATTAACCATAATATAAAATGATCTAATTGGGTCTCTGTTTACCCTACCCTAGAA